>BLKR01000651.1:0-170000 GCA_011170035.1 Teleogryllus occipitalis | reverse complement strand
TTCAACCACCTCTTCTATATGTTTGGCCACTATAGTGAGCGCTACGTCTTCCGCAAAACTGATGATCTCTGCGCCTTCCGGCATCTGTATTTTGAAAACGCCGTCGTACATTATATTCCACAGGAGGGGGCCCAATACGGAGCCCTGTGGAACGCCTCCAGTTACTCGGTGGGTCCGTTGACCATCCTAAGTGCGGTACAACGTCGTTCTTCCCGTAAAGTAACTGACGATCTTAATCAGATACTGTGGCACTCTCATATGCTGCAGAGTTCTTAGAATGCAGTTTCATCTCGCAGAATTGAAGGCGGCTTTAATATCCAGGGTAACAATAGTGCAGTATTTGTTCTTACCCCTTCTACATCTTTTGCCTTGAACTACCTTCCGGTCTATGTCAACTACATGTTCAGCGGCATCTATTGTCGATCTCGCCTTTCTAAATTCGTATAGGCTTTCCGCAAGCACCTCCATCACTTGTTCCACACTACTGCATATCAATCTCTCCAATACTGTGTGTGTGTGTGTGTGTGTGTGTGTGTGTGTGTTGCGCGCGCGTGTGCGTGTGCAATTTATCAAGATATTGTAAACTTATTAAATTATTACTGTAAGCGAATGTAATTTTAAAAATTTAATTAACTTACTGCAATTTTAGTTAATTTTTACATAGACTTTGCTTGATACTTTCTTGAAGTTTATAAGCAATTAATGATTTATATATATATATATATATATATATATATATATATATATATATATATATATATATAATTATTATTATTATTAAACTTTGCCCTTGGATAACGTAAATAACGCTTAAGAGAATGGTGCAGGTTTCTTTTTCGTTGAAATCCCTGATTTTTCGAAAATTGCAAAAGTACAAGTTTTTTGCACAACTATAATATTGAAGATCGAGATTTTTCAGCCTTAATGAAAGCTGTTTTTAAAGATATTTTGAAATTAGGTCTCGTACAATTTTTTTAAAAAATGGAATAGTTTTTGCTTAATTTTGTGTGAAATGTAAGCAATGTTTTTAATTTTTTTCAACACTTTTTCTCAAAAACAGTTCCAAATTTTTTCAATGCTAATCTTAATTTCGGTGAATTCGCTGTATTTTCGAAAATTTCAAAAGGATAACATTTTAAAACTACAAATTGAAGATAGAGATTTGTTTTATTTAAGGTCGCATCAACATCTAGGTCATTAGCGACCACTATTGGAGTTTATGGTAAGGTAACTATGAAGATGAAACAATATGGTGATGATAAGGTGTGAAAGGACGAACACAAATAGAACCATGCCCGAGACGGGATTCGAACCCGTGACCCTTCAGTCCGAGATCGTTACACTACAGCCGTAGCGATCTCGACTGCAGGATCGGCCATTGGGATTTTTGTTTTGGACAAAATGTGTTCTAAGAATCAGCTCCAAAAGACCATGTATTATTTTGGCAAAACAAGTAGTTTTTGCGTAATGTGTACTTGGAATTTATGCAATTTATTTAATAAAACATTTTCTCAAAAACCGCCCCAATTTTTTCTGGAGTAGAACAAGGAACGTGTAAGAGAATGGTGCAGCTCGTTTTCGTTGACATCTGAATTTTCGAAAATTGCAAATCTATAAACAATGCGAGAAATTAAGTGATGTAGCACCACTAGTTTTCAAAACGCCTGTCCGTCCGTCTGTCAACAATACTAGCGCCTCTACTATTTGTAGGACTGTTTTCCAAAATAAATATTTCACAGTCGATTTGGCCTGGCCCAATTTTGAAAAAAAACATTCGGTAAAAGTTTAGAGCTGCATGAAGTCCCTTGGAACACTTCCAAAAATTTCTCAAAAATGGTTCAAAATTTGTTCTCTTAATTTCTTTTTTACAATAGATCGCAATATACTGAACAGATGGCATATGTCCAATTTTCACGGTTATCCCAGAATTTTGGAAAATTGCAAAAGTTTGCATTTTTTCGCCATCTTCTTACAATATTGATAACGATTTTTCTTCAAATGAAATTCGTTCTCCACAATTAATTCTTTCATTAACGTCATGTGCATTATTTTTTTAAATTTTAGTAGTTTTGAGTAAATTTTAATGAAACAATGAAAAACATTAAAAGCAAGATTTTCTAAAAAGAACAGCCCCGGAAATTCATCTAAACCAGATGAATATTTATTTTTTAGTTTACTGACTATTCTGAGGATTTCGTTGGAAGAAGTTTCGGAAATAAACATCGTGCTGAAAATTGTTTGGGAAACGTATGTTGTTGAATTTTGTGGTTTTAGTCCCTTCGTGAGATCAACCGCAATTCTAGAAAAGTGTTGGTTGAAGAGATTCGCAACTTTTTCTGGATTACTTGGTCCACTTTCATTATGCTTTAAAACAACATTCTCTACGATGTATTGTGATGACGTGATCGTATTTTTTACCATATTCCATATTGATTTAGTTTTGTTATTAGCGTTCAAAATATCCTCATTACTTTTCATTATTTTTCCCTGAAATATTACTTTCCTTAAAATTCTTTTGTATTCTCGGAAGTAGACATGGAAATCGGGTGATACGTTATGATGTTTAGAAATAAAGCAAAGTGTACGATTGTTTTTACACGATGTTCTAATTCCTTGTGTGATCCAAGTATTACTTTTTTGTGAAATGTTTAATTTTCTCTTTTTAAGAGGAAATTTTGTTTCTTTTCTTTATTATTTAGTTTACGTCAAAAAACAGTTAAAACTGCGTATGACGTGCTATGGGGAAAAGTGAATTGTGTGCACATTTTCAAAATTGTGTGATCCCTACACTAAGTCATATACTACTTGAAATTTGAAGGAAAAAAAAGCTCCAATGTAATAAAATATATTTTTAAGGATAAATAAGCAATATGTTTTGGGCTCTTATCCATGTTGTCCTTCGGAATAATACTTCCTGCCGCGACAACATGGAAACGATAATTTGAATAACTGTATTTCCCACTGAATTCTAGAAGACGTGCACAGACAATGAAGTTACATTTATGTCCAGAAGCAAATCAAGCGGCCATCTCAGCATTTGCTCAATGGATCAGGGAAACTGGACGAAAAACCTGATCGAGACGGGGGTCATTGACCCAGAAGCTGCGATATAATACTTGTTACATATTGTTTAGAATTATACAGTCCAATGGTAAATAATACATTAAATATCACTGATAAAATTAATGTTACTTTCCTTGTGATGCTCAGTATAGTCTCTAATTGTATAGAAACAGTTATGCAGCAGTAACGATTTCACTTTGGATTTAAACTTTTCTATCGAATTTAATCGTTTAATGACATCTGGCAAAGTGTTGTAAAATAATGTACATGTATTGTATGTGAATTTTTTGTAATGAGCTGTTGATACTGTCACCTGATGAATATGATTTCTACGTCGAGTGTTATAGTAATAGACATCGGCATTTTCTGAAAATCTATTCCCGCCCTTAAGCAAGTCATTTTTGACAAAAACCACTGGTTCGTAGATCAACAGACAAGGCTTACAAGGCTTCTTAGATTAATGAAGAGAGGTTTACAAGAATCACGTGGGTGGTTTCTGTTTTTGGTTGGTTGGTTGTTAGTGATTCCGGGTGAATCAACGACTCAGGTCATTAGTCCCGTAAGTTTCGTGTATGCTTTTCTCATCGGGAGGTGGCGGTGATCTTCCTCCGCTGGATGGTGAGATATGCGGCTAACGGGGTTTCCCCCTAACCAGGACTCTCCCACCAGCGGGGCACCGCCCCAGCCGGGACAAGCGCTGAGTTCCGACCGGTCTCCCGGCATGTACGGTAGTGTAGTGCATGCTAGTGTAAGTGTGTGTAAGTAAGGGGGGATGACAAGGAAGAGGAAGGAAAGATCGCGCGCGGTCCTTGGCCCGTTTGTTACGGTACTGCTCCGGCATTCGCCTGGTGATGATCGGAGAAACCACGGAAAACTACCAATCATAGTAGCCGGTCGCTAGAATTCGCTTCCAGACAGCGACTGAACTCGACGAGGCTGAAAATCTAGTGTCGAAAATCCTGCCGCCGTTGTGACTCGAACCTAGGACCTCCCGGTCAAAGGCACTGCAGTGACATCAGTTCATGACACCTCTCCCGGTTACGGGCGCTCATGTTTGGTCGTAAGGATAGACCAGAATGTATCCCGAGAGTTTTTTAGGGTCGGTACTAGAGAGCAACCGAGCAAAATTTCTTCAAAGTGTCGGCAGTTTCAAATATTTCGGTCCGACCGAACTTCACTTCCCCCTCTCTCGTCCCTTTACGATGGCTGTTGCTGTGACCTCGATTGCCCGCGATGATCCTACGGGAGGTTCGTGTGGATAGGAGTGCGCGCGACCACCGTAGAGCGAAGCATCGCCCTCATGTTTTAATCATAGCACGCGGCCCCGGGGTCAAGGAGCGCGAGCAGAGCCGCCTGCAGGCAGCGATCGAAGATGGCAGAGGCTCTGTGTGTTTGTGTGAAAAATCAGGCGCGAATTTTAAATCCTTGGAGTCTTGGGTCTAGGAGACCTTCGCATTCTGCGGAAACAGCCGACCACCTCTGGGAGTGTTTAAAGAGTACCTAGATTCAGAGAGTAGCGCAACCGTCTCCATTTAATGTAGTATGCTTGTTAGATCGACTACTGTGAAGTACCCCAGAAAAGTACTTTAAATGAAAGCAAAATCTTCGCTCTTCATGATGGTTAGAAAAAAATTGGCCATTACCGGCCTAATTTCTGAATTAAAGAAGTTTATTAGTACAGGCTCTAATGAAAAAGCTTTCACTGGCATAGGTTTCTTTCAGTTATTGAAGAAATTATACGGTGAAAGTACTTTTTTCTTTTATTAAATACATAGTACATTTTTTAGGAATCAGATGGTATTAAACGTAACACACCTAACCAGGTATTCTGAGGAGTAATTGATAAAAAAAAACTGCTCCGAAATTCATCGCAACCGGAAGTACTGCCTCTCGGCGTAGGAGTTATGCTGTACAAATCACGCTATTGTCACCTCTGTTTCTCTTGGGGTACGAGATAAAACCACCCTAACATAAAATTGTGTACCACACACAACCACAAACTATTTGTCGTTAATTCTTTCAATGTAAACAATGTGGACTAATACTGAACGCAGAAAGAAAGAAAAGTGCGGGCGCCGAAGTCAACCTAACCCATATTACGTATTGCCAACTTGTAAAAATAAGAAATCACGCGCGAGACTAAATTTATTAATAAAAATTGTGTTTTTAGAGCAAAAATTCAATACTTCTCTTTTAAGCATTTATATATAATTATTTGAATGTTCCGTTCATGTTTACAAGCAGTTATTGTTAGTTTCAGTGGTGAATTCTCCGATACACCGCGTATACTGCCGGTATACCTAGTAATGCGAAGTGTATAAGAAATATTTCGTAAGTTTGGTAATCCTCTAAAAAGGTATTGAAGGCTATAAAACAGATGCGAAAAAATAACTCTGTTTTGCTACTGAGAGCCAGTCAGTCTTCCGCATCCGTAAGCGCTATGAAGTGCGTTAGAGTGAGAAGTATCAAACAGTTCTTCAGGCTGTCCAGAGAATTCGCTAGCGCAGAGGAAGGTACCGCATGCCAGCCGCGATAACCTATGGCTCCTCATGTTTCACGGGCGGAGAGAGGGGAGGATGTGCGTTTGGACGGTCAGTAGGCACCGCAATATATTGCGGAGAACAGTCCTTCTCTGGTCATTCGTAAATGAACTTCTTTTAAGATTTTGTGAAAATGGAGTGCGCTTAATGATCCAGAAGTTAGTGGTTTGTGTAATTGTCTTATACAATAATTATTAAGGACGGAATTTCAGACAAGCTCAAAATAAAAGACAACGGTAGAGGTAGTTTCCATAAAGTGCGGTACACTTAAATAATGCTCAGGATTCGCCACTGGTTAATCTGTAAGAGTAAGAAATGGTCAAGTATTTGACTAGCGACTGGCACGAATATATTACCTTGATGTCCTCTCACCGGTTAGCTCCTCTAGGCAGAATTTAGTAACTGAGGGGAAATGATAACAATCGGAGGCATGATGAAGATTTTCGAACATATTAATATTGATTTTCAATAAATTGGTGGTTCCCAACACAAACTATGTTGCACAGTTCTAACTTTCCCCACTACTGCATACAAAATGGCTGAATAGAAAAGGAATGCGCTGTTCTCCGAATCTAGGAACTCAAGTGTTTCCTGGTGAGCGCTTGAACCGGGAAGAGACTTGCTGCGGCGGCCCCTACCGTGTGCCTCGGAAGCCAGTTAGGCCACCGACGAACAGCCCCACGCGACGGTTGCCGCCACGGTCGCGCGGTGCGCTACGCGGTCGGTTTTAAGGATTGTTTTATTTATTTACTTCAAAAACAGGTATAAACTGTCAGTGACGTGCTATTAGAAGCTAATTTTGAGCCCATATTAATTATTATGTGGTCCTTACCCTAAGCCATATACTAGTCGAATTTTGAATATAGAAAGAAATGAGCGTTTTTTGGAAGGATTACAAAAAACGCCTGGTGGACTTAACAAAATATTCGCTCCAATGTAATAAAATTTACTTTCAAGGGTAAATCAGCTATAGATTTGGGCTCATCCCTCATCATCTTCGTGAAGGAATAATATTTTCTGCCGCGGAATGGAGAACGATAATTTCATTAAACTATATTTCCACTGAATTCTAGAAGACGCGCTCAGATAATGAGGTTACATTTGTGTCCAGAAGCAAAATAAGGGACCATCTCAGCATTTGTTCAATGATCAGGGATACTGGATGAAAACCTTATCGAGATGTTGGTCATTGATCCAGAAGCTGAAGGACAATACTTGTTACAGGTTATACAGTCGTTATACAGTTATACAGTCGAAATAGTAAATAATACATTAAATATCATTCTTAACGTGAATATTACTTTCCTTTTGGATGCTCTATATAGTCTCTAATTGTACAGAAATATTATTGTATAAATAAATTGTATATGAATACAGTATTGCATACTTTAGAGAGAGTTTGCATTAAAAATGAAACGTTTTAGCGGGCTTTCTACTTTACTGCTTTCCGGGGAATCTATAACTTGTTAATTACTGTTTGAAGACATTAATTATGAAGAGACTAATTATGATTTTGTTTGGTTGTAAGTCTTCATTTATAAGAAAATCAAAACTTTAAGAATGAACTTTGAATACACTTTGAGACACAGTGAAAAATAAATTTATGTATTCAAAAAAGAAGTAATAAGGTTTCAGAACGCCTTATAAGAACATGAACTTTCATGAAACCACAACAATGATAACTGAAAAACCGTTCCATTTATTACAAGAACGGCGTGTTTAGCAAGAATTGATAAGGAAAAATGTGCCCTTTGTTATTAGCGCCAGGGGAAGCTTTTGCGCATCGTTACCGACCTCAACAATGAGCTGCAGACACCACTTTGCATCACAATATTAGCGGGAATTTTAAATGCAGCCAGATACTAAAATTATCACCTCGTTACAAGACAACTTCTTAGCTGTCAGGGTGACGCCGCGTAGTGGGCTGAGCGGCCTATACTTCGCCTGTCATGTCGCAGGCTTCCTCAGGGCAGTGACGCCGCGTTGCTGCGCGTCAGTGTCCAGCCTGGGCGCCCGGGTGGGGCAGGTGCGCCGTGATTGGCGGAGGAGTCCCTCTGATTGGCTAGCGGTCTGTGCCAACCCGGGTCTCGCGGCGGCCGTCCTCATGATCGGACAGTGTGGGGCAGCCCCCTCGCAGACGCGGATTGGTGGTGATAGGGATTTCCAGGCCGAGTTAAGGTTGAGGCCGGCGTCCGCGTTGATGTTGTGCGGCCGTCTATTAATTTCCAGAGCCTCTTTGATGCGTCTAGGCCAGTTCCGGTTTTCCTTGTGCAGGAGTCGAGTCTTGTCAAAATCGACGGCATGTCCCGAAACCTCCGAGTGGTGCGCTATAGCCCAACAGTTGGTATGGTTCTTGTTGTAATGGGAGATGTGTTCCCTAAGACGTTCGGACACCATGCGCCTAAAACAATTAAATTAATTTGTGCGTAATTAACAGTTGAATCGCTCTACAAGATGGCATATTTGGTTTTGTGGTAACTAATTATGGCAGTGTCAGCATAATCTTCCGCTAGCTCACCGTTAAAAAATTTGAAGAGCAAAAACAAATTTTTGCGTAATTAATTAGCAATTAAATAGTTCTAAACGGTGGCAAATGTGGTTTTGTGGTAACTGATTTTCGTGATATCAGCAAAAGAGAGGTCCGAGTAGGCTAGAGGGAACGAGCAGTGTGGGATGGTGATAGAAGAGAGGGAAAAAGGAAGGGAAAAAGAAAGAAAGAGAGAGAGAGAGAGCGGGGAAAGAGTGGGACAAAGACGTAAAAGAAAAGAGAGGAAAAGTGAAGGAAAAAGAGGGAGAGATATAAAGAGAGAGTAGGGGAAACAGAGCGTACAAAACGAGGTATTCCGTTTTAACAATCAAAATCAAAAATAATTATTTCTTCCTCATTGCCCCCCCCCCCTTCCTTGGCGGTTGAAATATTGCATTACATGCTTGTCTCGTAATCGTCTCCAGTTTTCAAATTAGATGGTTAACCGAAATGAGGGAGCAGCAAAAGTATGCACGCTCACTGTCTTTATAGTTTTTTAAATATTGTAAATAATGTAAATATTTTAGTATAGTTATAATTGTATTGCAAGTCTATATTTTAAATTAAATTACCCTTTTAAAAAGGTAAGCTTCTGTCAACTTATATATTTATATGTAAATGTAAAAAATAATACAACTAATTTTTTAAAATATGCATTTGTAAACCAGATGTCTGAGGATAGCTATAAGGTTTAACCGAAACGTCACGTCACCGAAAACTACAATGTAATCACAAAGAACTACGATAATAAATACATCTGAATGTCTAAAATTTAAAGTGGAACTGTTTTTAATGAAGAAAGAGGGAGAGAAGGTAAATAGAGTGGGGAAAAATAAAAAGGGGGAAAGAGAGACGTCGCGACTCCCGTCGAGAAGGGTGAAGAGAGAAAGTAGGGAAAAATGAGAAAGGGGAAAGGGGGGCGCGTGAAAAAGTGAAAGAGAAATAAGAGAGATGGACCTTATTTTCACATAAAGCTTCGGAGTTTTCGTGAAACTTTGTAAGATACCATTTAATTATTAAGCCACGTGTACTTATAAATACAATAATGTAAACAAATCGCCGCTAATGTAAATATTAATGACTCGAGAGACAAGTAAAAAAATACATTTTTGTAATAAAAAACAAACAAACAAAAGAATGTTGCTCTGCAAGATACACTCAAATGGTTGACTCCGTTTTTTGGATGTTTTCCTTTTAAGTTCTCGAATATTTTGAAACTATTTTTTACTACTTTTAATTCTTTCACCCTTTTTCCCAGCGATCCATTTTGATCTCTTAAAATTGACCCACTACACGATTGGCTAAATTTCGTACCCTCTTTCTTTACCACTGCACATGCACAATCTTCATTCACATCCGCCAGGAATATTAGACTGACCCAGCAAGACGAAGTTATCGAAAGGGGTTCTTGTGATCATTCGAGTATTGATTTGGATGGCCCCTTCCTGCTGATATCACATAAACAAAAAAATCCTTTCAGCCCTACGGGTTGCAAATCCTGCACCGTGCTTGTCTTTTCGTCGCGACTCTCGTCGAGCCTTACGGCGTCGCGTGTGGTTCGACTTCCAGCATCAAATACACACACATACAAACATCAAATATGCACAAGTAATGCATCCAAAGACCTTTGGGTGATGATAGAAAATAATTTCATCATTTTATCAAAAATTTTGTCGCTGTAAGTTTTGAATTGGACTGCAAGAACGAAAATATCCGAGCGACGGTAAATTTTAATGCACAAATTAAAAACCCATACATTTTCGTTGACAATTCATTTCTTTTAGACACATTTTTACATATTAATAAAATGAAAGCATTTTCTATAGCTGAAGTAAATGAAATATTGTATTGATTTTTCCCAAAATAATTCCACAAATTCTTTAATATATTTTAACGGTTTGAGTAAAAAGTTGTTTGAAAAGTCAGATCCACAGAAAGCGTTTTCATTATTTTACTTAAAAATGTAATGAATGACACATTTTTAATGATTACCATCGTGTTCCTCGTCATTTTCTCTAAAAAATATGTTTTTTAATGTATTTTTGCAACAATCGATTTGGCAACAGTGTACGAGGTCCTTCCATAAGAATAACTTTGTCCATAAGATCCTATTGTACCTTTATGACGTGAAAAAGAGTATAGTTTCAATGGTTTTCAGAGTTACAATAAATTCATGAAATTAATTATGTATTTAATTTTAAAATATGAAAATAAACTACAGTTTTCAAAAATAAAAATAAAATAAAGGTTTAAAAATTCGCCATTTTGCGGTGCACGATTACAATACTTCATCTTCTTACATACGTAAGAGCGAGAAAGTAAAAACAATATAATAAATACTATATTATTGATTTTAATTATTAATTTATTATTCACATTTGAACAAATAAATCCCTTATTTTCAGTACATTGCGTCCAGAATAAGGTTGCCGATGTCTTCAACTCTATGTTACTAATGTTTATTCTAGCATCTTTTTAAGAATCTGCGTTTCTGTGAGTGTAGCAGTTTTCGACACGTAATCATTGGCTTACACGAGGGACGATTCTGGAGCGAAACTATCTCGACCGAAAAATTCGCTTCCAGATATTGAACCAAAATATTTAGGTCGGCACCTGCAGCAAATTTCCTTTTCCTATCCCCCTCCTATGGGCTCCGCTGCCGTTATTGATCTGGTTGAGTGTGCATTATGAAAACGCGAGGAGAAACCGTGCTCTGTAAGAATGCGTGTTCGCGTGCATAAATGTGTTAAGGCCGTATGCAAATTTGTAACACCCCTTTTAAGGATCGATGGTACAGTCTTAGGATCGTAGGCTGAATATCGTCTAAAATATTACGATATCCTAGAGTTTGTGGAAGTAAATAGTACACAGCTTCTCTTGGTCGTCCTTAAACATTCTTATAGAGAAATTTTTGAACAATTTATTGTAAAAAGTTTTTGTCGTTTTATTTCTACTTTCATTTCTTCCGCGGAACCATATATCGTATGTAAATCGAATTTTCCACAATCGAACTATCGATAGAAAGCTTCCCATGAAACTAACCAATAGTAAAATTGTAGCTGAATGAAGTAACCAATCAGCTTGCGATACTGTGGTGCAGCGTACTCTCCTGTAATTGGTTAGACATATAACTGGCAGGAACGTCGAATTTGAAGTTGCTCCGCGAGCGTGTAAAGCAAACCGTTGGCCGACCGAACCAGTGCCTGCTTGTGTGTGTTTCTCCGACTTCTGATTGTGTAATGTCAAGCTAGTGCAATTGGATCTATGCAATGTATTTTGTTTGGACATAATTCGTGTATCGTTAATGTGAGTTCGTGTGATATTTCAATCAAGTGTTTCAGTATCTTATTCTTCGGTTTAAGCGAAAGATCATGATGAAAGGGAGAGACTTACATTCGTACTTACATTCTGTAACGCCTAATAAAAGTCTATCTAAACGACCTCGTGTTCGCCCATTTAAAATGTCTGAAATTGGATTTGAGAAAGATAGGAGGAATGTGTATTTACGGATGAAGCCTAAAAGTGGAAAGGTGAGTTATGTTGCCCGGGAAAGTAACCGTAGGCATTTAAATGAATGAATACTACTACAGGGGAATGCTTTTTGTTGATGTTTGCGTTGTTACGTTCATACATAATGCTTGAGTGTTCTCATGGCTTCAGTAGAAGTGGTATTTGTTTTCAAACTTAGCTTCTTGTTTGTAATTGAAAACGGAGTTTGTCACTTAGAAATCTTGTGTAAATATGAAATCTGTTAATAAATTGGAAAAGAAGCGTCATGTTTTGATGCATTAAAATTGTTTTTTGAAATGTAATTTACATTTTTGTAGGTGTGAATGAAATGAAAACAATAGAAATACATTATGCATGCAAAGTTCTTTTACCTATCAATATCAGGTTTTGTTATTCTATCCTTGGAAAGCAGCAACTATTCTGAATCCTTGTTCCTTGGGATATTAGTTTTTCTGCATCATTATATAGAACCTTTCAACACATACCTTAATCCATGTATTTTGAATAGTACACAAAAATATTTCAACATTATTTATTGGTAATGTTATTGTAAAGAATTTGTTCTATAATTGTCCTTTGAGGTAATGAAATTGTTGTAATTTAGAAAATTGCTGAAGTTATTCTTTCCTATTAAATCTTCGCTCTGAAGATACTGTTTGCTAAGATTTCTTTTTCACTGGTCCTAGTTATAAAAACTTTGTTGCAATTTAATTGCAGTAACATGCTTCAAATTTTGTATGAAGTGTATCATTGTAAAGTGTTGAATGAATAATTTCTAAATAAATATACTTCATTTCTTAAATTATTTGTATTTCTGTTGTGTAAAATAAACATTTTGTTGTTCATCTCGTTATTTACTTTTTGTAATTTTGAATCTTTCTAATCAATGCAGAGTAACACCTTTGTGGCCCTTGATGATACTACTTTAACGCCAATTTTGAATGAGGCCCAGAAGTCTCGAAAAGGAATTTTCCAACAGTAAGTGTTGCTGAATTTACTTGGTATATATGATATGATGACTGAACTGAAAGTAAATTTGTCTATTTTGAATTGTAGATACAAATTTACTAAAATATTTGGTGCAGAATGTCAACAAGAGGAAATTTTCCATGAAACATGTAATACACCTCTCACTAATTTTCTCCATGGTGCAAATTGCCTCCTTTTTGCTTATGGTGCAACTAATGCTGGGAAAACTTACACAATTCAAGGTAAGTGATTACTCTGCTTATTTGTCTTTTTTATTATTTGTGTGGTGTTAAAGATAGTGTTATAAATAATTAAATACATCTATTTACTATGTGTTTCATTTGTGTGATCTGTGTTCTTAATGAACAGCTCCATGGTTTGGTCCCCCTCATAAATACGTGATTAAGCGGCTAGAAAAAATTTAGTGTTATGGTGCGATTTTTCTAACTGTGCCTCTGGTAGGTATCTGATGTTAAGTTTCATCCAGTAGGGGGCTTGAACATCACTGTTGTGGCATACAAGCTCCCAATTAGATGAAATCGTCAGCTGATACCTGCCAGAGGCATGGTTAGAAAAATCACACTATAAAGTTTCTCATAAGCATTGTTTAAGCTTGGTTAAAAACCCCGTCAATAAGCGTAATTACAATGATACATCCCTTATTTTGCAATCAAGTGCATTGTTTCAAGGATATTTTATTTTACTGAAATCTGTATTGGAAATACTTGCTTTAATGAAATGAGAAACCTCTTTCAACATGATGATACTAGTAATATGTGAAAAGAGCAGCTTTATTTCAAGAAATGAATTATAAAATGGATAATTGATATTATGATTATTGTGATAAAAATGATTATTCAACCATTTCAAGACCAAATAAGTGAATGTTTTCAGAACTCCTGAAAACATTTTGCATTTTACATTTTCTATTACAATTGGAAAAAGAATTTTCAGATACATCTAATTTGAGAATTGTGTATTGCTATTCGTGATGGGCATAACGTTTTTATTTTTGTTTTGTTTTGTTCTTTAGTGTTTTCTCTGTGATCATATTTTTTATTACTATAATGATGAATCACGAAACTGCAATGGTAATTCTGGACAAATATGGGTGTTGTGGCAGGAAGCCAATTTAATAAATAAACAACGTAATTGTATGCAATAAGTTGCAATTTGAAGCAATTGCATTCGATTATATTTTTTTTCAGGTAATCCAGAGAAGCCTGGAATTATACCAAGAGCTTTGAACGTTCTGTTTAACAGTATTAAAGATAAAGTGTCAAAGGACATTAAATTTAAACCAGATAAACTGAACAATGTTGTATGGCTGAGACCTGAAGAAATAGAAAAAGATAGGGAAATAAAGGACTCTATTCTAAATTTTAACATAGAAAAGGTAGGTATTGACTATTTGCCATTCCTTTTGTAGCTTGTGTACTTGGTTACTAGTTTTATTAATCAATATTCTCCAGAGATGAAAAGTTCTGCCGCTTTCTGTGAATGATTGCTCACAACATAGTTTAAAATTTTTAAAGATGCTTATAATTCTCTTGTTTACTTTTATTTGTAAGTTTATTAAAATATTGCCAGCATCAGTTTACCGAGGTTAGATGTCCTTGGATGAGTTACCATCTGGGAACTCTGTGTATTAACAGCTCTGAGCTCCTGGCTGAACTGTGTTCTGTTGGATGAAAGGTACTCTTTAAATTAGTATTTGTTAAGAATGCCTATCTGCTTTTCAGAATAAGACCAGCAGGTCTGCATCAGCAATGTCATCACATTCTGAACCAAGTCAGCTGGGTTCCACTACAATGATTGATTCTTCTGGTAAGTTCAAAAAAATTCTTACCAAGATCCATAGTTTTAGAATATTCACTTTTGAAAATCATAATTACAAGTTGTAATTCCAATCCATATTACTGATTTCTGATTTGCAAAGAAATTGAAAGAAAACTACGCCGCCTTCTGACATTTGAGAGGTCTTTATTATTTTTTTTTATGGGGGGGGTTGTCAATTGGTTTTGATTTTGACTGAAAAATGCCATTGTTTTGATGGTGTAATTCTGCTTATTCTCATACTTCATCCAAAACTGCTGAAGACAGCTGATGGCCTGAAACAGCAGGGCTCCAAGGAAGTCTGCCATTAAATACCGGGTGGTCAGTTTAATAAAATGCAACCCGCAGCAGGGAGAGTGAATTGCACTGGCAACTATGTTTGAGCGAGTCTGATGGCGGCTGGTGGTTTCAAGCAGGTAAACTGTTTGGAAGTATGCTTAATCGCTTTCCCCTAACGCAATCGAGAGGAGGAGAGCAGGTGACCGCCGTGACCATAAGTTCAAAGAAAGGCACCGGCCTGCTTGTTTTGTGTTCAATGAATAGCATTGACAAGAACAGTGATTTCTTTCTTAATTGTTTAAAAGTGAAATACGTTTGACATGTGAAATATACATTTGTTTTTTTTTATTAGTAAACTTGGCTTGTTTTAATTTCAAAACAAATATGCTCCAGAAATGTACATATTTTATCCTTTCCTTTTTTAAATGAGTATCAATAAATTATAAATTACAGATTCTCAGACCAAATGGTTTGTTATAATAATAATAAAAATTGTTATTATTGTTAGTATTAGTATTATTGAAACAATGTTACTTTAAAAATAAAATGTCTCGAAAGAGCGGGTCGGAGGTCGGTGCATAATAATCACTAAATTGTCAGTAAAAGATAGTCACTGCTTGACAATACATCACAGCATTGCTCTTCATCCCGTTTATCTCCACCTTAAGAAAAATATGTTGGAAATTCCCCGCCAATGAAAATAAGAGAGCTAGTTTAGCAATTGGCAAAGAAGAAAAGGAAAATATTTATTATGAAGAATTGGTGACAGACACAAGCGAATCTCTCAAAAAATGTTCAAAATGCCCTCCAGTTGCTAACAAACAAGCACTGAGAACTCGAGAACATTTGCTACAACCCGATGTAAAGTTTCTTTGTCAATCATGCGAATCGCTTCGTTGAAGTTTCTTTGCAGCTCTTAAGAGAAGCAGACTTGTTTGCTTAAACTTTACTTTTGAGGTATTCCCAAAGATAAAAATCCAATGGAGGCAAATCAGGCGAACGAGGGGACAACAAACCTCGTGAAATTATTCTATTCCAGAAATTGCATTGTCAACTTGGCAGTATGGGAGAACCATCCTGCTAAAACAAAAAATTTCACTCATCCTTATCAAGATGGGATACAAAATTTCTCAATCTATCTGATACGTATCCGCCGTTACTGTTTCTTTGAAAAATAACACACCAATTAATTTATGTCGATAAATGGCACACCATACTCCAATCTTTTTTAATGCAATGGTCTCCCTTCTGTTTCATATGGTCTCTCAGTACCCCCGAGTCTGTTTTGCTGGTTAGCATATCCATCCTGAAGAAGTCAAGCCTCATCATTAAAAAGACTTTATCAAGTGCCTCAAGACCTTTGTTAACAATTCGCCATAGCCAGTTACAGTAATTCATGCAAGCAGCCTGATCAGGAACCTTGAACTCCTGAGATGTCTGCTGCTTGAATGCGTAAATTTTCAATTATTTTTGTGGCACAGTGCGCCCTTCCAAGCGAAAGATTAAATTACTACCGAAGCTTCTGTAATCATATTTTTGGGGAAAGTTGAAAGAATATCCTGAACTTCCTCTAGTTTTCGCTGCATGAGCACTGTTTTGGCGATTACGGTCCCAATGAAACATGCCTCGTGTCTCGCGATAGCACTTCACGAACAGAAATATTGTACTCTTGTTCGGAATAGACTTGGATTAAAATTATTCTTTGAAAGATTGCGTTTGGAAATACTCCGCCACAAATCTGCATTGCTCTGTGCTGAGGCACATTGTGAGTTACTTCAAAACAGTGAATGAAGACGCAGTCTGTTTTGCTTTGAGGAAATATGACCAGACCACAGGAAGGGCATGGGTGAAAGGGAGGGGGTGGTGAGTGAAGGGGTTGTCGCAGAAATGCAATCAAAAGAGCTGTTCCAGAAGCAGTATTGAAATTCTTTCACTTTTCTCTCTAGGCCTCATAACAGCAGGGTTACATTTTAAGCTGATCACCCAGTATTTGCTATTTATGTGTTTGCATTATGAAACTTTTAATATTCGTGGTATGTAAAGAACTGTTGTACCGGATATATTCTGTACTATTGTATTGGAGTACAATGCAGACTGTTTTTGTTAAAATATTTAATTTATTGCAGCGTTATTCTACAGTATTTTATCTTTTGTTCTTGATGAGTGTGCATGCTACATTTTGGAAAACATTTTATAGTTTTGTTTGGCAGCATTTTTGCTGCTACAGACCACGAGTTATAAATAATCCCAGTTAACCCTAACTGCCTAAAATCACATTTCAAGACGATGATAATTTTGTGGAGGCAAGGCTCTACACACAAGAGAGTGCCAACAATAGGCAGCTAGGATTTCAACTCTCCACACGGCAGAAAGATGTGATCTCCCAGGATGTGACGAGAGCTTCATTTGTTGTGGGAAACTATCTTAGCCGAACTGTTCTTGCTGACAGGTCGAAATGCGTATCACAGGAAGCTGCCCCTCGCTCTCCTTACTCCTAAGATGCAGTGTCTGATGTGGCTATTTTGAAAACTCCTGAGAAAAAATTTGTGAAATGGGAAGGGGACCTCTTTCGCATTGTTCATTGTAATTAGGGGGCAGATTTTGATACCTAACCACCAAAAATGATCGATAAAATGCTTTTAAAATGCCCTAAAACCTAAGATAAATGATGTATAAAATCTAATTAAAACCAGTTCGAGGCTTCTTCCATTCATTTGAGTGAACTCAACTTGCAAACTTTTGGTTTGGACTGTTCTTTGCCCAGAAATCTGTCTTTAGTTATCCTGAATTGGCCAAACCGGCAATGACATAGATATAAGTCACAAGAATTACGCACAACAGCTGTCAAAGGAATTTCTAAGTGAACAAATAGAATAGGTTACTGAGTAATTCTGTGAAGAATATTTGTTGCATCTCGTAAACATTTTTTTTTAAGCAAGTACCATTAAAATAACGTTAAAATCGATGAAAAAATGTATTAAAAATGATGGGAAAAAGTTAAAAAATGACTAGTCATAATCGACAAAAAATACAAAAACAATGACCTATAAAAATGGGTCATTTCCGTTTGTCATAACATAAAATGAATTTCTATACTAAACGGCATTGTTCTAGAGTGAAAAGAAAAAAATTACATTTCATTAAAATCTGCCCCCTAATTATAATATTTCATTTCCACACAAATCTACCTTTTTAGTTCTTCAATACCAATAAAAAAGCTAGTATGGATTGAAAAAAATTGGGTTTGCCACAGAAGATGCTGTATGCAATTCCAACTAAAGGAACTACTCAACAAATACAACTCACTAACACTAGTGATGCTAAAACAGCACATATTTTCTCGCTTTTAGTAATGGTTATGTAACAACTATTTCTACCACAATTTCTCTCGAAATTAACAAATCTTGGTTATCATTTTTTGTAAAACTCATTACAAATCATAGAACATATGGTGCAAAAACTAAATATTTTCAAGCAAATATCAACACAAATTTGTCATAATAACTTTTCATAGAGCTAAATCATGTCACAACAATTGGACGTAATTCACTAAAATTCAGCTGTTGAGTCACGATGCGGAATGCTACATTCCAATCTGATATTCCCTGAAGGCTAGCAATTTTTTTCTAGAAGATTAATTTGTAAGTCAAAGAATATCTAAAAGATTAATGTGTAAATTATTCAACAAAAGCTCAAATGTATGAAACGAATAAAGAAATATGAATAAATTCTCAGTTGCATGGCAAACTGCCTGAAATCACACGTCATATTACGTTCACAAACTGCAGGGTATTCCGAGCGGGCGACTAAGTTTGAAGTTATTAAAAAAATACTTGTATTTTCAAAAAAATTCAACATGACCTTATTTAAAGATTGTTTTTGATGAACACATTTCATTAAGAAAAAAAAATATCTTCACAATTGTAGTTGTAGGAAGACACCCTAAAGAGTTGAAATTTTTCAATTTTCAAAAAATCAGGGTTTTCAACTATTATGATACCTGCACTATTCTCTGAAATGTCTTTCACACTATCCGACAACAAAAATTTAATAAAAAACTATGGAGCTGTTTCTGAGAAAAAAAAAAATTAAACAAAATTAAAAATTGCCTATATTTCATGCAAAAGGTACAAAAGTTTTCGAGAAATTGTATAAGACCTTATTTCATATCTATTTTTAAAGAAATAGATTTCATTTAAGGAAAAAATAATTCTTCATAATTGTAGTTGTAGGAAGAGGTCGAAAGAATTTGAAATTTTTCATTTTTCTAAAAATCAGGGTTTTTAACTATCATGAGACCCGCACCATTCTCTTGAACATCCTTCACACTATCCAACAACAAAATTTAATCAAAACAAGACCCCTTTTTTTTTTTTTTTTTTTCTTTCTTTCTTTCTTTTTTTCCTTTTTATTTTCCCCGAGGGTTCCTTTCCTTTCAGTAGTAATTGGAGGAATATCAATTTTGGAGATAATTGGTTGAACAGTTTAGCCACTATGATGTTGATGACAGTGACTATGATAACAGTTTAGACACCATGGATGATACAGGATTCTTCAAATAATACATCCAATATCAAAGATTGTCCTCCACCAATCGAAATAAATTTAGAGAGCCCTACCTGATGTTGCTATATTTTGCAAATTCCCCAAACCCCTCTTCAATTACCCGTCCCCCAACATCAAACTCGCTCCATCTATCGAATTGCACCACCAATGTCCTTCTAATAGCACAAAGTAAAGGTGAGATTTTGTTGGGGCCTTCTGAGATTTTTTTTATTGCTAATGGGAATGTTCTATTCAAAAAAATCTTTTTTGATAACATATCCTTTAGTGTAAGAAAGGTCTCAAATGAAATCCAAACCATGGTTTAACGCACAATTCTACATAAGGAAAAATACACAGAAAGCTCTCCGTAAGTTCAAGATTCAAAAACACTTCAAGACCTTCAACACTATTAAAGAAAAAGGAGGCAATACAAAGAGATAACTGAACGAGACAAGAAATAATTACCTCATAATGGAAAAAAAACAGTATTAATAGGAGAGGTAGGAAACAATCCATTCATAAATCTACAACCGCAACAACTGGAAATACCCCATCCCTATAGAGACATGGGACAGTCATTTCAGAAACTTCCTACAGTCATAAGACATCAGACCTACGGAAAGCAATAAGCCAGACAACAAAATAGCAAAAGCCAACCGGTTCACTGTAATAGAGATTGAATCTTAAATATCTCACTCCAAAAAGAGAAAGGTCTGCGGACCTGACATGATATTTAACGAACACCCTCAGGGCACCTTAGTACTGCTAGAAGAAACATGGACTAAGCTAATGAACCATTGCCTCAAAGAATCGAACATATCAGATAAATGGAAAAACTTGGTCGGTAATCATTGTACTATACGAAGGAAAAGGTGATGTGGCAGACCCAAATAACGACAGGAATTGCATTGGAATGTGCACCGTTCAAGATATTTACTAAATTACTCACTAACAGATGACAGAATACCGGAGGAACCATTCGGCTTCCGGAAAGGACGTTCTACAATACACACAGTGAAATGTCTACAAAATGATGTAGATGAAGCCCTCAGACTTCATCAAAGAAAATGTATGCTGTTTTCATCAATGGCAGCAAAGCATCCGACATGATTGACAGGCAAAACTTGATAAGCAACCACATAATAAATGGAACACCACCTAACAAGACTAATAAACATCATCCTCACCTGCAACTCTGTCCAAATAGACAACCAGATTAAGAGACCAAGAACAACCAGAGAGAAGGTACGAGAATAGAAGCAGAGACATTGCATATAAAACTGAATGCAACCTTAAATTCTATGATAGAATCCAACACCTTCACTGAAATTTACGACAACTTGCTTTTCCATTTTAACAATCAAAATTAAAATTAATTCTTTCCTTTTCATTGGTCCCCCCCTTTCCTTGGCCGTTGAAATATTGCATTATGTGTTTGTCGTGTTATTGTCTCCAGTGTTCAAATTAAGAAGGTTAACAGAAATGAAGGAGCAGCATAAGTACACACGGTCACTCTGTTAATAGCTTTTTAATCTTGTATATGATGTAATTATTTTAGTATAGTTTTAATTATTCTAACTAATTTTATAAAAGGTAAGTTTCTGTCAACATATATTTATATTAAAATGCATTAAAAAAATATACAACTATAATTTGTTAAAATGTAAAATTGTAAACCAGGTCTGAAAATGGCTGTAAGGTGTAGCCGAAACGTCATCTCATCAATTACAATATACACTACCTAGAATTTCACAAAATAATCTATTAAACTACATCTGAATGTCTCAAATTTAAAGTGGAATAGTTTGTGTTAATTGAAAAAAGATCCTTTAAGCACAGAAGTCTGAGTCCTACTTACCACAAAAATCTTAACGACCAAGAAGTACTGAAAACTGTAAATACTACAATTTCATATAAAAGATATCACTGGCTGATTTTTAATTTCATCATTCTTAAAATTTTAATTTATGTGTTTTAAAAAGTGATGTTTTATTTGTCAGTCATCAAAATTATATACAATTTTTACTTTCTCGTATACATATGTATATACTGGAGTAATATACGAAGTGTAGAGAAAGTTATGTAATGCTCCGGAAAATCTATTTCTAGATTTCAATGGAAACCAGTTTTGGTTTTTTTTTTTTTTTTTTTTTTTTTTTCCTCTTCCTTCAAAAGTTCTGTCCATTCTGTCCGTCAGTGAACACTACTAGCGCCTAAACCATACATACGATCTCTTCCAAATTGAAGAATCCCCAGTCGATCTGGCTCTAGTTGAACCTTTGAAATTTTGAAAAACATTCTTTAAAATATGGGGGTACATTACATGATGCACCCTGGACATTTTTAAAATTTTCTCAAAAAGGCTCAGTTTTCTTTACATATCTTGTAAGAATAGAGTTAAATACACTTACAAAGGTGGCAAAGGTCATTTTTCACCGTTAATTCTGAATTTTCGAACATTGCAAAAGTTCTGAATTTTTTTCGGCATCTTCCTACAACTGCAAAATTGAAGATAAATGTGCTTTAAATAATGTCATTTAAAGTGTTTCAAAAACAGTTTTCTGTGAAAATGAGCTCAAAATTCCGAATTTTCAGAAATGCTCAAATGCCATTTTCTCAAAAATGGCTCCAAATTTCTTCTTCAAACTTTTCCAATGGAGTGGTAATGCCACTGCTTAATGTGATGTTAAGTTACTCAAATTTAATTTTTTGAAAATATGTCTCAAATTGTTAATATGCACATTTCCATTGATTTGTTTGTATTCATTATTACTATTGTGAGTGGAAGTGCTTCAAATGACTTCAAGTGAAGTTTTTTGAAAACTCTATAGATTTCTATGGAAAGGAGCTTTAAATCTCGAATTCGAAATAATCCTTAGTCGCCTTTTTAAAAAATGGATTAAAATATTTCAATGAAAATTTCTATTTAGGACAAGGTTTTACTCTTCTTTAATATTATTGAAGTTATATTTTGGTTCTACTATAAGGAAACCGAAAAGTTGAAAAAATTAAAAAAAAATGTACTTTGGGCGATGATCGATGGCAACTGGCAAGAGAATGGGGCAACACCATAAAGCCAGTCCACACAAAGGAAATTAGAAAACTTTACGACGAGAAAGTCTGTGCCATTCTGTAGCACCTCTAGTTTGACATTGAATTAAGATTTAATGCATCTTTTGCAGGAGTATTTCCTTCATTCCAAGCAATGAAGATGAATCTGAAAGATGAGTCGATTGAATTAGGGGAAGACACAAGCAGCGTCTTCTCGGTTTGGGTTTCTTATGCTGAAATCTATAATGAGAACATCTATGATTTATTACAACCAACAAATACTCGACCTAACAAACCCTTGTTAGTGGGTGAAAATGACAGGAGAGAAGTGTTTATTAAAGGTCTCACAGATGTATGTGTTCAGTCAGCTGATGAAGCTTACAAGGTTTTCATGTATGGACAGCACAATCTTCACCAGGCTTCCACGAGTGTGAATCATGTTTCCAGTAGATCACACAGTATCTTCTCCATCAAGTTGGTAAAACATTTAAATGTTGATTTACCACAATTCACAACATTGAGTTCGTAAGTATTCTTTGTGTATTTAATTTATAAATGATATTCTTGTCTTCACACCAGTTAAATGTCTTCCTTTGTTAGGTGCACGTTTGTTGATCTTGCTGGTGCTGAAAGAGCAAAGAAAACTAAAAATGCTGGAGAGCGAATGAAGGAATCTCAAAGCATTAATACATCTCTTCATGTTTTAGGGAAGTGTCTTGAAGTGTTGAGGTGAGTTACAGGACCAGATTAAGATCTCAATTTTCGTAAGAACGACATGTAGCCTTAATGGTGAAACTTTTAACTACAGTAAAATCCTTATTTTACGTTCCCGCTTTTCCTGCTTTTTACGAAATTTTTTCTTGGTCCTGTCATAAAGCTTATATGTGCAGTAAAATCTGTATACGCCGGAAACCTGCCTAAATTGGACAATTTCTGCGGCCCGTGAAGTTAAATGGCATTTTACGCATCATAAAACGGACCCTCTTCATCGTGGAAACGGAACACTTTTTCATGTCCTGTAGCAAAAATAACTTCATGAAATGGAATTCCTGTGAATTTAATGCAATAGGCAGAGAGGTGTGAGATGTTCTTAATGAAATTAATGCATCTGCAAGCTTATTTTAGTTCTCTCCTCCCCTCTCTCTCCTCCCTCTCCCTCTCTCCTCCCCCCCTCTCTCCCTCTCTCTCCTCCCTCTCTCCCTCCCCTCTCCCCCTCTCTCCCTCTCTCTCTCCTCCCTCTCTCTCTCTCCTCCCTCTCTCTCTCTCCTCCCTCTCTCTCTCCTCCCTCTCTCTCTCTCTCCTCCCTCTCTCTCTCCTCCCTCTCTCTCCCCCTCTCTCCTCCCCCTCTCTCTCCTCCCCCTCTCTCTCCTCTCTCTCCTCCTCCCTCCCCTCCCCGCCCCTCTCTCCTCCCCTCGCCCCCTCCTCTCTCCCCCTCGCCCCTCTCTCTCTCTCTCTCAGCGATGAGTTGTTGCAGCCGGGACATTGAAGGAGATGGGCTTCAGCTGTCAGCGAGACTGACCTTGGGGTCGCTTTGTCCCTCAATTCCCTCTCTTCCAACTCTGAGCGTGGAAGGTGTAGGGAATGGCTTCTATTAGCGCATCTCCCTGCTCTGTAGTTTATTAGCATGACCCTGGACTCAGATATGCTCAAGGTCATGCGCGTGTATCAGAAATTCTTAGTAATGGGTTGTGATGCATTGTTCGCTAAAACACAGGCAAACCCTCCCCTAAGCCTGAATTTTTTTGTGGCCTGATCGATTCCAGCTTAGGCAGATTTTACTATGCTATGTATGCTCTTCCAGCAAATTTACAACTGATATAAAGGATGCTTCCTGTCTTTCACAACATTTTTTTCTATCTTCGTTTCATTTTTTCGTAAGTGTGTTATATGGAGAAATATATATGTAATGCAGAGAAATTTATGCAATGCTGTGGCAAAAGAGGCGCTTTTTTGACAGATAAACTTGTATTGGTACATAAAAGGAATAAATTCTCCTCCAATGTGTAGTAAAAGTAATACACATGTACTACAAATGTATGTGTGGGCCCGCAGAGTTTTTTTGAGTTGGTTCCCATCAGTCAGGGAATATCAATTTTGGAGAAAATCTGATAAACCGTTTTTGCGCTAGAGTTGACAATAGATAGACAAACAAACGCGTGGTCATCCATCGATTTTTCAGTTTCAAGGACTTGCTGTATGTTAGGTGGATTCTGACTACACTGCATGTTAGAGGTAGTAATTTACTACATACAGCAACATGATTTATCCACTTTCTTCTTATCTGTGTTCGTATATAAGAGTTTTTCGGTCGAAAATTTGCTGTTTTCCTTTGCAAGATTATCATACTTTCTCTTATGAAATAAAGACAAGAAAGTAAAACAGAGCCACTATTGCAGTAAATAATGCAAACACCCGCCTAGCCTGTCGTTTTTTAAATTTCCTGTGTTTTATATATTTTTTCCATCAGTCCTCCGAAAAGTGTAAAAGAAGGGGGTTTTACAGTACCTGTTCAAAAGTAATGACTTCAAAATTATTAGCATTAAGATTTTTTACCATTTCTGATTTCTTTTTTTCTACTGAACCACTGATATATTTTAATTTAATAAAGAATACAGTGAACAGTTTTGTTTTGGTTTCCTCAATAAAAAGTCATCATGACGTTACAATTCGTTCAGCATTGTTAACATGACCAAGTACAACAATGAGAGTAAAGTATCAGTCTATAATTATGTTAGTAATTCTAACATCTCCCAGTTTCTTCAAAATCATACTTCCCTTAAAATGTATGAAACGCTCTTGTGCATGTCGGTTGGTGGTATTCCTTCTAAACTAATAAGATTTTAAATTATAATTAACAGCATTAAAAATTGGAATTAAAATGAAAAAAATCTTAAATTTTTATTTGAAAATTGTAAAAACAGTTGTGTGATATACAATTCTCTACTATCAAAATTTGTGCTCCAAGTAATGGACAGTGGTTGTCTCATTCTTACAAAGACACATGTTATTCTTGTAACTTTTCATGTTTTCTGGTAATACATTGAGTAGCATAAATCTGGCATATGTAGATTTTTTCTCAAATATAGTGGTAAAAGTGTCTTGTCTATTTCAATACACGGTTGCTGGCAAGAGCCATGTATCGGGCAAGACCAACAAGTTAGCCCAGACCAAAGACATTGGAAACCTAACTAGTTGGAGAAAGTCTGTCATTCTGTAGCTCTTTTTTTTTATTTATTTAATTTTTTTAAATTTATTTTTTAATTTATTTATTTTTTAATTTATTTATTTAGTATTGACCCTACTTGTTTAAGTGTTCATTTAGGAGAAAGCATTTACATTCTTAACACTGTTCAATCTTTTTTCTACTCCCATTCTATAATTCTGTCATTTGATGGCTGCAACCAGTTGCATAATAATACTCCTTATGATGCAGGTTCTTGACCAATCACAGAGAAGTTTACAATCAAGTATTGACACTTGATTGTTCATTGATAATCATTCTAGCAAAGGTTTCGTTCGTTTGTGTACATCAAAATTGCATTTAATATTATTATATTATGTTTGTCAGTTTTAATTTCTTTTATTATCAGTAATTTTTAGAGAGAATATTATTTAAAATAAATTGAATCATAATTTCACTTTGATCCTATTTTACTAGCGCAGTGGTAGTGGTAGAGGGAACATTTGACTGACATTAAGATCAGAAGATGTTGCTGCTGTGTGTTTGTCCTTAAAAACTGGCCAATTCTTTAATATGAAATGTCTAGTGAATCTGAGGAGGAGTTGGAACCTCCAGAAATAAGAGAAAAAGTGAAAATGGTGGCCTCAGAATTATTGCTGTAGCTTTTGTACTCTTTCGCAAGCCTACTGGTAAACCAAAGCCACCTGCGGCAGGTAGGGTAGCTGTCCGCTAGGTGGCCTTGGCTGAATCCTGCATGTCAACTGCCACGAAACGATTCAATGTAAAAGTTTATCTTGTAAAAGTCGTAGAAAGAGTACTGTATGAAACTCCATGTAATGGACATTAATACACTCGTGTGAAGTTTACAATACTCGCTCATATCCTAATATTACACTTGTGTATTAATACCCATCATTACATCATCGTTTCATAATGTACTATTATAAAACCATCTCTACTTTTTGTAGGCACAATCAGAAGAACAGAGACAATAGATTGTTGCCCTGTCGTGAAAGTAAGCTGACTAGATTGTTCCAGAGAGCTTTAGAAGGCAAAGAAGTTCTCACTATGATTGTCAACATCAATCAAGATGAGGAATTATTTGATGAAACCCTTAATGTACTAAAGTTTTCTGCAATTGCAATGGAAGTATGTTTTTACTTGTTAATATATTAATACTTTGTTATGTATTTTAATATGATGTTAGTAAATTGTGTTTTCGTTGCAGCTCCAATTTGACAGAGTGCAGGATACTACTATATGTTCATTGCGGAGATCAAGTTTATCTATGTACATGTCAAAACTTTCAAGTAAGTATTATGGGTTACATTTTTATTATTAATTTATTAGCTTCAATACCAAAATTTGTAACTTATTATATTTGTTTGATTATTTAGAAATTTATTTTTTAGACAGTCAAGTAAAAGTGGTTCTTTCAGAGCATGCATAGCGAGCTGAAAGTTCAGTTTCTAGCATTAGTGCTAAAAGCGAGATGATGTTCACGTGTTCAGATAAATTTGTGAAAGCAACAAAATTTTGTCTGACTGCATCAGCTCTTACTGACCTTAATGTATCATTGAGTGATTTGTATACTCAAATAAAAGTTATATGAAAATCATTAGGGCTGTCTAAAAAAACAGTGTATGACATGCATGGTAAAGTGATTTATTTTGACCGTAGGAGTGTCCACTTGATCTAACAGCATCATATTGCAACATTTCCTACTTACAAAATAAAAGGTCACTTTTACCACTCATTTCCTAAATAAATATTTTATTGGTTCAAAATGAAAGGGGACATTTGACATCCTTATTGCCAAGTAAATAGAAAGCTACTATTTATTTAGTTATTAATATTTCATATGGAATACTCCTTGTGTAGACTATTTCCAAATTGCACTTAATGACAATAATACTGAATATGAAATGAATATGCTCTCTCCTTCTCTCTTTCCTCTCTCCCTCTCTCCTTCTCTCTTTCCTCTCTCCTTCTCTCTTTCCTCTCTCCTTCTCTCTTTCCTCTCTCCTTCTCTCTTTCCTCTCTCCTTCTCTCTTTCCTCTCTCCTTCTCTCTTTCCTCTCTCCTTCTCTCTTTCCTCTCTCCTTCTCTCTTTCCTCTCTCCTTCTCTCTTTCCTCTCTCCTTCTCTCTGTCCTCTCTCCTTCTCTCTTTCCTCTCTCCTTCTCTCTTTCCTCTCTCCTTCTCTCTTTCCTCTCTCCTTCTCTCTTTCCTCTCTCCTTCTCTCTTTCCTCTCTCCTTCTCTCTTTCCTCTCTCCTTCTCTCTTTCCTCTCTCCTTCTCTCTTTCCTCTCTCCTTCTCTCTTTCCTCTCTCCTTCTCTCTTTCCTCTCTCCTTCTCTCTTTCCTCTCTCCTTCTCTCTTTCCTCTCTCCTTCTCTCTTTCCTCTCTCCTTCTCTCTTTCCTCTCTCCTTCTCTCTTTCCTCTCTCCTTCTCTCTTTCCTCTCTCCTTCTCTCTTTCCTCTCTCCTTCTCTCTTTCCTCTCTCCTTCTCTCTTTCCTCTCTCCTTCTCTCTTTCCTCTCTCCTTCTCTCTTTCCTCTCTCCTTCTCTCTTTCCTCTCTCCTTCTCTCTTTCCTCACATCCTTCAGAAGAAAATGTTAGAAACAAAATTAATAAAGGTTCAATGTTAAATGGTATTTTATGGTACAAAACTATTTCAAATGATAGTAAAATTTTATTATACAAAGCTACAAAATACACTACCCTTCAAAATATATATAGTACAAAGTGTAGTGACGTATGGAGCAGAAACCTGGAAATCAAATTGAAATTTAACCCATCGGTGCACTTAGAAGGCCTCAGAGGCTCGACTGTGCTGTAACCATCTTCCTGTTCACACTACAGGTGTGTCCTTTCATGATACCTTCTGTTGTTGTTATGTTCTTTTCATATGGCAAATGATGGTTCAGTAAGCTATGAGATTTTTTCATATTTTTCAACTCGTAGTCGTGCTTTCCACAAAGTGGGCCTCCGAGGCCCGGTAGTCTATTTTCCCCTTAACCAGCCTTTTAATGCATAAGAAAAACATTTGTGTTGCCAAAATTTATTCTCAATCATTTGAGACTTCATTATTTACTAGCGTAAGTGACACAAATCGTTACATGATTTTTTTTGGTTCTGCGATTCAGGGTAGGATTTATACTAACTGGCAATATATACTATGGTAAAAGGAAGGATGAACCGGTTTCAAAAGAGTTGTAATCAAAAACAATAAAATAATTGGTACATTCAATGGTCAGTCATTATTCAATAACTTTACAGCTGATAAATTGTTTCGACAATATTTCTGGATAAATTTCTAAAGGAGAAGAAGCAAACATTGCTTGAAATATTGTGAGGGCATATCGCCAGAGAAATACCATCTGAAATACCATCTGAAGATTATAATGGTGGAGAAGTCTTTACTACAAATGTTGAATGTCACGGAAATCTAAAATTGTTTCATACAAGCAAAAACAGAACAACATTATTTATTTTCTTAGCACACATACATCAGGATGAAGAAACAAGCAATGACAAAAAAAAATTAACTTTCAATTGAGAGATTCGCAACCCAGGCAGACTAAGTCCAGTTAGCACAAGTGAGAAATTAAGCTTCAAAATTTTCAATGGATAAACAATTCCTCTAAAGTAATAAAAGAAAATCAAACACTGTGCACTGATGCAAGTACCAAGAACTTGGTTCAATAAGGCTGGGAACATCCTTATATAATCACAAAATTACAATTTTCTTAAAAAGTGGACTGGGTCTCATGGTGTTTTACCCCTCGATTACTCTTGCATATAACAGAGCAAAGAGTGGAGTTGACCTCATGGATCAGTTGGTCGAAAATTACACTTTACAAAGGCAAATTCGAAAATGAGATTATTTTATAACATGGTCGACTTACTGCTTTGAATGCATAAAGAATCTCCACAAAAATGATCAAAGACTAATGCAAATGGGAAAAAGCACATATTTTTGAAGCAACTGGCAGAAGAATAGTCTTCTAATATGAAAATAAGAGTGAGAAACCTCAATATCCTCAAAAGAACCCTAAATGCTCTGAGTCTTTGGGGTCACAAGTTCGGGAGCACAAGTTCTGTAATCCTCGAGAGATCATCTCCAAAGAAAATAAAGAGGTAAAACAATATATTTACAAATGCTAATATCATGATACAGTAAAACACTCTTTTACACTTTCAAAGGGACCCTAGAAAACAGTGTACATAAGGGGAAATGATATTTTTCTTCAAAACTATGAGTATAATATAATGTATTTAGGTACATACAATCAATAAGGATTAAAATATACGTAAATATGCAGTATTAGATACATAATAAACCATATTACAAGGTCAAATAGAAATCAGGCCGAAATTGACATCAGAAATCGGAAGGCATAATTTTAAATGTCATGACACTTCTACGAATCCCCGCAATCCACTTCTGGTAGCATTTGACAAAGCAACTATGTACTCATTTGTTGGATGAAGGGGGGGAAATGGGATTTCAATTGTAAGAAAAAAGATGTTTGTTTTCCCAAACTCAATAAAATGTTTTCGGCCATTTGTAATGATTTCCAATTAGTAATTTTTTAAATTTATATATGAATAAAATAATTGAAAGAGTGTTCATGAAACGAATTTAAAACGTATGGTGAATTCCATACTTTGATGTTTGAACTATTACATTAATTTTAGAATGAGAAAGTGTTGGAGGAGAAGGATGATGTAAAATAAACAAATGATAGTGAGGCTACTTCTTTTAGACCTGTCTCATGACTGTTGCGTTGGAATGATGCATATCACATAACGTGTGTCACATTTTAACACACTTATGCGAAGTGGCACACGAACACTCTTGGTGATGTGGGTTGTACCCACAGCCCATGCAAGACACTACAACAGAAGTCGAGATAAAGCACCTTTTCTAGCTTTCAATGCACAAAGCCAGCTAGGCGACAAGCATTGGTAACGATGCAGGTCGTGAAGAGCGCTCGTGTGTCATTTCGCACAAGATGTTAATTTACAATGCCTGTTAAGTGACTCGTATGTGCAGGCATCGATGCTGCTGGTGTCATCAGTTAGGTGACGCAGGTTATCGCAACGCTTGTGTGACTCGTGTATAGACTTTATATTCTTCTACCAATCAATGCATGTTGGGCATTTTTTCTACTTTTTTAAATACTTCTGTAATGTCATGAACTGAAAATTTGAATAGGCCTAGCTGCTCAATGATTATCACTGTATTTAAATCTTCTAGTAGTCATGTAACATTTCATAACTTTTTATAATATCGCACCATTTCAATATTCTTTCTGTTATGGCCATTTTTAACCCAACAACGTGGTGGTAAAGGGCAGTTTCAGTGCCCATTGTGCACAATGCGAAGTGCTTTCTAGACGGTGTTGTGACAAGCAGACTGTTGTAAATTGCGGGAAAATTGACATTATGCTTTCATAAAAGCGGGGTATTTATAACATTGTGAATATACGAAAACTGATGGGACCGACAAGACATGTTGTAAATGCCAGGAATGTAAAAGGGCAGGGTTTTACTGTAAAATTATTATAACTTTTTTCTTTGTAGTCGTTACTTTCTTTCCACTTGCTGTTATTTGCCCCTACTAAAAAGACAGAAAAAATCACAAGAGCTTCAACTGCGAAAGCAAGATTTGCCAAGACCAAAAAAACAACGATGATTGTGTAATAATGGTAATTGAAATGAGTAAAATTCTATATCATGTGTTAAGTTTGAAATAAAGTATATTTAATAAGAGAAACATTTCATAAATTACTTCTTTCATGCCACAAAACAGTGTTTTATCCAGACTGGGCCTTTGAGGCGCACTAAGTGCAAAGTTGCAAAATCCAAGCTCTGTGCAATGAAGGGTTAAGAATGGCAATTGTGATACATTTTTGAAGAAGAGCCGCTCAACTAACAATAAAGGACAAAGTAAGAAATGTAAAAATATGAGAAAAAATGAACAAAAAATAGTTTTAGAATTCATTAAATATAAGTAATTAAACTGGTTTGGACATGTTTAAAGAATGCAAGATGATAGGCTTCCAAAAAAGTTTTTGAGTTGTATCCAAATGGTAGAAAAAAGGGAAACAAACCTGGAAGGAAGGAATAATACAAATTTTAAAGGAAAACAAATTGGAAGAGAAAGAATAGGAAGATAGAAAATAATATTCAAACATTCTTGAATAATGCCCACATTGTGGGTGGATCTAGAAGTTGTTGATGTATTTGCAAAAAAGGGTTACAAGAAAATATATTTTGTAAATAAAATATCTGTGAATAAATAAATAAAAATCCTGCATGTTTTGTGCAATTCTACTGTGCCTGAGGGAACAATTGTGAGTCATTTATTTATTCTTGGCCCTTGTTTACAGATGTTATCTGCACATTATAACCTTGTCTGCTACCAGAAAGTTGAAAGAGCTAATGCTTTCTGTGTTCAGCAAATCAACCCATTTATTGCAAGGCCCAGATATGTCTGCACATGCACTCCTCTGGTGCAAAGCAAAATATCGCTATGCATAGTCCACTAAATAAGATTTCTTGAAAATTAACAATATCCGAGTGTAGGTTCATTATTTAACATAATTAATACTATATATTTAAAAATATTTCAAAAAAAACTTTAGGCACTTATGGGTTGATAATGACAGGTCTGATTTGTATTAAAACTTCTGGAATTTTGCAAGTTGTGGAAGTTCAATTTCTTTTCAAACCCTCTTTACACTTTAAATATTGGAACTGGTAATTTCTTTGTTAATAAAAATATTCCTTGAAATTGGATCATCGAAGCATTTGAAGTTAAAAAAAAAAGTACTTTAGAGTTGAAATACGGAGATCACCAGGACATTATGAATATACAGGGGAACACTGGAACCTCGTTTTTAGCGATACCTGGGCGACTGGACTTTGTCTCTGTGTAAGTAGGGAAATGTTTAGTTTTTTGTCAAAAATTTGCTAAATGAAAGAGGAGAATATGACTTACTACAATATAGTAGAAATAAATGTTATACACAGGTGATACAAGTATATTTACAATGAAATTGTACATCAAATTTCATGTGCAACAATTTACTGAGTTTTAAAATAAGTTTCAACCAAATTACTTAGCTTCCCTGAAACCAACGTAATGGGGCAAGAATATAATAGCGCAGCGCTTAGCTTTGAGAGCACAATCTATCACTGTCCTGAAGTGTGAAACGTGCATAGCAATATGCAGTCCACTTTTTTGCTGGTCTTTCTCTTGGCAAGTACACATGCTAAATGTACGGGCAGCGTGCAACACAGTTCTCTCGCCACGTGCTGTGGACAACACTGGACACTAGCTGGTCACATGATCTACCCTTTCACAGTTCCTGGTCTCTAGGGTCAAAATTTCCACATGAAGTGTTCTTGTGATTTCTACCAATTCCTTTGCATAGTGGTGGGTTTTGAGTTTATTGTGCCGTGAAATATGTTCAAGAACATCTTTAAATGAGATCGTTCTGTGTTGCTTTCTTTTTTTTCTCTTGTGGATTTGACATTAACTGTTAACTGTCATGAGTGGTCATCAAACTGTTTTGATGAGTGTAATCTGTATCCTGTCATTTGAAAGTGTGCTGATAGAGCTTTCTAGATTTATGTACTTCAAGGAATGATGTACCAAGATGGACCCTTTGCAATGTTTGGCAACATTAGGAACAATTTTAACAATTGCACATTACTATTCTTCTATCTATTTCTGTCTCTCCACCAGGAGTTTTTAAAATGATGGCTGAAATGTTAGTGAATTAGAAGTTGTAATATGGCTTATATGCCATTATCGTGCATAATATGCATTTGTAGCCATTATCAATACTAAAAGAAGTACACGATGTTGAAGCACCACTGGTTTATTATTCCTTTCCTTTTCTACTTTTGAATGAATTTTCCTTTCAATCGTGTAATGAGGTTTAATTTCTTCTATGACACAATTCTATGCCTTTTCATGTGCAATTGCATGCTATTTTCACCTAAATTTGACAGAATTTATCTTTCTTGCATTGAAATTCTGCATCTAGTTTTCATTTTCGTTGGCATTGAGATGTATTATTCTTGAACTTACATTATCATTACTTTTTCAATATACATCCATTTATATAATTGTAATGGTTCCCATTTTTATGTTTCAGCAACTTTCCAATCTTCTATGGAAGGCATTGAAGAGGTTCCAGAGAATAGTCGCTACCTAGTATGTATTGTTTTTTATTTAATGTATATTTTTGTATATGTATATTTTTATTTAATGCCTTTACTGTTCTCAACCTTTCAGCTGAGAAAGCTTTCAAGGAATACCTCAGCTAACATTCACATTCACAAATTGTTTTAACAATAACCAATATTAATGATTTAATAACTGATTTGTCTAAAAATTAAATTTTTTTAATTCAATTTGATAATCTTATGCAATTTGTACTCTGGTTTTTTACTTATCTGGCTAATAGATTTCTCAGATTATGGTGCTAAAATAATTCTTTATGTAATAATCTTTCTATAAATAATTTTGTTCTTAGAAACTCCTTGAATATATTGAAGAACTCAAGAAGAATGTACAAGAGGAGAAGAATAAAAATATGACTCTGGAAATACAAATAAGGAAGGAAGCTTATACTCATTTTCGTAAAATAATGGTAGACATGGAGAACAGTTACAAGTATGTTGGTTTTATTTATTTATTTATTTACATTTTTTCCAGCAAAGCTATTTAGTGATGTGAAGTTGATACTACTGTTGGTATGCGAGGTCATTTTAATCTCTAGATGCACCATGTGGTTCTACAAGGCCCAGTAGACATTCTTAAATTGATAATTGTGCATTGTGTGCATTGATAATTGTGCAATTATTTCTGTGTGTGTGTTTTTTTTTTTTTTTTTAAATTTTTTTTTAAAATTTAATTTATATATATTATATATATATATATATATAAATAGAGAAAGAATTGCAATGCTGTGGGGTAAAAAACAGTGAATATCCCACAGAAAGACCCACAAAATTTCTCACAGAACTCTGGTAATGAAAAAGTGGTTAAATCTTGTATGGAAATTTACTCCCTCTTAACTTGTGTAGTCAGAATACATATTTGGTGGGTCCTTGATACCAAAAAATGATTTGCCGGGATAACAATTGTCCATCCGTCTGTGAACAGTGCTGCCAGCTAAACCATACACAAGATTTACACCAAATACTTTGTGATATTGATATTCAGCGACCGATTTGACTGATGTGTCATGGCCCCTCCTTGAATGAATTGAAATGGATATTTTGAATTTTTGGGGGAACCTACTTTATATGACACTTCATCAACATTTTCTAAATTTCTTCAAAAGTGTTCCAAATTTTTTCCTCTAATAAACAAAATGTGCTTAAAGAAGTGGTATATGCCACATTTTCATTGGACTCTGAATTGCCAAACATTGCAAAAGTTCAAAATTTTTTCAGCGTCTCCCTTTGACTACGATATTGAAGTTAAACATTTTTCAATTTTAATGTTCAATTTTTTGAAATATTTGATTGTTTTCTGTGAGATAGCTAATTTCAAATTTTAAAATTTGTTGTGTGTGTGTGTGCATGCATGCTAGTCTATGGAGTTTTGTTGTTCACACCTATCTTCACTACTCTAACATGCACTGTATTTCCAGTATGTGATGAGTCACCAAATAACATATGTGAAGCCCAGTCTTTTCTCTCATGATTTGGAAACATACTGAGCTAAGTTGCAGTGTTTACTCAAGGTCTCGACCATATCCTCCAAAAACCTGCAGTGTTTACTCAAGGTCTCCTCCAAAAACCTGCTGCTTTATAAATTGGCTTGAAAATTGGCCCTTTAGCTTTATAAATTGGCTTGAAAATTGTTCCCAAAATTATTCTTGACAAACCTTGATCATCAGGCCTACATTGGAATATGCAAACGTGCCTGGGGCCCTCTAGAGAGAAAAAAACATTCTCCATTTAGAGAGAGACAAGTTATTCGGCTGAAATGCTTGTAGTCCATGTTCTCTCCTGTAGTCTTTTATTTTTGTCTTCGAACTGCATCAAGAAAGTAAAGCAATGTATCAGCAATTTCTGAGGCATTTACTGTAAGAAAGTTGTTGTAAAGGTCTCACTTTCATTATTCCCACCAGGAGTGTACTCTTAGTATTCTCGGAATATATTCCTGAGCTATTGAAAGTAAATTTCTTGTAATTATCATAAAATTGTACCATCTCAATGACTTATCAAAATCCGATGTGATTTTGGGCTGATTCGCTTTAAAGAAGTTCTATGTAGGTTTCAGATAGGATTTAAATTTTGGGATTTGGGCACCCACAATGGTAAATGGCTATGGTAACTCATAAGGATATCTAGGAGACTGCTATTTTTTTTTGCTATTTTCATTGAGTACCAATGATGTGAAATGTACTTGGAGCAGTTTGTTACTAAGTATTGACATCTTTCAGTAAATATTGTAAAAATATATAACCTGTGGTTGCACAAAACTTTCTGTACCACTGAGGGATTAAAATGTAGTATGGCCAGTTCTTGTGCTGAATAATATTTCTGTCTACTTGACAGCTACTGGCTGATGAAGAGAAGAGCTCTGTTATCCAACTTGAGGCTTCAAATTCTGATGTCACTGCAGAGTTGCCGATGCTTATTAAGAAAAAAATTACATCTACAGCGCAAAGTAACTGAAAATTGAAGATGGTGCCATTATGTGTTTGGTCATGTGTCATGTGTGTGGTTCTGTGCTATCTACTGTTGTGTGCTCTTATTGCGATTTTTCTTGCTACTGCTGTTATTGTGATGTGATATAAGAATGACCACCTGTCTGTCACCTGAGTAAGTGACAATATCTCTCTACCCCACCTTCAGCTATCAAGAAGACAGAAATATTAATTTGTTCACAGGATATTCCCTTTAATACATGTAATTATAATATGAGTACAAGATACACATTTGTTAATGATGTCACCGAGAGTAAATGTAGGAACAGTATCTAATTACATATCAGATGGTTTTGTAGAGCAATTCTCGGATAGTATACACATAGCTTGAGTAAGTAATATTGAAAAAATCACTTGCAATACTTGTTAGCAGTAGGGACAATACAGTAGAAGTTATCATTCATTTGATAGTCAGTTTTCACAGAAAATAATGAGGGATTACATGTCGACATGCGAGAGACCTGATATTAGGGAGAAAATCATTACAATGAATTTTACCTGACAAAATTTTAAATAGAAAGATAAGGTCACAGAATGTTCTTCTATCCCGAAGATGAGGAATATTATACAGTGAGTAGTAATCAGCGTAGTTGTGACAAAACCCATGGGATAGGGCATTTGTTGCGAAACTCTTTAAGTTCCACAACAATTTATTCGGACAATAGACTAGTTTCCTTAAGCCCTAATGTTAAAAATATATTGTCATTCATTCTGTAATATTATTAAAAAACAATACAATGCTCGTTGATCAGTAGGTATTATTTTCTGCAAAATCCATGTACAATTTACCTCTATGGATGCCCAGTATTTTCATAACTTTTTAGTGATCAAGTTTCCTAACACATTTACAGGTCTTTTGTCTTTTTAACATTCTATTTTTAATGTAATGTGAGGTTTTCTTTTTGTTTCTATGCTTATTAGAGTGACATCTCAAAAATATAATTCTCAAATATCAACAAAATAATTTACAAGAGTATTGTTTTAAACTTTTTGTTTTCAGACAGCGCTTAAAAAATGAAAGGGAGGCATTTGCAGAATGTGAAGAGCTCAATGCTAATTTGTATCAGATGTACTTGAAAAATGCTGGAAAACGCAGTCGGATGGAAGACTCTGAAGACGAGAATGATAATGATGAGGATGAGGAAGAGGAGGAGGAGGAGGAAGAAATTGAAGCGGAAACAGAAGATGACAAAGAGAAGATAAAATTTCTCCAGAACAAAGTAGAGGCTTTAATGGGACTTGTAGAAAATGCTGAGAAAATGAAAATTGATCATATTGCTCTTCAGACTAAACATTCAAAACTTCAGTTCGAATTGGCTACAGTGAAACAAGAATTGGAGACTGCATTAAAAATTAATAAGGTTGAAAATTAAAAATGCACATCATTTAATTGGCTCTTAATTCTGTAGTACTGGTTCTAGTTGCCAGAGGGATTAATCTGTAATTAAAACATCCTTAATTTTTAGGCTACAGCCCAAGTTGGAGGAGAAGATGCAATCGAGGAGGGTATCAAAGTTCTTAAGGAACAGCTTGTTAAACATCAGAACATACTAAAAGAAAGAAACTCTGAGATTGAGGTGAGAAAATTATATTATTTATATAGCTTAGTAAGTGTAAAATGGTGTAGAATGAGCTTTGCCAACAAAGGGAAAAAGCCAAAAGCAATGCAAAAACTTTGATGCTGATTGCTGGCTGGGAAAATGTCGATATTTGATTGAGCTCTGCTTACTCTCGTTCTCTTATTCGGTCTAAATTTTCATTATCAGTGTGACATTGCTTACAATCAAGTCGTATGATTTTCACAAACACCCGTTGAATGATTTTACACCAACAATGGGAGGGTGGACTCCAGGGGCTGAAGGAGCCTCCACCTCGCTGATGACACAATATTGCAAGTATAGATTGTAATAATTTTCTTTAGTGATGAAAGTCATTCACTATCTAAATTGAATATGTTATAACCTACCTGCATTCATACGGGTCACCCCTCTACTACAGATCGCAGATGTCATTGGGATTTTTGATAAAGACGCACAAAAGGAATTTTGTTTAAGATGATCTATTTATGCTCAAGTTAATAAATGGAGCGGGAAATTTTCCGAATAAAAATAAAAATTGAGGGAAATCCTTAAGGTCTCTCTGCACTCTTTCACTGCATTTTTACTAGATGCCATTCATATGTTACTATGCTGCTTAATTTATTTAAATTATAAATTTATTTAAAGTATAAAAAAAAAAAATTTAAATAAGTTGGGGGGAAAATTGATCTAAATTGTTATTTCTGTTGAAGTAATAATGCAATTTCTTTTGTGTATTTGCAGTGAAAGAAGCTGAGAGCCTGTAAGACTTTGATTTTTACTTTCTTGTATACATATGGATATATGGAGTAATATATACAGTATAGAGAAATTTGTGTAATGCTGTGGGAAATAGATTCGAGATTTCAGTGGAAATACCTGTTTTCCGATCCCTTAATACTCAAAAAGTGTTGTGGTTGTTCTTGTTTTTAATTATCTGTTTGTCCGTCTGCTTGTGAACACCACTAGCAACACTAAACATAAAATTTTTTTCGAAATGCATATTCCTTGGTTCATCTAACGTGACTCGAAATGCTGGAATTTTGAAAAACATTCTTTGGAATTAAGGGGTACTTTCATAAAGCCCCTGGGACATTTTCAAATTTTTTTTACAATAAAACTATATGGATTGTGGTTGTGAACAGAACCACCTTGTATAATTCCTGAATAAGAAACTTATATTAGTCACAAATAAATGTGTGTATGTTCTTTACAAAGTAGAAGAAAAATTGGAATAGAAAGTGAAGACAAATACCAAAAAATTGAATATAAATGGTGCAAATAAATAAATAATGAAAATAAATATGATATATAGTTACACACTATTAACTAAAATAATACAATCATTGGTTCAGGAAAGGACTATTGGTGAAGGAAATGTGGGCTGCTAAAGTTCATTAGTTGCGTTATTGGCGTCATGCCATTGCATCAGAATCCACTCGAAATTCCTGAATCTAAAACCACATTATCATTCTCGTCAATATTCCCCAAACAATTGTTAAATTCCTATTGTGTCATAGGTTCCAAACCGTGAAAACTCCTAACTTTAACCATTATATAACCTTTTAAGACCTCAAATAATTTTTCTTCCCAATTTCAAATAAATGTTTGTTTGTTTGTTTTTTAATGTTATTTCTAGGTGTAAAAATGTGTGGAAAAATGCTTTTTTAAATATTGGGTTTCTGGATTCAGCGGGGGCATACCCGCATGACTGTGAGGGTTAGGTAGTAATGACTTCAGAATTTCTAAAAAGAAACTAATGAATCCATTGTTTAAAAGAAAAATATAATAGAAGAGAAGCATATTTTAACATAAAATTTTTTTTTTTTTGCATGAAACAATTTTAACAATTTAAAAACAAGTTTTGTTTCATAAGCAGCATTAATGAACAATGCACTTTCTATGGTTTAATAAAATATTGCAGAAAAAAGGATTTTTAACAAGAATTAACATATTTTTTTCATGAAAATCTTTAAAACAATTTTGCATGAACAACATAAATGGACATTCCACTTTCACTGTGCATTTTGGAATGGTTCTTGCAAATATTTACCCACAAGTATTAAAAAATATTCAAACAGACATTACTACTTGCATCGCAGAATTCCAGTAGCACTGAACACTTTCACTATTGTGATAGTTGACAAATACACTGTCCTATATATCTAAGAAATAGTTCTAGAAAACAAAATTTTAACGTAAAACGCTTCTTTAGTATATTGAATATAAAACTCAATCTAAGCAATCATATATAATTTGCGATTTACATGAGTAAATAAACAAACAAACAAAAGCCTAAGTTTACTGAAACAGCCACATGTAATTTGAATTTGAAAACAAATGGGCCCTATTATCTATGAGCAATATGAAGATGCGGTCTAGCGGTGTCAAATGCTACTATTATTTCAAAACCTTCATGATCATTGTGCGTCGGTCATTGCTATCACAGGCACTCCAGGCTCAGCAAAACTTCACAATACACAGTAATGAATAACAAACCTCTGTTCTCACAAAACTTTGGAAACTCTAACACGAGAAATCACATCTCAATGAAATGTTCAAAGAACACTCCACGACAGTGCCTGTGTGCAACGACAACCACATGCACGGCCCAGCAGCTAGATTTCTAAGAATGAACGGGATTACACTATCTTCAAGAATTATATTATATCAATGCAGACTCTACAATGTTAAATTAGCAATAATGTTGAAAATTGCTCGGCCTAGCTAGACAAAGAACGACTGTGGAGCCTGTGGTTTCAGAGAGAACTGCAATCCTATAAAGGGGTAAATAAATCCTAAATAACTAAAACTATTAAATAAACACCGTAGAGGCCATCCACAAATTACGTAATGCAAATTTGGAGTATTTTGAATACCCTCTCTCCACCTTGTAATGCATGCTTGAACTTCATCTAAATAATTATGTAATGCTAGCAACCAGACACTCCTCTCCCATTTTCTCCCAAACCTCTAACAATGAATTGTACTAATTTTTACTTTCTTGTATACATATGTATATAATATAAATATGGTCTGTTCTCATTCACATTCAAGAAATAGTCCCTCTTGATTAAAGACCATTCACTTTCTTTCTTCTATCAAGTGGGACCATTTCTTAAATTTAAACAACTTTTTCCTCAAAACAGCCTCAAATGTTTCAACGAAAATTTCCTTGTAGTACAAGCTTTTACTATTTTATAAGTAAGTAATATTTCATTTATAATATATAGTAATTAATAAGTAATATCTCGGTTCTACCGTTAGGAAACTGAAAAATTGCAAAATTGCAAAAAAAAAGTATGTTTGGCAGTAATAGAAGGCAGACAAGAGTCTGGAAGTCCGAAAAGCTAGCTCAGACCAAAGGAATTATATAACTAACTAGTGCAAGAAAGTCCATGCCATTCTGTAGCACCGCTGATTTTGAATCTTTAGTATATTTTGCAGAATATTGGATGCAAAATGTACAATTTAAAAGAAATAACAACAACAAGAATTTCTCACAATATTTCCTATAAACTTTTGGTAGGAATAGTGCTAAATGAACTCTGAAATCACATAAACGCCATTTTGTTTAATTTTTTTGATTTTTCCAAAAATACAAAAATGCAATTTTTTTGACTAGCCTACTCATGTCGTTCATATACATGTCAACAGCAATTTGTTTACATTATGGCATGTACAAGTACATGTGCTTTAAATTATATCTTATAATGTTTTCACACAAACTCAAAACTTTTCTGTGGAAACAAGCTTTGAATTCGGAAATTTTCAGTAAAGCTTAAAAATGGCTCCAAATGTTTTCTTCAAACTTTTCCAACAGGTAGTGCTAATTGCACTGTTTAAGATGACATAAAATTCATTTTTCTGTATTCTTTTGTTTTGTCAAAAATAATAAATAAACTAATAAATTTTCTTGAAATATCTCATGATGTTAGTATTTAAATTTTCAGCAATTCATTAACATGATTGTAATTGTGAGTGCAAGTGCTTCAAATGAAGTTTTTCAAAAACCCAAAAGATTCCTGTGAAAGGTAACTTCAAATTTCGGATTTATACTAGAGTTTAAACAAAATTTTTCTTAAAAATGGCTCCAAATTTTCAAGAAAAATTTCCATATAGAGCTTCATACATGTACTTATCAATGATAATTTTTGTTCTTTTCTTATTTGTGTGATTAACAGACTAATGTCCATGTAGCAAAATAAGAAGTATAACAAAAGTATTTGGCACATTATTGTCTACTTTCAATAATTCATGAAAATATGACCAAATTGTTTCTCGCTGAAGATGGGAATTTACAGTAACTTTATTTGATAAGATCACAAGAGGTATCATTTGCTTATTTGCACATTCTGGTTATTGAATTGTTTTGCGGTAAATGACATAGTATAAATTTTTATAAGGAAAAGATCAGATTGTCTCATTGATCTAGCAGGAACTCTTTAGTTAATTTGATCTAATAATAAAGACCACTGTCTTATCATTTATTATTTTTTATAGAAGTGTCAAGACATTCAAATCTTTGAGCAATTTTAATGTGGGGATGTTTAGCAATAAAAAAATGTTGCAATGTTGACGGTGAATAAAAGGATCTGGAAGTGCCAGCAGGAAGTCTAAAGAATTTGTGTTGTACTGTTTCTAATTTCTGTGTCATGAAAGTAACATGGAGACCAAATTACTGATTGGTACATTAGTATTAGTTTAAGAAGTATCAGATAAAGAGACTTCAATGTACCTATTGAACTGAAACCAAGACAAGTTGTTCTAATGAAGCCCAAAAGTTGGTTAGCCTTGTTTACAGTGAGATTTGTATGATTAGATAATATAAGTTTAGAATAAAAAATTACTACTAGATCTCTAATAAACAAACTTTCTCTAATGGAACAGAATCAATATCATTATCATACAGTACAGTGTTCTGGACTACGAGAACCTAATGCATTTACAGTTTGCAGGATTTAAATTTGTTATTATCAAAGCACCATCCAGGAAAAAAGATACAGAACACATTGCAACATTGTAGTATCATCCAATCCAGGTACAACTTTGAACAGTTTTAAATAATCTGTAAAAATTAAAAATTCATTGTTAAGAATTAAATGAACATCATTAATAAAAGGAATAAACAGAAGTGGACCCAGGTCAGATCCTTGAGGTCCTCCTGAGAGATTGGTGAAACAATCCAAAATACAATTCTAATATTTTACAAATTGAACCCTAGTTATAAGGTAATTTGTAAACCATGAGAGAAGGGGACCGAATATGCCAAATGTCTTTAATTTTTGTAAAAGTCATTGATGGTTAACTGGATCGAAAGCTTTGCTGAAATCGATATAAATTCTGGTCACTTGATATTACACTGAAGAGTCACATAGGTATCGTGTGTAATAAGCAAGATTGGCTTCAATGTTCCTTCTACTTATAAATCCTAATTGTCTAAGTGGTAGATAAGGATATAGCAATACTTCCAAGTTGTCAGTCACAATGGATTAAAAAAGTTTCCATATGGTAGAGATTGGACGATAATTAGTGTTGTTCCTGTCTCTCCCGGCTTAAATATAGGAATTATTAATGAGGACTTCTATTCACTGGGAAAGGGTCCCTCAGATAATGACTTCTCAAAAAGAATCTTTACAAATTGTGAAAATATGAAGCTTGACTTCTTCAAAATGATACCCTGTTGACATCTAAAGTGGTTATTTTATCAAGTATGTCAGAGATATGTTTACAGTATTTATGTTTAATAGTTAATTCAGTTTTTTCCCTGCAGCATTAAATAATTTTCTCTACACTGTGTTGGCAGTGCGAGAAAGTAAAAATGTGCATAGCTTTTTTGTAGTAAAAATGTGCATAGGGCTTTTTAAGTTATTGAAGAAGTTACACGGTCAAACGATTTTTTCTTTTATGCAATTCATAGTATGTTTTTTTTTTGGGAATCGAATGATATTAAATGTAACGTGCCTCACTGGACATTCTCAGGAGTAATTTTAAAGAAAAAGCGCTGCTACATACATCACAACCAGATGTACTGGCTTGTGTTGTAGGAAAAATCCTGTTATTGTCAGTCGCTCTCTTCAGGTAAGATTGGAAACTAAGCCCACTTAAAATTTTGTATCGAGCAGTGCCACAAACTATTTGACGATAGTTTACATTCAGTATAAACAATGAGGACTTGCATTCAATGCAAAAAGAAAGAAAAAGTACAGGAGCCAAAGTCATCCTAACGTTCTTTAGGTATTGCCAACTTATGAAAATGGAAAAATAATATGAGATACTAAATTTAATACTACACAATTATCTTTTTTTTTTATGGAGCAACCAGTCCCATATTTTCCTTTTAATTAATAAATAATTACGTAAATGTCTCATTAACATTTACAAGCAGCTATTGTTAATCTATAAATGAAATAAATGGTTGAGTATTTGACTAGCGACTGGCATGAACATACTATCTTAAGGGGCTCATTTCATAGCAAGAAAATACTTTAAATGTTCTAGCAGATCTTCAAAATGTCCCATTTCTTGACTTGTGTTATTTTCTCCCAACTGTTCATATATTTATTGTGTTACTTGTGAGGTAGGGATTTTTGTTATTACTGGAATCTTTCGTGTTGTGCAAAGTAGAACAACAGAACATGTGCATAGCCATTCTTCCTATGCAGTTACGTGAATTTAGCACATGTTTTTGTTTCTTTGCTTTATTGCCTCTCCTGCGGAGTTTGGTCAATGGTGCCTGTTGTTGTCTCACATTTCAGTGGAAGAGAAATTCTTCAGAGGAACTTCATTGTTGTATGAATCAAGCATTTAAATTATATTTCAGAAACTCAACAAACTGCTGGAAGATGCAAAGGTGGAATATGATCAGCATTTTGAAGAGCATGAAGATTTTGCTGCACGGAATGGAGAACTTGAGAAGATGGTGGCTGCCAGGGTAATTTCGTTGTTTTGTGTGTAGTAAGAATTTCTAATTTAATGGTTTGATTTTTGTTTTTACGTTCTGAAGTTTTAAACGTTGACATAATTTCAGTTTTTCAGTAAAAGGTAAAAATGTTTTAACTCTGTGCAAGCATAAAGTTTAAATACTCCAAAAATTTCTTTTAATTCAAAGTATTAATGATGTCCTAAGCTGCTAATGGGTTTCAATTTAATTCATACTTTCGCAAATACATTAATACTGTAGAAAAGTACTGTAATGGAAAGAAAAGTATCTTTTTGCAAATTGTTCTGACTGTCAAATATTTAGTTACAAAAGGGTCTTCAATCACATTAAGAAATTTAATCGACATTACTCAGTTTATTATGCTGCTGAATATGAAAGGGAATCCAAAGATTACTAAAAGAAAATAAACTAGTAATGGAAATACTTGACAGTAAAGGAAATTAAAAAGTTAAAAAATGAAGCTACTTGCAAAATCAGATTTTTTTCTTACACTTTTTAAGAGATTTTTATTGCAATTTATCTTCTAGGTTTGGAACAGATAACACGGTGCAGTTGAGCCACAGTAAGCATTTTGGATTGTGATATGTAATGGATCATTGTTGATTGAAAGAGACACACAGACTCGAACTCTGAATCATCTGTGGACACAGTTCTTCTGCCACAAGAATCAGACACCATTTCACAATTAACCTCAGAGTAAAAAGTTTTAAATGAACAGTAATTAAGGTTTTAAATTAATGAAATCTTGTAACTGATTCTTAATGATGAATCAGTTTGAGGAATAATGGAAAATAGTTTATTTAATAACATCTTTTCCTAAATGCTCATGTTGTAGTATCAGTATGAGATAAAATTAACCTCATTTATGTTGTGTTATTTTACTCAATATAGAAACATCATAACATATCTAAAACTTACATCTTGCGACACGTTTTTTTGAGCACTGGAAACTTCCTTATATCCTTCTTCAGTCTGATTCAGGAGCACACTTACCACATTCAGCATCATGATTAACTGTATAATGTCATTGCAAATTGAACTTCTCATGTGATTGAGTACTTTTTATAAACTTAACATTTGGAATAGCTGCCGTGATGTGCATAAAGACAGTTTTCTTCCCATGCTGCATTGAAAATTGTCGGTGTGGACACACTGGTCTGAGAAGTGCTCACATCGACTTCCATGTTTTCATGACTGGAGTTATCAGGGCACTGTGACAGATTATCACAAGCCACACAACACTTGAGACTCTAGGGTCATGCTCTCAGTAGCCAACATGGCTACTGAGGGAAAGAAAGTTAGTTTTCCTTTCTTGGATACTCGCTAAAAACATTCCTGCCGTACTGCTGAAGCTTCAGCATCACGTGGAAATACCTTATACTGTAGCAGTATTTAGGCGATTGCAGAAGAAAAGGTCTTTATTTACAGAACTTGCATCATGTGGATGAAAAAATTCCATTGCAAAAAATTCGCCATCCGCGTGGTGAAAATGTCTTGTAACTCAAAGTCCTAAAACTATCAACAAGTGATGCATGATGCATGTGCGTTAGTCTTATTGCTGTTTGAGGGGTATGGTTCTGTTTCTTCTAAAAACTTCAGGAACAATGCCTTCATCATTCTGCAACTGGTTACTAAATTAGCATCACCCAAAAGTTATGAAAATGATTTTTTTGATAAATTGTGTATTCTGGATTCATTGTTTCTTAAAACTCCGTATTCAATAGTTAAGCATCAAAATTATCACCCATGTTATTACACATGTGCCACTTTAACAGCAAAAGAGTAAAATAACAAAGTTAACGAAATACAATGCACGCGTTTGATGCATCCTAATATCACAACAGGAGTTTAACGAGTCGTCTAGGTCGTCGATGGCAGGAGGGTACTGGTCGGTCAAAATTTGATCTTTTGATGATTGTTTAAAAATGACCTTGGTGAAACGTAAATACATGACGTTTAAGGAGCGTTTTGCAAGCATGTGAAAAATCATCAAATTTCTGTTTATTGTTGTCACTTTGACTAAGTCAAGCTTACAATTAACAAGTAGAAAATCTTCTTAAACCAGGCATGTGGAGGTCGCGGGCAAGGTAACAAGCTTACCAGAGCTTGCGGGTATTGTTTCTCGAGAAATTAGCGCAAGTTAATAGAAAGTATATGGAAAAGGGAGTAGCGGTATGTCACTGAATATCTGGTAGATGACAATCTTTACGAGAAGTCTGTCAACTGACAGTCATTGCCCCAAATTGATCTACATTAATTCCAATTTTCTCTTTAAGGCGAAAAAGCATCCATTAAAATGAAATAATATATCAGTCAGATTTCAAATTCTCAATTGAGTATAAAATTTATCAAAAAATGAATCAATAGTATTGTTATTTTTAATTCTGTTAAAGTTCTCTTAATTCTTAAGAGAGGTAAAAGCATGAACTTTCTACGTTAGAGTTCGAAGGTTTAACAGACAAATAGTCTTGTCTGTTATAAGGGCTGTTCGTCTGTAAGCGATAATTGTTGACTTAGAAACTTGTTAATTTATTGCACACTATTGCTAAGTACAATAAATGACTGAATGATTTGATAACACAAAACGAAAATAAGGAAAGAATTCGCCATTTAAATAAATTTTTGTCACTTAGCGTAGATATAAGGAAGAATTTAGTACGAAAATGAACATGAAATAGTAATAAGTAGTGAAGAGTATAAACCTAACACAATTCTCGGTTATTTGATAGGACAAATCTGGCCAACATATTTTTGTAAAAAGCTACTATTCAGCTCCTCTCGCGCTGCCCCAGCTTGTGCATATACTCCCTTTTCTGGATTTTAAGGGGAAATGAGTATGGAGTCAAGAGGAAGTTGACCGTGGCCGTATGAGTGGCGGGCAAGTAGCTTGTGCTGGTGCGATTTGACGTGCCTGATTTAAACGATCATAGTCTTCATTCATATTTACAGCTACAGCCTACATTTATGCATTCAATATATCATTTGGTAAAGTCCTAATTTAATATTATGCAAGACTAGATAGAAATTTGAAAGCTTGTTAACATTTAATATTTTAAAAATCGAACGTAATTAAAACAGATAAGATCAGATTAAATTTTATCTTTCCAGAGAAAATGTGTTAAGTATGAAAAAGTAATCCTTGTTTTGCAAAACATAACCGTATATCTTGTAAATTAATTTAAATTGATGTGAAAACTGTTATGATCTATGACACTATTATTGGACATACTTTTAAAATTGTTTTATTGCAAAGTCGATTATGTGATTTTCAAAATTCCATAAATTAAGAAATCTGGGATGATAAATCAAATATGAAGATTAATTAATTCCGAAGTATTATTAAATATGGAAATCTTACAATTTTATGAAGCGTACTTTTCCCATTTACCGTGTAATTAATTGGAAGAAAATCAGCATCTTTTTAAGTAATCTTGAAAATAGAATATGTACGTCAGGTAATCTACAGTTATTCTCTAAATTCGTGAGGTTTAGCACTGTCAACAGCAGCATCTTGAAAAAATATTCTTTCTTGCTTGTTGAAAATTGTTCACGGTAAACTATGAAAGAAATGCAACACTTCAAATCCTGTGTTGGCATCAGTCGACTTTCCGGTTGAAAAAATACTTTCATAAACATTTCAGGACTGAATAGTGAAATACATTTCATAGAAATAATCAGAGATTTCTTTAATGCTCATTTTTGTACAAAATTATACACTCTAGTACTTGAATTCTAAAAACCATATTGGTGGCCACCCTGTTTTGGTAGTGACATGGCACAAGCATCTAATGAAACTGCTCGCTTTTCTGCATGACATGGTGGGTGTTGGGAGACTTTCGGGCTGTGCCAGTCATGGGCTCCCCACATAGAACACCGTGCTCTGACCACAAGCTTGAAACAGAAGCAACCTGCTGTGGTTCACTGCCGCCAGTTGTAGCCCACGCAGGATACGGCCTTCGTCTCCGCAGTGAAACTGAGTCACACAAGGTCCCCATTGCATGTCCATTCTAATGAAAAAGACTGGTAGGAAATGGCAACCCCTTTCAATATCAGATAAAATAAAAGTTTTAAGTAGTTATGGAGAGTGGCAATAAAAAAAGAGTAGATATTGGTAAAGAACTGGTAAAACTATTGTGCAAAAATATTGAGTTGTTTTTGCTCATAATAATAAATTTCAGTTACGTATTTTTCTCATTTACACATTTTTTCCCTTCAGTCCCCTGAGACACATTAGTGAAATTTTACTGTAATGGCAGAAAAACATTTTCATTTAATCTTGTGGCTACCTTGCTTTGTGTGGTGGTGCAGTGTGTTTGATGTGATGACTTCACTTTAGAAATGTAAAGTTTGGTCGGGTGGATCTCCCGATGTACAACTACCATAAGTTATAACTTGCATTAATCATACCCTGTAGATGCGATTGAGTATGTGACTAGATAATGTCCAGATCAGTACAATAATATACCACCTAGAGGCAGCGTTACCAGATTGTGATGATGTCAAATTTTTTATGTTCACCCATTTTTGGAAAATAAAAATTGTTACCATGATGTATGAAACAATGTATGAATTTTCAGTTATGTAACAAGTGATTTAAATAATGATAATCATAATGGTAACCATAATGATAATCACAATGATAATAATAATGATGATAATGATAATAATAGCATTAATTAATGACTTGCTTTAATGATTTGTTTGACATTTCAGGATATTAAGATTGAAGACTTGGAGGCAAAATTGGATATTTCCAATCAAAAGTTATCTGAACAGCAGGAGAGATTAAATATCAAAGAATTGGAAGATGCAGAAAACAATAATAAACTGCATTTGGTTTGCGAGGTAAGTGATAAGACTCGATGCTTTGAAGTTTTAAATTTTTCATTCCAGAAGTGAACTTCATTATAAATGAAATTAACTTCTTGTTAAATTTTTGGCTTAAATGTCAGGAAGGGAATTAAATCTATACTTTGGTTGAGATTTCCTACTCTTGAATGGGTTGATGCCTTGAACTTTATTTAGTTTAAATTAATGATGATGCAATCTAAAAGCAGAGTGGTCAACAGGTTGGGGGATGCCTAGGATTTAGTTTCGTGGAAAAAATGCGGTATTGTCAGGGAACTTATGCTTTTGCTTTATAAATTTAGGATAAATCCATAGTGTGTACAGAGAATTGTTTGTGGTAGTGTGTAAAACATTGAAAATGATGTGGCATTTCGCCCAGAACATTGTTTGTATAAAAAAAATATGGATATTATTTCAAATAAATGCATGACATTTTTCATTGTTCATGCACGAGAGAAATGTATGTTACCACACAGATTAAATATTCATATTGACTGTCACAAAGTCTAAATTTAATTTTTTAAGACTTACCCGGGTAAGATTTGTTTTTACATTGCCTTTCCATGTCACGAAACACTTAAATGTTGATGTAATGATAAGCTGTGATAAAAAGTCATGCATATCAATAGTAAGTTATTACTCCATTATTATAATAACCTGTTACGGGTAGCAACTTATTTTCATGACCACCTTGGTTTTTGACTATTCAGACCAATGTTTTTGAAAGAGCTTGTAGAGAGAGAATCTTACACGAACGGCATTGCCATAAAGTTAAATGTGACTTGAAAATGATTAAAAATCGTTGCCGGGATTTTGTTACACAAGGTGCTGATCGAAGAGGTCGTGCGGATTCTCTGTTCGACATCGACCAATGTGAATCTTGTGTTCTGTAAGAGATGGAAATGAAAAAAAATTCATTTATGTAAGCATTCTTCTTCCAACCACTGAAAACATTTCTTCAGCAAAAACTTTCCAATTTTGGAACTATCTTCCATGTTATCAGCAAAACAGTGGAACAGAGATCTTGGAGTTCGCAGTTCACAACTGTCACACGAAAATTAAATGATGCAAATTTTAAGTTAAAAAATGTGAAAGAAATGGCCATGAACAAGAGTGGGACAAGAAGAAAAATCTGGTAACACAGAAATGAGTGTTATTAGGTGGCATCAAATGAAAGATGAATGTGAATTCAACAGACAAAATTTTATGGTAGCCCTAAAGTGTCGGAGGATGCCACTCTATGAGAGGACCGAAAAGAAAAAAGCATGATAGATGTGAAAATGAAAAGGATAGTGACAAAAGTCATGTTTATGATGATTTAAGAAAAGTGAAGAAAATCGCTACAGCTCAGGCAGTAATATTTATCATTGTCTCCAACAAGACAATTTGAAATTTTATTTGAACTAAATCAGGATTGTCCAACTGGTTGCCTGCAGAAGATTTTTAGTTATAAGTGAGGGTCCGTTGCTTGTGAGAACATTCTGTGCTTAGCGCACACTGCATTGGGTCAAAACTCTCATACCATAAAAATCGTTTAAATTTAGATTTACATACTTTTTTTACTAAATTCAGAAATACAAAATCATCCCAATATGTATGGTACGGCCTGACATGCACAATAGAAAGAAAAATGTTTCTTCCCCCCCTTTCAGAGCAACTACTGGGCAAACTGCCGAAATCAACAATACGAGGATGTCGGGTGTGGATTGCCCAAGTTCTGTAAATATGGCCTGCAACCATATTAAAGATTTTAGTTGTGGCCCTTGAGGTCTTGCAAGTTGGACACTCCTGAACTCAATTGAAAGAATTAGTTAAAAATTCTCAAACTTCTCAGGAGGGCTCTACAAAACAAGGGGGTTATGTTGTATTCAGACTATTTATATTCGGGTAAATATGGTAAATAGGTCTATAAGCTCCATGCTTCTCGCCTCCTTTACCTCAATCATTGCTCTGACGAATGGACGAATGGACAAATAAAGCATCAGAAATTGGACGATTTATCTCTGGAATATTGAATGATGGATATTCTTGTATAGTTTTTCTATAATTCTTCATTCAGATAAATAAAATAAAATTTGCAACAGATTTTTGTCAAAAGAATGTTAATTCTCTCTGAAAAAATGCTGGAGGACTTTTGTGATAGTTGTGTATTAAAAATCCAATTATTGACTCGGTGAGACTGGATTGTCAAATAACTATGTATACTACTATGTAAAAATACAAATGTGTATTTTTTACTGTTTTTCACTAAATAAATCAAATTACATCATACTCTGCATTTGTCACTTTTAAGATAAGTTGTACGTAATGATTTTTGTAGCAAGTGGAAAATAAGTAGTATTTTACTTGCAAACTGATTTTTTTGTCTGTATTTTGACTTGGATAAAAATGTTTTTTCTACTAGAGAAAGAAGTCAGCACACATTAATTATTTTCACTACGTATATGTAAATGTATGTAGATGATTCAGCAAATTCTGTCCTTAAAAACATAAAACAAGTGAAATTAATAATTTTCATTTACCCTAAATAAGAAAATATATAAAGTGCCACTGCCTTGCGATTATTTTCAACAACTTAATCACTTGGGAACTTGGGAATTTTCAGTGCCTTTGTTCCATAACCATCATTCAAGAGATTATAGACTCTTTTTCCCACAGCTTGTGAAATCAGTCTTAAAAATGATATTCAATAGATATTGGTGTACGATTCTTAAAGTAATTTTGTCCATTGGTTTGAAAAATATCTCTAAAAGAAAAAATAATAAACAATAGGCCAATTGAAAACTGAAAATATTTGACTAAAATAATGGGAAAAGTTTTAGAAAAATTAAGGCATTTCTATCAATGAAATTGTTGGCCACCCTGACACGATTGCATTATAAAAAAAAGAGAAGTTCATGTTCTTTTCTTCTGGAATAAATTTTATTAAGTACAAAGATTGTTCATTTTCTTTCAGATGCCTCGTGTTAGTTCAAGGGCAAAAAGACTAGTCGAGTTGTCTTTAGGAAAGCGTTCCATGGAGGAGATAAATAAATCTGAAAGTAATACCTATAAATTTGCAAAGTTTACATTGGATCAGAGAACAAAAGCTCGAGAATAGAAATTTTAAAGTATTGAATTTATGCAGTAAGAAAACTTGCCAAAAGTTGTATTTCTGTAATTTTATTGACCTTTTCTATACTTTTATTTACCTAACCATTAATGTCAATTGGTTATTTTTTAAATGACTTAAGTCTTATTAATGTTATTACTGTTTTGTTTATACACAACAATTATATCGATGAATAATGTTGAAATATTGACATTGCTTTTATTGTTTTGAATTTTAAAGTTTTTAATGAAGAGTATTGGATGAATGTTGTTAAAACATTGGTATTATAAATATTCTTTGTGTTTTAAAGGTTTATTATTGAAACTACTTGTTTGAATTGCATGTTATACTTTGTGAGAGATTGCCTTGTGTGAGTGTGTGTGTGTGTGTACTTTTGGATTGAATGAAACGAAATTGTATTTTTCAGTTGTGAAATATACAATTATTTCACACAGTAAAACCTATTGGTAGTACAAAATTTTATGAAGTTTAACCCTTTGGCTGCCACATGTTAACCTCATAATTGCACTGCCAAACCATGCCTGTATTTTCGCTTCTCTAAATAGCATAACTTTACAACAGATTACTGCAATCTAGTGATAAAAATTCAAAGCGCTAACTACAATAAGGAAGGACTTGGAGGCTAACCAAGGTCGACTCTTCCTGTTAGGAAAGCGGAAAACTTGTATTAAGACTATACATGGACCTCCAACAAGGCCACAGTGTGTGCATCAGAATTATGCTCATAGACTCATCTGGGAGAAAGAATCTGTATCAATTTGATACACATGGCAGTCTAAGGCTTAATTATGTAAAATGAGGTTGATGTTTACAAACTAAGTGAAAACTAATCTAATTTTTCCTGTTCTTAAGAAATTTTAGTTTTAGGAAAAAAGGACTGATGCTGTCTTCCTTTGTTTATTTTAATTAGAACTGTAACTGATTTACTTTCACACAAATATCTCGGTAAAAATTGAAGCACGGTTTTTGGTTTTATTTTTTCAAATTGTTCAAAATGTTCAATTTTGGAAGGAAAACAATGTATCTTGAGAGTTTATGCTTAATTTGTTTGTGAAGTTTTCAAATTCAGTACTTTGAAAACCAATGCACTTTTTATTTCACTTTGCACATTCTGTAATATATTTGCATTTTTTAAGTCACTAGATCTCTTTAAATTGGGATGTACAAGTTCTGTCAGCAAGGGAGTAGTTTTTTAGGTACTGTCTAATCCATTGATAAGAACAAGTGACTAACTTCATAAAGTGTATCTTGCCTCTTTTCTTGCACAATATAGGAATAAGCAAAAACATATGTTTTTTAAAATGTTTAAAGTATATTGATTTAGAAGTAATTATTATGTAATGTGCTCAAAAATGTCATTGTCTGAAAGTTTAGCAGATGTAGTTTTTGGAGTTCAGGCCCTCCTAATTGCCATTTCTAATTATCTAAACGTGTTATCTTGAAAAGTTAATTTACCTTCAAACATAGAAAACATTTCTGAATGAAGGGTTGAGGAGGAGTTGGTTTGTGTGAAATTTCAGGAACAGTCAAGTAGTCCATTGTGTGCTGGTGACAGAACTGCGAACAATAAAAAGAGAACTTGTGTAGTACCACATCTTCAGAATTATATACTACAAATTCCTACAAAAAATCCTTGGTCTAACAACAATCAACCAACCAACATGTACGCCTTTTCATGTTATCATGCTTTATTGATATCATGTTCTCTGCACTTCAAAATACTTTGTTGTCCATCAATAATAAACAGGTGGCAATAATGTTGCATCACATAAAGATGTGAATGTGTTGAATGCCACCTTCTCAGTATTGATTAATGTAAGTAATACTCCATTTGAAATATTTTTCATGAAAAAGGTGTTACTGTTTTGTTTTGCTTACATATGAAGTTAGTGAATAATTCCAGATTTCATTGAGATGATACGTTTTGTTCTGTTGATATGCAGAGTAAGAAAAATGCTTTTCGGTTTGAAGAAAATAAAACAAAAAATCTTAATGGTTGGAGAATTGGGAAAAAAATGTTGAAAATATTGAAAATAGTTTAAAAAAAAAACAAAAAAAAAACAAACAAACAAACAAACAAACAAACAAACAAACAAACAAACAAACAAACAAACTACTACTACTACTACTATGTAACACAGCGTAATGCCTCCTCAAACCCCCTACCCCCATCTTTAGCGTTACATAATGTATGGACAACTCTTTATGAAATAATAGAACAAGTGTTCATGAAACGAATTTACAGTTAAACATGTATGGCGAATGGGAAAAATAACGTTTATTCTAGAACGAGAAAGTGTGAAATTGTGAAGGAGGATGATGTAAAATAAACAAATGATCGTGAGAGTACTTCTAGGCCTGTGTCACACGAGGGTTGCGTTTAGTCACCTAACTGATTACATCAGCTGCGTCAATGCCTGTGCTCACATCACTTAATGTATGTCGTAGATTAACACTATCGTACACGAAACGGCTCACGAGTGATCTTGGCGATATGCATTGTGCTCACAGCTCAGGCTAGATGCTACAACATACGTCGAGATAAAGCATGTTTTCTAGCTTTTACTGCATAATTGAAAGAAACGATATTAACCTACCATGCCTATTTAGTGACTCATATGCTCGGGTATTGATGCAGCTGGCATCATCAGCGATAGGTGATGCACGTCAACCCAACACACGTGTCACACAGACCTTATATTCTTCTACGAATGCACATTGGTAATTTTTTCTACCTTTTTAAATACCTCTGTAATGTCATGAAATGAATATTTGTTGAGGCCTAGCTGCTCAATAACAACTTTCACTGTAATTCAATCTTCTAGCCTTCACGCAACATTTCGTAACTGTATAATATTGCATCATTTTAATAGTATAAGCGGGGTATTCATAACATAATGAATATACAAAAACTGATGGGACCGACAAGAAATGTTGTAAATGCCAGGAAAACGTAATTTGAGGGAACGTAAAAGCAGGGTTTTACTGTATAATACAAACTTAATTTTGTGTAAAGGAGTACAAAGAACTGATCTGTCCTTGGGCAGGCATTCTTTCTCATTACATTCATCTTTGTAAGAACACATTTAGGAAAGAAGAATCACCAAAATTATCTTTTCAAGGAACCAGAATATTTTAATTAATTTTTTTAAAACAAATTTTCTCCAATTATCAATTTACTACCTGCCAGCTGAATTTAGCGTAGAGCCAGCATTGCCACTGACTGATCAGGAGATGCTAGGGTTAAGTCCCGACAGTGGTGGATTTTCGACCCTTGCTAGTTGTCTGTGTCGAATTCACCTGCTATCTGGAAGAGAATTCTACTGACTGGTAGTTTTCCATTAAATCTCTGATTAATACCACATAAACCTTGGAGTAGTATTCCATCAAACAGGCCATGGATTACACACAATCTCTTTCTTTTTAACCCTTTTCTCTTACTTACTCTTTGTCTTGCATGATCTACACTACCACACACATTGGGAGGCCAGTTGGGAATTTAAATCTTGTTTTGGCTGGGGTAGTGCCATACTGAGGGGAGATACCTGCCACCTATGTGTAGATCATCGCCAAATCTTACCACCGAGTAGGAGAGGAACACCATCAACTTCAAAGGAAGTGATTACTATAATGAAACTAACCATAAGTTCCATGATTCATGAATCAATTAAACGAGTAGTTTTGGCACAATTTCTGCTTGAAGTTAATCCAAATTACTCCAAATATTTGGAATGATTAAAATAACAAATGCTTATAAGAAAGGCAGAGGTCTTGTTTTCGAAAAATACAAATTTACAAATAATGTGAGAAACTGTGCTTTTATAGGTGTGTAAAGAAAGTCCAACAACCAATTTTGATCAAACAAATTGAGGTTTCTGCATGAGTAATGCAGAACTTGCATAACAATGAGACAAGTGCTGAACTACAATTATATTTTAGTTAATGGTTTTGAAATAAAAAGTAAATGTAAGGAAAACGACAAGAAATTAATTATTGTTATATAATTATCAAAAGAAAAATGATAATTCCTTACGATAATTCACATTTAGTAGATGTAATATTAAAAGGAAGTATCTGATGGAAGTTTGTTTAGTCTTTAAGAGCAAGTTGCTTTCCACAAACTGTTATACTTTACATAATGATTGAGAACAGTCTCATTTATAAATTCTGGTATATTTTTAGGAAAAAAGTTGTAGAGTAGTATTTTAAACTTTTTTAAAACCTTAAAGCAACCCTGGTAATAATTAGTCAGCTCTCTTGATTCACCATGAATCTCAACAAATAGAAATTGAGTGACAATTTTTCGGTGGAGGTTTTTTTAAGAAATAATATCTACTTCTAGGAGAGTTACAAAATTTTCCCTCACTTCTAGCTATTGTTCTACAAATTCCCTTTCTTTTCCCAGAGCAATGAAATTCCGTTTTCCAGTAAGTGGCCACCCTGCCCCTTAAACAAAATGCCATACAAGTAGTTCTCCCAGTTTTGTTTTGTGTAAAAGATAATTGTAAATTAGAACATTAACATTCATTTAAAAGGATTTTTGAAATATATAGTGAAATCTCAGTATAAAGTACATCATAAAATCATTTTATTTATACATTATTCTGAAAAGTACTTTATATTGAAAACACAATTTTAACTAATTGGGTGTAAGTAGCTCACTCCTGTGGCAAAAATCTTTACAGTCACTGGATGTAAGCAAGGTCTTGTGACAGTGGAAGTCAGCTGTTGTCACCCTAATTTTTTAAAAAGGGAACAAACAACTGCCCAATAACTATCATCCTGTCAGCCTGACCAGCTCAGTGGGTGAGGTGAGGAATTCCTGAGAATTAAATCGACAGAGAAACTGTATGTGACTTACATCAGGCCAATCATGGAATATTCCAGTTCAGTATGGTTCCCTTTCAACAAAACAAGACATTGAGGCTTTGGAGAAAGTGCAGAAGCAAATGAGCAAGTCTTCTATCAATCTACGGAACATCGTATGAGGAGGGATGTTGGGCAGTCGAACTGCCATCTCTGAAGCAGAGGGGACAACAAAGAGATCTAATCAAAGATCAGATTAAGATTATGAATGGAGGATATGAAGAAAGGGTCCTCACAAATTTCTTTGAGAGAAGTCCAGATTGTCACCTTAGGGTCATCCCTTGAAGTTGCACTGAGAGATTGTGAGGATCTTACAGTGACACCACGTTTTGAGTAACTGAGTGAACTTATGGAATGGATTGCCAGAGTGTTGACGGAGGTACAAGTTTCTTTTATATCAGCCATCAGCCTTACAAGATATGCGGGATATATGATGTCTATTAACTATTGTTACAATAGTCACTGGTTTTGTTTTATTGCTAAAGTTATATTATATGAAGTATGCTACACGAGGTATTATGTGATACATTTGTAGATTCATATTAAACATGAGCAATTTTTGTATGAAATGAGTGAAAAAGCCAAATTGCTGCTGCCATTACAAAATAAATAAATAATATATATTTAATAGTTTGCCTAATAAACAAAAATTGTGGAAAAAATGGATATCGCTCATTAAAATATTCTCTGATGGAAGTTTTTCATCGTTTTGAGCAAGTGGATTTCCACAAACTTCTACCTCAAATAATAATTTGAGAACTGACTCATTTATATTTTTCTGGACACAAACTTTTAACTGCTCAAAAGTTGCTTCACTGTCATTCTTGAAGACACAATTTGTTCTCTTACAGTATGCCAGGAAAATCTCTCAGCAGTGGAACCAGTGGCGGGTGTGAGTTCTATCAATGGAAATTATGTGGGTAGCATCAATTGCAGCTTGTAAAAAATGAAAACATGAATTGCATATTCCCCACAATCATAATAGATGCTGGAAGCATTGTTCCCTTTACTTGTTTCCCAGTGATCTGTTTGCTATGAACGTAAATGCAATTGTTCGTAAAAGTCTGTGATCCAACCCAGTGCAGTGTGACTTTACTGACACATGTTACTTTTTCCTCCTACTCCTCATCATTATTTTCTTGTGATGTAGTCAAAGATACAACAATGTCCTTATGAGACAGTACCATAAAAGAAGGTAATGTCAACCAACATTTTCGATAATTTTATTATTTCAAGGTTATGTTGCTGGCGAAAGTGTCAGAAATTGTGCATCTTTTATAGTGCCTCTCTTTCTTTATAGATGCTATGAAAAAGAAGAAAAAATCTTGTCTGTTTATTGTTTGATTGTAGTTACTTGCTTAGGTCAGGTATCTCTGATCACTGATTAAATGTAACATCCAATCAACTTTAGAGCACGAGAAAGATAAAATCGATCAGTATTTTGTTTAGAAAACAAAACAATGTAGATATGATGCAATTTATGTATAACTCTCTGTAAGTGAAAGTGATATATCTTTACATTGTAACATAAGCAGTTAAAAGGGAGATTTCAGTTATGTACGTAAAACTGAAATGTATGTAATATTGAAGTCCGTTATACTGAGATTTCACTGTAATCCTAATATAGAGAGAGATTACTATACTAAGGGATTGCCTTAACAGCTATTGCTTGGCCACTGATTGTTGCGTCCATGCACACATTTTGTCAGTGTATTCATTTGTAAATGACTTTATCACTTTCTTGCAATGTCATGACCTTGCTTGGTCATTTGTTCCTGGCTGTCTTGGTCCCTTAGAGTAACTCTTCTATAACTCAGGCCTCTCAGTAACTCGCTTTTCTCTAATTTTTGTTAAGACCTTTTCTTACTATACTTGCTTTCCTCACTTTTTCTGTTGAAACTCAGTAGTCTCATTTTTTAACAAAAATGAAATAACACTAATAGCAAGAAAAACAAAGATAATATTAATAATGTAATTGTGAATAAAAATCTGTTGTTTTCCTTTTTTATTTTGGAGCAAAAGCAATGAGGAATTTTAATTTTCAAATTGATTGATTGTCTTGGGTATTGCATGGTATCCTTTTTATTTGTTAAGATGTTTCATATAAATAAGTACTTTTTTTTATGTCTAGAACAGCCTTTTTGAGAAAACTAATTTTGAATTACTATGTGTATTTTTTATTTCATTTGTAGGCAAGAGATGAGTATAAATTCAAGATTGTTCAGTTAGAAAGTGAAATGAAGAAACTTCAAAAAGAAAATGAAACATTGAGGAGTCTTCCGAAGTCACCAAATTCTAGTGAAGTGAAAGCTTTAGAATTGCTTGTTGCCAGTCATGAAGATCAGCTGAAAAAATATGAAGAAAAATTTAAGGTATTCCTATTTTTTGTAATTACAGTCTCGGATCCAGAGAAACATTGGATTATGGTAATTTATGAGCAAAGTCAAGTTTTCTGTGTTGCATTTATGTTTAAACCAATTGGCCTTTGCAGACAAACTTTTTAATTGCTTGGTATGTAACATTCATTCATTTCTTTTATGTATTATTTGTTCATAACATTTTTAGGAAATTCACATTCAAATGTTAGGAGGTAGGGGCTTAAAAGTCCCTTTTCTGTGGAGCCACCCATGTGTAATTAAAAATTGTGAGAAATTTGAAATTTTGTACTAATTCCTAAACAACGGCACGGTATTTATGTAATAAATCATGAGGGGAGGGGGAATAAATAAATTTGTTTTTATAATTTGAGTTAAGATTTTTGTACATTATTTTTCAGTTGGAACTCTTATTGTTGTCACCAAAATGAAATTCATGTCAGCAGGGAGTAATAACTAGGACAACCTGCCATACGTGAAAGGAGAAAGTTGATGTGAAATTGCACTCTAGTTAAAATACCTTTTGTTTGAAATCAGTTTAAAATTAATTTTGTATATTTTAATAATTTCACATCATAATCAATCATTTCAACCATATTCACAAGGATCTCTTTATTGACATTAAGTTAATGGACCTCAGTCAATTAATATTGAAGGTATTCTGTTAACTTTTTAGACAGCTTGCCAATGACAAAAAAAGTTGCTTAATTCATTTCATTTCTCCAAGATGATTTGTATTTTAATTATAGCATCTTTTATATTCAGGACATTCCATGCCAAATTGAACACTTTTGAAGAAAACTTTTAAACATTTATTTGAAAATCTTGAATACAATTTTACTGAAAAGGTAATAAAATTCTGGTTTGTTTAACATGAATTATTGTTTTGCTGTGGCAGGCATATGCGTTATAAAGTCATAAATATGGAAAACCTGCCCTTTATTTTACCAGTGCCCAGTTAAGAAATCCAGATTGGAAAACTAATATTAAACTGACCCTATGTTTACAAGTATGTGATTCTTGTGGGCTATGAATTTTGAAAATTTCAACTAACAGATACAGTGGAACTTCGTTTATACATTTCTCTCTTATATTTTTCACATTTATACGTTTCTTTTAGTAAGACCCGGATAAATTCCTGTAATTCCTGTGCTAAATTATTTGTTATGCGTTTTACATTTATGTTTTTCACATCTATACATTCGTAATAAAAGTTCCTTTATGCCCGTATAACGTTCAAATGATCCCATAGAGGCACGGAGCAATTTGCGCTGAGAGCCCGAAACTTGTATGTAACTCGAGTTGGCATGCTTCAGAGCGCTGCCGCAGAGCGACCTGATGTTCGGCCTTTGAGGCGACTTCCCATGAATGAAACTTGTAATAGTATAGAAGCTCGACTTGACCTAGCTGAGAGGGCCAAGACCGTGGGATGGTGGTGTGATGTCTTCTCCCAAGCCACCTCGGCAGCAGAACTTTAAAAATTTCAGTCAGATGTGTAAGGGAGCTCTCGAGGATCTCAGGAGGCGACAGAAGGGAACATCTCCGAAGGAAGATCAAAAGCGTCCCTGGGAGAGAGTAATGACGTAGATGACTAATAAGTGGGAATGTTCGTGCACTGACTGTTCCGCTCTTCGAAAACCCTTTTGTTCACCATAATAACATACGAGATACTTTCTGTAGAGGTGTGGCACAAGTAGCTAACTAAACCAGTCGCTTTTTCTGCATGGCGCAGTGGATGTCGCCAGGCTGTGGGGCTGTAGCAGTCATGCTCTTCCTGTCACTCACGTAGAACACCATGCTTTGACCCGTGGAATCTCTAGTAACATCAAGCTTGAAACTGAAACGACCAGCCATTAGTCACCTCCGCTAGTTGTAGCCCTCGCAGGGCACAGCCTTCGTTTTTGCAGTCTGGGTCGCTGAATTAGTTGCAAACTGAGTCGCGTAAGGTCGTCAGTAAGGTCCCCATTGTGTGTCTGTTCTAACCAAAAGAGTGGTAGGAGAAGGCAACCCCTTTCAATATCCGATAAAATAAAAATTTTAGAAGTAGTTAGGGAATGTGGCAATATAGGAGTAGATATTGCTGAAGAACTGGGAAAACTGGTAAAAAGATGTGCAAAAATATTGAGTTTTTATTTTGCTCGTAATAATGAATTTCAGTTATGCATTTTTCTCACATATTTTTTCCATTCAGTCCCCTCAAAAACGTGTAAGTGAAGTTTCACTGAATGTATCCAATGACCAGAGGAAGAGCAGAGCAAATTCGCCTATTTCTGGCACATTGACAGAACTGGACATTGATAAAGGTTACCTGACGTTTTGCTCAGTGAAATGTAATGATAAAAGTATGCTCTACAAAACAAGAGGAGGAGCAGAAAGTGCTAAAGAAAAGGGTATTCAAATTATCCGAAGAAGGAAGAGATGTAAATAGAGATCTGGCAGAAGAATTGAAAGAAGCATTTCAAGCAACAAAAGACAGAAATGAACAAATAAGGATTCTCACATTCTTTGAAAATTAGATTTATAGACAAATTCAAGAACATTTTGATGTGTCATTTCACATGATCCCAATGGCCAAAAAGATAGCAAGTCAAAAAGGAATTCTCTCAACTTCTGATTTGAAAATGGGAGGATTTTTGCCAATTGATGGGGCAACTTCAAAGAATATGATTACATAGGCTTCCACGGCCGGCGTATGTTTCTTGGCTGTCCAGGACAAGCCACGTCGATGTTCTTGTGGCTAACGTTTCGGCCAACATATTGTGGTCTTCCTCAGAGCGTCTTCAGTGCAGTACGCTCTGAGGAAGGCCACAGTATGTTGGCCGAAATGTTAGCCACAAGAACATCGACGCGAATTGTCCCGGACAGCCAAGAAACACAACTTCAAAGAAGTTTGCTTTGTTGAAAGAAAAAAATCCAGATTGTAAAATAATGTTTTAAAAATTTGTAGAACTTTGACTGAAACTGTGTGTGTTAGCCAGAGCAAGTGGAACGCATTCAGTTGTGTATGTGCCATTCATCAAAATGTCATAGTAATGATAGACAGTAGACATGACATGGGACTCGCAGAAGAAATCTCAGACCCGTTAAGTTTCAGAGAATGTTTAGTTTAAATTATCTCCAGTCCCCTTACATTAAAGTGTTATCAATAGAGTCCGGAAAAATATGTAGTATGAAACGGTAAATTTGGAGTATATAGTTTGTCTTTCTACTTTCAAGTCTTTTGAAGTTATTGCAAATTCAAGATATTGATGCGCCAAAACTTGCAGTTTTGCTGTAACCTAAAAAAGTCATAACTTTGAAATTGTATGCTTAATGCCAAATCTAAAAAATAATGGTCTCATTAATTTAATCGTAGTTGACATAAAAAAAATTACATTTGAGAAGTCAAGTTGAAAATGGTGTTAAATCACATGGAATTCCCCATTCCTGCTGTTTCTAAATCCACATTGTTCTTCTCATACATTTTTCACTATATTTATTCTGTTTCTTAAACTATTTGCAAATGAATTTTACAAGTTCTGTGTGAATTCCATGAAATCCACTGCTTTTTCTTTTTTTGGCCTTTTTTTTTATAACTAATTACAGTTCTGCTTGTTGGTATGATTTCTTGTTCTTTGTCTATCTTGTTCATTTCTGCTGCGGCATCTTTAATCCAAAACATTTTATTGTGTTTTACTCATGTACATTCTGGCATTATTTTCATTCATACTCTTTAGTTTTAATTAATTTACTTGTAATTAACTTTTAATATTCATATATCAAGTTCTCTTAGTTTTTCCATTCTGTGAACATTTACAGAATCAAGAAGAAGCTAGCAAATTGCTTGAGGATGAATTATGTCATTTGAAGGCAACATCAATATGCAGTAATCAAGATGCAATGGAAAAAGAGATCAGCATTTTACAGGCTGGTTAGTCCTCATATTTTCTCCATATGCTTTTTCATACCTTGAGTCTACAAATAAGTAATTTTCATAATTTGAGATTTGTTTTCCCCTCCTTTATTGTTATACTTTCCACTTTTTCTTCTCTCAAATGCATGGTTTATTGATTATGTTCCTACTTTAGTTAGCACAAAAGATTAGTAGTAGTACCATGTAGTTACATAATAAATAGGAGCTCGATATAATTATTCTTTTTGTATAGAAGTTAAAGAAACTGCTAAAGGAAGAAAAGAATTAATGGATAAAATGGAAAAAATTTCAAAAGAATTACAAGAATCAAAAGAAGCTCTGAATCTGGCAGAAATGGCTCTCTCCGAAGAGCAAAATAATACAAAAGCTATGAGGAGGTATGTGTAATTAATTAAATTTGATATTCTTTTTTAAGGCATTCTATGCAGTATTTGAACATGTAAGATATTAATAAATTATTTTACATTCTGGCTTTTTGAAAAGATCGCATCTCAGATAAGAGTTCTTTCCCTTTCAAGTTTGATTGCCATTTTTGCCTAAATTCTAGGGTGCCAATTTTAATAGCTGTGAAAACTCAGTGGATAAAGTAGTAGGGGAATATACTGCAGTCTTTAGAATTTTGACATTTTGGAGACAATTTTAAAAATTATCTGCCTTAAAAACCATCAGAACAATATTCTTTTTTGCAAAGTTTTTATGGGTCCTTTGATTTCCCTTTATTCCTCCCTCCCTCACCTCTCTTTTCTCCCCCACACAGCTCCCTCTTTTGCACACACACGCACCTCCCTCTCTCGCACACACACCTCTGTCTCCCTCTCTCACGCGCGCACACACACACACACACACACACACACACACCTGTCTCCCTCTCTCTCTCACGCACACACACACACACACACACACACACACACACCTGTCTCCCTCTCTCTCTCTCTCGCACGCACACACACACACACACCTCCGTCTCCCTCACGCACACACACACACACACACACACACACACACACACCTCCGTCTCCCTCTCTCTCGCGCACTCACACCTCCGTGTCTCTCTCTCTCGCGCACTCACACCTCCGTGTCTCTCTCTCTCGCGCACACACACCTCCGTCTCTCTCTCTCTCTCTCTCTCTCACCTCCCTCTCTCTCGTTTCTGTTTATTCTACACACATAATCACGTTTATGTTCTACATATTATTCCCCTGACCTCCCATTTTCAATGATAATAAGAGCAAACATTTCTTTCTTGTCCAGCCTTCATCTATGGTACCGATAATCTCAGTATAATGAGTGAGTCAATGTAATCAACTTCCATTATGTGTCTTATTCATTTTAAATTGCAGTTTTGAAGTTTTGTTAAAATAGCTTATAGATTGTGTGATGCATTGTTTTTGCAATGTAATAGAGAAAAACTGTGTTCAGGTAAAAGTACCAGAGGCATTCTGTAACCTCCGATAAAATTTGTGGACTAAAATGTTAAAAGATGAATGTACATAGTTTGCACTCCTGTATGATGGTTTTCAGAATTTGTGAAATGGAAAAAAATGAACTTCAATTAAAAGTAGAGCAAATGGAGGAAGAAATGAGAAGACTCGTGGATAGTTGTGACAAACTTGAGAAAGAAAACAGAGACCTAAAACTACTGAATATGGAGCTTGAAGAAGCGGTAAAAGTTAAGGTAAGATTTAAATGTAGTTGAGATAACAAGTTGTATCAAATGATTATACAGTGAATTTCATAACATAATTATACAATCGGTTGATTGTGTATTTTTTATTATTGCTCCAAATATTAGTTTGTTATATTTCTGACTTTTAGCTTTCAGTATAAAACTTCATGAGAAATCTTTTAAAATCTTATATTTATCATCAGGATTTGTGTAAACAATAAAAATATTTTTAAGCTTCAATTAAATTATTACATGTAATCAAAATCTATTCCTGTAAATGATCTTGGCTGTCTGGGTGACGCTGCATCGAAGGCTGTGTTGCTGACATCTGCAGACCAGCCTTGAGGAAGACCACAAAAAGTTGGTTGAAACATCAGAAACACAGCCTTTGATGCAGCGTCTCCCGGACAGCCAAGATCATTTACACGACTCTGGCCACGGAAGCCTACGACTTCAAAATCTATTCCTCCAAAATGTAGTCCTTGTGTGAGCTATTAGTGCTATGGTTTAGTGTTTTAAACTTTCTTTACTTAACTACTTAACATAAAAGCCTGAGTATACTCAAGGTTTTAATTTTTCCAAAAATTTAAAAGCCAGAGAATACTCATGTTTTTAACAACAATAATAATAATAATAATAATAATAATAATAATAATAATAATAATAACTAATGATAAATAATAAATAAAAATAAAAATTGGAAATTTTTGGACCACCTTTCGTTTCACTATTGGTAAGTTAAGGGGTTAAAGATTCCTTTTTCAAACACTTAATAATATGCATATGTCCTAGGTGCATATGACACTTTTAGAAGTGATAACTGTGTGAAGTGAAGAAAAAAAGTAATGATAGAGTATGTTTGTTCAGTCTAATTGTAATTTCTCATTTAAGATAAAATCTATTAAAAAATTACATAAATTTTATGTATATTGGGGATACATTTTTGATGGGTGAAGTTGCTACAACCCTGAAGAGTTTCTGCGTAAGGTTTGGTGTTGTTTTGGAACTTACAGATAAGTTTTGTAGTTGGGTAGTTGGACTTTCTGAAGCTTTAAACATAGGTGTGTGTGTGTGAGGGTGTTTTTGCTGTTGGAAAAGCATTTCTAATTAAATGCCTTGGGGAAAGTAATGGTGCATGATGGATTGTGATTCTGTAAGGTTAACATCATTGAAATTATTAGCTCTCTGAATGATCATTATAATTAAAAATTTGCTGCAATTGTTCCTGCACACCCAAATGTTCTGTTTGCTGGATGTGTTAGAACCTTGATTTGTGTCTTGTGTTTTAGTGCTTTTATACTGGCATGGTTGAGCAATGAATTTTGTAGCATTTCTGTGTTAAACAACTGGAAAGCAGTGCCGGCACTAGGCATGGGCAAACTGCAATCGCCTGGGGCCTGATGGGGCTAATGGAAATAATAATAATAATAATTTTTTTCTTTTCTTTTCTTTTCTTTTCTTTTCTTTTCTTCTTCTTCTTCTTCTTCTTCTTCTTCTTTTTCCTTCTTCTAGAGAAAATCTTCATTGTAATTTTAGTCAGCAGTTCAATAGTCTGATATTTCATAAAAGTTTTGATTAATTTTTTACTATAAATAATTAGTTATAGTCATTACTTATAAGATACGATGCATTCCAACATACATGCTTCAGGAAATGTGAGTTACGTTTTCTAAATGTATGTGTCTATGAAATGGAAAAAACGTAGGTAATCAAATGATACTAACACATTAAAATAGGTTTTACTGAAATTGATATATATTATTTTGTGTATTTAACAAGTGATTTTATTAAACGCTAACTAAACACAACCAAATTTTTTAGTATTTTAAGTTCACTGTGGAAATTGTGTTTACTGATCACTAAATACTTTTTACTTGAAACTATTATTGAAAATATAATTCCTAAAACTTTTTCTAGCTTAAATTTTGTAATTTTTGTTCTTTGTTGAAATAAAATAACTTCTAGTTTCTTGATACAACTTTCACATTTTAAATTTTTTCATGATGGAGAGGGAGGGAGGATATTGCAGCATTGCCCCAGGCCCAAAATTGTCTAGCTCCGGCACAGCCAAAAAGTGAAGTATGCCCAGAATGTACATACTTCACTTTCGTAGTATTTGCATAGTAAAGTGAAACCTGATGAACCCAGTTATTACCAATTTTTTACTTCTTCCTTTTCTTCTCTTTTTATTTTTTTCCTTCTTATTTTTTGTTTTCTTTCTTTCTTTCTTCTCCTTTCTTTCTTTTTATTTTTCATTTTTCTTTCTTTCTCTTTTTTCTTTCTTTTTCTTTCTTTTCTTTCTTTTTTCTTTCTTTTTCTTTCTTTCTTTCTTTTTCTTTTTCTTTCTTTCTTTCTTTTTAGGCCAATTTGACTGAATCGGAGAGTAATTGTTACAAACCATTTTTTCTTTTATGGATCCTGACCCTTTACAATTTTTTGATGTCATGCCTCAAGTAGATGGGGAGAAGTAATAGAGTTATGAATGTAAATGTGATAAGGCAAATTTGCAAAGTTTGATTGAAGCACGTCATCAAATTGCGCATTTAGAACTCATGCTCCTATATCAAGATATTTGTGCTGTTCAGGTAAATTGCAAGAAACACCTTGAGTAGGAGGACTTTGAGTAGCCCCATCATGTTGCTCCTGTTCATAATTTATAGTAACTCTATCTGATGAGCTTTTCTTTCATGAATTTTTTTCGTGCTATGTCACCCATAGTCTCATAAACACTTTGAATTTCTTTGCATGGTGTGAAGTCTATGAATCTCTTATTCAAGATTTCAAAACTATGGTCTGACCTCTTCTTCTTCCTCTCTGTCTTTTGTCTTTTCTTTTCTTCCCTCCCTGAGGTGCTCATCTCAAAATATTTCTCAGAAGCCAAAGTGTGACAGATCTCATGCTGCACTCAATAGTTTGATAGGGATTCCAAAGCTTATGTATTTGTTTTACGACATTTCATGAAGACATCTGGCAAACCTGTAAATTATTCAACATAAAGTCAATTATATTTGTTGTTTATCATTTAACTTATAATCTTATTCTTTGTTCTATGTTTTAGTTATTTTCTAATAAAATCTCTCATTATGTAGGTAAAAAGTACTAAATGGAAGCTCAGAAACGAAATCCTTTCTTTTATTTTAGGCTGTGCAATGTCTGAATGTCATTATTCAAAGTAATTTGCTCATGTGTCCTGTCATAGGAAACTGATAAATCATCAGTTATCTCCACCACTTTTCTATTCATTATAAAATAGTCCAAAATCATGTGAGGTGACTACTTAATAAGTGCCAATCTTCACAATATGCCTGACGATTGCCTGCTTAGCCAGGTGGTAACTGAGAAGAGGGAATATTTACACATGTCTTATGGAAAAATTGGTCGGTTCTGGAGGAGGAGGAGGGGGGGGACACATTTGTAGGAGTGACCACTTAATTGAGGTTGAACATGTATGTGCATGCTGGCAAGTTGACTGTTATGTTGCTTTATGGAATGCAGTGGCTTTTTACTTTGCACTACTTTCCCATTATTGGTGCACAGGAAGAGCAAATGGAGGATTTCAAAGCTAGAAGAAATGCCCAATTTGAGACGTATGAAAACTTGCTTAAAAATGAAAGAGAACTACGAGAACGAGAACAAAGGGAAGTTCATCAGATGCAAAATATCATGCGAGCACAGACTCCCAAAAAGAAAGAGCAATTGGTGAGTTCTAGTTATGAGCATGATTATTACAATTTGTTCAATAATGTTGAGTCCAGATACAATATCGCAAAATATTTTAATTTCTTAATAACACTTTGGTAGCAACTATCAAATTTTTTGTTTTGTTTGTTTGTTTTTTCTTTTGTAATGCACTTTTCTCACATTTAAAGCACAATTGTTTTTCAGGCAAATATTGCCAAACTCAAAGAAGAGTTGAAAGAAGCATACATGAAAGTGAGTGTTTACTTAAAATGCATGAATCTTTTAAGCATGAAATTAAAGTTTTGATCTTGTAATAATAAGATGCACAGTTAGCTTGTAAATTCTTGTCCATTTTCTCCGTTGTTGCATTCCCCAAACAATCATGTACCAGTTTTTCAGTTGAAGTGATGGAAAATAAGATAATGTTTTCATTTTTAGGAAGCTTATTTTCATATTTTATTTTAATTTTTAATAATTTATATATTTATCACCTTATATCCACTTCAATAAATATGAAAACTCAACAGTATTACTAAATGTCCTACTTTTGGTAGTTATTTCAAAGATCAAATGGCTTTTGATAGCTCAAATTTTTACCAAAAATATGTTATAGAGGTAATTGTTTTTAACCCTACAGTAATTTTGACATATTACATAGGTCAACAATGTTTATTCACCAGAAAAGTCAATAAGTGTTGGGAATAGAGATGAATGTGCCGATTTCATATTTGGGTTCAGTTTTTGCTTATCACATACAGTTTCTCGGTAATCGTATTTTTTTGTTCTCATGGGACATGGTCTCTGGGAACACTTGGTGGACTTCTCTTGGGCAATGCTTAACATGAACATATGCAGAACATTTGCAGAAAAATGATAAGAGAATGTCTCCTGCTGCGAATTGACCAAAACTTGAGTCTTAATGAGTGTGTTCAATGAGAAAGATGTGTCAACTGCTAAATATATTATCTGAGGTTGTATGATGTGGTTCATCAATGTTCCCGAGAGGTAGACGTTTATTTTAAGATAAGTGAGCACTGCCATTTTTCGTATGTCAGATAATTTCTTCTCGATATGGCAATTTTCCATTTCGTGAATTTTAGTTTCTATGAGGCATGAACTTGTCGATTACTTCAAGGAAATTAGAAGTGTTCCAGTGCTTGAATACAAAGTAACTGCAATAATTCTGAATCGGTCAACAACTTGGTTTTGTTGTGAATTATGCCTTGTACATGTTGCAATCATCCAGATAACTTCTGTTATGTTTGTGGTTCCTACCAAAATCTAAAGGTGCATGATTTTCGTACAACATTAGAAGCTGTACCAGTTGCATTTTGGATGCCTTCTAGGTGATCAAGATAAAACCTGGCCATGGCATGTTTTTTGCCAAACGTGCTAGAGGATTAGGAGATTGGATGAAGAAGGGGAAGAGAAAAGGAACGAAAGGAAAGGGGAAAAAAAAGATGATGATTGCAATTTTTCTTGGATCTTCTGAAGGGTTTCTCAGCAAAGTATAAACCTTGTCTAGGGAATTCAAAGTCTGCAATAAGACTGGTGCCTCTGACACCATTGTATATGAAGCTTGGCTGGGTTAAAACTTTTGTAAAAACATTCAGCAAAAGAAATTCAAATGGTTTCCTGTACTTAAGAGAAAAAGGTTGCAAAATATCTCCTGTCAAACTAAAAGAAGGTGAATTTGTGGGACCACAGATTAAGGGTCTATTGAAGTTCCCAATATTTGAAGAACGGCCGAGTGATATCGAAAAGAGAGCATGGAAAAGTTTTCAGTGGCTTTTGCACAATTTTCTTGGTAATAAAATGTCTTCTGATTGCAAAGAAGTGTGTAGGAAGTTTTGTGTAGATGCACATCAAGACATGGGATGCCACTTGTCACTGAAACTTCATTTTCTGCATTCACATTTAGACTTTTTCCCATCTAGGTGATGTTTGTGACAAGTTAAGAGAGGTTTTTACCGTGACGTTAAAGTTATGAAGGAGAGGTCCCAAGGCTTTTGAAATAGATTCCTGCTTGCAGACTGTTGTTGGATACTTTACCGTGATTGTCAAATCAGTTACAAAAGGAAATCAAAAGCTGTGCATTTTTAGTTCGCAAATTTGTTTTTATTTAACCTGTGACTTATCTTTACTATTCAATGCATTTAATATTTACACGTGAAATGTGTTAATTGTCTGTATATAATCTTTAAGTTTGCAATTGTAGCCCCTGAAATTGAATGAGTAATTTTCATAAATGCATTTCATTTCAGCAATGGAATGTGATAGGCAAAACCCAAACTGGATTCGTTTTCAGATCAAAAACACTGATACACAAATACCTTATTTCATATCTGGTGATTAAATTTAGTTTCAAATTGTTGACATGTATTACGAAACATAAATTGTGGTGGTGGACTGAGAGTCTGCGTGTAGCAAAATGTGGAAATAGGCAAAGTAGATCAGACAAATGAACCTAGGTATTGAAGAACCTACAGTAAAATTGTTTATACATTTTGCACTAATAAACAACAACTCCCTAATATTAAAAACAAACTAGTCTCAGTTAAATTCCTATACTTCCCACGTTAAATGATTTCAGATATGTTTTGATAGCACGTTTCTGATTATTTCATACATGAATTAAATTAATGCACACTCTTCATTCACTTCTGTTAGTCATCAGAACATTTTCTTTCTCATATTTGGAGAACTCTTGATTAGTTTCATAAATAGTGTGTGAAGTGTAAAATAGCTTTGTAGTATAATACACATGTAGCTTTGATGATGACTTGAACCATTTTGAAGATGTGGCTGGGGAAAATGGTTGAACTTTTGCATATCAGTGTTGGTAAATAATTTTCTTTGATTTTGCAACAACATTGTATGAATAAAGGATGGGGCATAAAAATGGACCCCCCCCCCAAAAAAAAAAAAAAAAAAAAAAAAGACGACTTACTTATCTTACATTATTTTATGTAGTTTAATATGCCGCCAGTAAATTTGTGCTATATTGAATACTTTTTGCATGGTACCTTTACAATTGCCTGTTGTTCTAGCCCATGCTGTATAATAAATAAGTATCAAAAAATTCACATGTCAGGCTGTCAGAATTGAAAATATTGTGAGCGTTTTCAAACTAGTTGTAAGGAAATAACCAATCTTTTATGGAGATATCCTATTAAGTTTGCAATTATTTTGTTTCAGATAGCGAAACTTGAAAAGGAAAAGAAATCAGATTTAATGTATGAGCTGTGCAACAAAGTCTTGGAAAGTGATAGTTCTAACAAGGTAATAGCATTAAACAGAAAAATTATTGAAAACATACCCTTGTACAAAAATCAAATAATTGTTCGAAAATATTTTACAGACCAGCAAATCAAGAAGATACAAAAAAGAACAGAAAGAAAATACGTCAGAAGATGAAATGTGAGTGAATTTTATGGGTTTGTGTGGTTTATATGTTAATATTTGAGGAATCCTCCAGAATTAATTTGATTCATTATTCTTTTCAGAGAACCTGTCAGCTTCCCGGAAAGAGGTATTATTACTGTGTATTTATTAAGTTACAAAGAAAGTCATCAATTATACTAAAATGTATTGAAAAAATACTATTCTAAGTTTAAATGTCTTCAATGTTAGTCTTATAGTGTGGAATATTTTTCTGAGCATGATACTTAGTATAATGTTTTTTTATAAAAAATTTCAGTTTTATGGAATTATTTTCAGACCCTTCTAAATTTACTTATAATTTTATGTAAAATAATTTATCTTAAAGTTCAAATTTTCAGTGTAACAAATGAACATTTTGCCTTGCTTCTTTTCACATTATTTTATTTTCAAAATCTAATTGGTTCATCTGTTTAAAATCAATTCTTTCCTTCCTACATTGTTTTATTGTTCTGATGATTTTATCATAGACGTGTTTCATACATGTATGTAAGATTTAATGGGATGCAGTGTGGTTAGGCGCTTACTTTCAAAATTAAAAAATATCTACCCATTGCCAGAATAATAGGGATACAGTTTATGCTCTCTCACATGCACAACAGACTTTTATTGCCAACATTTCTCATCACTACCCCATCTTCTATAATTAGTCCTCATAGGGCTCAGTTTCCAAGATTTGTGTGATCACTTGCAGCCTATCACCCTTTTCTTGTTCTCATTTGATGGTGGCCAGCAGTGTTTTCTCAACAATCATGACACAGCAGCGTCTGGTCAAACCATCTACATGTTTGAAACCCTCCCCCTTTCTGGTGCTCAATTTCATAAGTGAACTCCAATGTCAGAGCCCATCAAGCAACTTTTGGATGCAGTTTCTCCTTTAACATGGTCTTATGGAATGCCTGGCAGTCCATGACCATCTTGAAGGGGATACCCAACAAGTAAACACGCAACTTTTTTACTGCAAGAACAATGGCCAGAACTACTAGTTTGTAGGCACAGCACATTTTTTCTGCCTCCTGAGGTTTTCCCACTTATGTAATGGACAGAATGAAATGCCGGGTCCTCTTTCCTCTGCTGGAGTAGGATGGCACCATATTCCTCTCTACTGGCGTCAATGTGGAGCTCTATCACTGCTGTTTGATCATAGATCTTTAAAATTGGGTCACCACCCATCAAAACTTCCTTTAGCTTCACAAAAGCCACTTGCCATACTCTATTGAATTTTAGAGGTCTTTCATCCCTGAATTAACCCATTGAGAACAGAATTTTTTAATTGGATAATTTGTTTAAATTTAGTTTACAAATAACATTAAAAAGGAGAAGAATTCATAAAATTCAATTCAAAATCAATTTGTTAAATATTATTCAGAAAAAGAGTGTGATCATATGAGAACATATACTACACATTGTAATAGATATGAAAATTATTTGGTTTGAAAAATTACAAATACACAACATGCCATGTACACTCATCATATCTGGTAACATCGGAAATTCTATTGGGTTTCAAACTTCTTTGGCAATTGTGGCCCTTCGAGAACCTCTTGAGAGAACTGCCTCAATTTTTTTCAGAGAGTTCATCTAACTTATTTACAAATATTGCTGATGGCTGGACAAAAGCATTTCATAGACCATGTTTACACTTTGAAATGACCTGATGTATGTATCCCAAGGCCAAATGTAACCATATGGTCCCACAAAATTAAAATTGTACTCGCAGCCCATTACAAAAGCAATTTTTGTTATTTTTATGTTAGTTATATTATTTAACTACACTTTAAAATAAAATATATATAACATGTTCAACAAGCAATGGAAAAGAAAAATATTGAAAATATGAAGCTATGCTTGGTCCTATATGCAGATTTTCAAAGGTTTGAATTTCTCCATCAACAAAAGTCAGCAACACTCATGGGCACACATCCTACAATGAGTTAATAGAACAGATCATTCGTAATATGACTAGTGATACCAACCTCAAAAACAATAATTGCTGCTTCTTATAAGACATTTAGATCATTGTTGTACTTGTGACCATATAGTAATGCTAGTCCTTAATGGGTTAATATAGGAGAGAGGCTATCTTGGTGTCGTCCTTCACAAATCTGTGGAAATAACTTGTCAGTCCCAAGAAGCTCTGCAGGTATTTAAAAGTTTTGGGTTGGGGTAAGCCTTGAATGGCCTTCACTTTCTCTGTCAATGGGCACACACTTCCCCCTTCCACAATATAACCCCAAAACTCTATTCTGGTCTGTAAGAACTTTCACTTTCGCCAGTTGATCTCCAGGCTAGCTACTTGTAGAGTCTCTGCTAGCTTTGTGAATGCAACCGGCATGCTAAGTCCGGGAATAATTATGCCATCTAGGTACACTTGAATTACCTTTTATGTCATGAGATCCCTGAATACATTCTTCATTGAAGCGCAGAAAGGAAGGGGGCTGTTGCACAATCTAAATGGTGTGTAGTTGAATTTATATTGGCCACTAAGCACAGCGAATGCTATGTCCTTTTTGGATGTTTCAGTCACTGGTATATGAAAAAAAAATAACATCACTACCTGAGTCTATTGTACATCCAAACATTTGATTGCAGTACGGAGATGTTATAATTTGATATAGATATTAAGGAATGTTATGAGGATTGATAATTAGATTATGTTATTAGGATTAATGATAAGACGTATTGAATAATTCAACACACAACGTATTCTGTATTTTCTACTCAGTATACGTTGTATTAACTGAAACATATGAATACATAATTAACATTGTTCGTCGCTAAGGTTGAGTGATCCAGATGGCGCTGCCTATTATGGAGGTATAGATTTATAATAATTCTCCCACACTTGAACTTAAACTAACACCATTGATGATGAAAGTACACTGGAGCACGTCTTGTTCTATTTGAACGTCGTAGTGGTTCGGAAAGTTCTTCCTCCTTTTCTGCAGCTAGTGACTCGGGAACTATGATCCGGGCTGTCCGGGTGACGCCGCGTCGAAGGCTGGGGTGCCGCCGTTTCGACCGACATATCGCGATCTTCTTCAGGGCTGTACTGCGCCAGGAGTGCGTATACTTGTGCAGTTTTGTGAACGCACGTAGGGTGCAATAGCTTTACGTTCACGCCACCGCGGTGCAGCCATTCCTACCCTTACGGGCATCTATGGCCAATCCTGCAACATGTCTCTTTCCAAATTGGCCAGTGCAGGAGCTTTTTTAGCTTTGCGCCAGGATGTTGGGCGCTCTGGTTTTTATAGAGGATGGGGCAGGCTGTGATAGGCCGAGGTGTAGGCCAGTCGGGCGCGACTAGGTGAAAGGAGGCGGGGGAAGCGCACGGACGGGGGCGGTCCGGGAAGCGCTCAGGGGTAGGACGGCGTAGTGCGGTCCGGGCGGGTGGCCTTCCGCAAAGGTGCAATCCATGCATCGTCGAGACGTAATCCCGCGTCCCCGTTGATGTTCTGGGGATGTTTTGCGATTTCTAAAGCTTCCTTTATCCGCCTTGGCCACCACCTATCCTCTCTCGTGAGCACCTCGGTCTTGTCGAAAAGAGTCAGGGCCGGTTTCCCATGCGTAGAGAGCTACCGCGGAGCGGTGTACCTCCTGTAGGGAGGTCCTGTAGGGAGTCACGTCCGTGAGGCCATATCACGAAAGTGTCGTTGACGTACTTTACCCACATTGTAGGTTTGAGGCGGGCGTTATCCAAAACCTCGGTTTCAAAAGCCTCCATGAAGAGGTTGGCGGCAATCGGTGACAGTGAACCCATAGCCGCGCCCTCCACCTGGGCGAAAAACTCCCCCCGAAATTGGAAGAAGGTAGACGCCAGGCAAAGTTGCGCGAGATCGGCCCACTCTGTAGGGAGCCCCCGTGCCTCCAATTTTCTTCTGATTATATCTGCTGCCTCTTCGACCGGGACCATGGTGAAAAGCGACGTAACATCGAAGCTGACGAGGATGTCTGAACTCCCCAGGCGCCTCGTTTTAGCAACTCGATGAAGTGACATGAATTCTAGACATCCGACGCGATCTCGCTCGATTATTTATTTATTTTTTTTTATTTGACGATCGTTCCAAGCTTCCACCGTAATAACGAGCTTGTACACAAACTCCCACACTTAATTGTCTCTTTGATTTTTAGAAATAGCTATTGTTTTAAAATTTTATGGCACTCAATTTGATTCGAATTTGCGTATGCAGATATAATTCTGCTGGAGATTTACCACCATTTAACGGTGGTGTTAGATAACGAAAAAGTATTTTTCGTCCATTACGGCATAGGTTAGTCGATCATTGCTGCTAATGTTTCTTTTCAGTGTCTGCACATTAAGTTCAGCTAAGCTGTTCGTTGCTGGATGTCCTGGTGCGATAAGTTTTTGAAAAATACCAGCCTCTTTACAGAACTGGTGAAAATCGTTGCATTGTCAGACACCATAACTTCAGAAAAGCCATGTCAAGCGAAAACGTTTTTAAGTAGTTGAATTGTTAATATAGAAGTTGGTAATTTGCTCAACTCTATCTTGGCCCACTTTGATTTTGCATCAATAATGACCAGATAGAAATAACCCTGAAATGGTCCTACGTAATCTATGTGTGTCTGCTGCCAGTTGTTTTCTGGTTCTTCCCATGGATGTAACGGAGCTTTTGGAGGACTATTCTGTATATTAGCACATATCGGGCAAGAGCAAACTAAGGTTTCGATGTCCTTGTCGATGGTTTTCCAATACATGTAACGATGAACAAGTTGTTTCATTTTTGTTATCCCATTAGTTTTTGTTATCCCATTTTTGTTATCTAGTCAAAACCCGATAAAAAAAAAGCTGCATAGCGTTGCAAACGGGCTGATGTCATTCGCGGCAGTTTCGAATTCTGATGAAAATTTCTAGATAACGGTTGATTGTCAGTCACCAGCGCGAATTTCCTACCAAAAAAAGGTACTGGTAAAAATGATCAACTCCAAATGCTATTGATAAAGCTTCTCGATCGAGCCGTGAATAATTATTTTCAGCTTCTGTCAGTGCACGAGAAGCAAACGCGATCGGGTGTTCTTGGTCATCAATGATATGTGACAGAATAGCACCAATGCCAGTGGGACGCGCATCACATGCAAGTTGAACCTGTAATTTTGGATTAAATAGCATTAATACTCTACCACTCACGACTTCCTCTTTCAGTCGACGAAACGCCATCTCGCAATCATTTTTCCACTTGAAAGAAACATTCTTCTTCAGCAAACGACGCAGTGGCGCACGAGGAGGGTGGCGCATTGCACTCCTTCGACCGTGGTTGAAATACATGTCATGTGCGCCTCTGACGCGTCCTAGTAACTTTTGCAGTTTGTCGTGTTGGGTGGTGGGGTGCATTGGGTGGCAATATGCCCAAATTCCTCCCACTTGAAACACTTAGTCCTTCTCTCTGTGGCTACAGTCTTTGCTCAAGGCCCGTGGCCCCCACAAAACTGCCTATTCTTGTCTTTCCCTTCTCTTTATGGACCGGCTGACTCTCTTGTTTTCTTTCAATTTACCTTTTATCCGGGGATATACCTCAAAATTTTCCCAATTGAGTTGGGCTGGTCCACATCCTGTCGGTAGATGGTGTGCAGAGAAAGCTCTGAAGTGTTCCTTTATCCATTTTTTCATCTTATGGCTTCTCTCATCTCACCTATATTATATTTCCCCTTTTCTTTTTCCCCCCTCACTAACCTTCTCTGTATGCTGAACACCCACCCATGTGTTTGCTGTCCATGGTGACCCTTGTCGAAGGCAATGGATGATCTGGAAGTAGAGGGGTCTGTGTATGCGTTCCCGTCGCCTTGACGCTGGTTTCTCGCGGGTAGACCCGTTCTAGTCATGTGCGCTGGGCGAACACCAGTGAGCCCTGGTGACGGAGAGGAGGTCTCTGCACCTTGTAGGTCCCAATACTCTCTTCTAGACGGGCAGTCGGGAGTTAACCCACTCCCGATCAATCGGCTCGGACTAGATCTTGTGCTAAATTACAGGGGGGGGGGATCCACGGCGGGACAGCGCTGTGACGCGGGGTGGACACTCCCCCCTTCGGGATGCAGAGGCGGAAACAGAAAAAGGGAAAGAAAAAGTTCTTTTAACTACGGCTCTCTTATCCTGGAATCTTAATGGATTTTTTCTCCGAGGGGACAAACTGAAACTCTTTTTAATCTGTTATACGCCTTCAAATTTTTGTTTGCAGGAAACGCTTCTTGTTCCACCACGCCTCCATCCTTTCGCGGTTTTACCCCATATAGAGTTGATGTCGATGACGGCCTCCGTACTCGCGGCGGAGTTCCTACTTTCTGCAGAGGTCCCTATTCAGACCGACCATCAAACAGTGTGCAGGTGTACCTCCCATCCCTCACACTCACTGAATGTAACATCTATATCCCCCAGAACAAAAGGTCAGTCGATGACCTCCTAGTCCTAATCAACCAACTGCCGACACCTTCCTTGATTGTTGAGTAAACGCCTATAGACCTCTTTGAGGTTCTTCCCGTAGTTGTTAAAGGGGCGCCGTTTTGGAATCTCTCATTGGCACCGCTAATCTGGTGATTGCCAATACTGGTGAACCAATGCATTTCGCCGTAGCTACGAATTCGAGCACGGCTATTGAAGTAGCCCTTTGCAGCCTTTCACCCGCTACTGCTATGCTGTGGACGTTAGACAATCTGTATGGAAGCGACCATTTCTCCATTATTATTTACACCGATCAACTTCGCCGTGGCCCGACTCAAACAGTATCCAATTGTGGATGACCTAATCGAATATAAAAGATGCAGGCCGAAGGCGAGGAGAACAATTTTAGAGAGCAAAAATGCATTGTAGAGAGTATGTCTCCTCTGTCAATTGGCACACGCCACGTTTGGTGTGGAGAAAAATTCGGCAGATAAAAGGACACTTCACCAAATACGGAGCCAATCTTAAAAATTGAGGGATGTAGAGGAATTCGCCGCGCACTATGGAAACATGTCCAGTTCGGCGAACTACGCTCCGGACTTTCCTTTGGTTGAAGAGAGGATGGAGAGTCGTCGGTGGGAATTTTCTTGCAGAGCGTCTGCCGATTATAACATCCCCTTCTCCATGTCTGAATTGCGTTTTGCTCTCGCAATGGCAAAAAGACCTTCCCCAGGTCCTGATGGAATACACTACAAAAGGCTTCAGCGTGTTCTTGATGTGATGATGTAATTCTTCCTTTAACCTTTATAATCGCATCCGGGAAGGCCACACCAGGATGAGGTACAGGAGGCAACTGGTACAGGAAGCAAAGTGTTTTTAAAGTTTCTCAATTCATTCTCCTTACATATTATGATTCCATTTTTAAATGATTGGTGTTTGGTTGGGAAACGCGGGGAAGAGGATTTATATTATGCACGGTCCTCGATCACCTGATCTTAACCAGTGCCCAACGGGATCTCGGTTTCTCCAGACCTCTGCTGCAAAAAACAGGGGGTCAATTTGCTGCAAAGTTGGAGGAACTTCAGCCCCTATGTGTAGTATATAACTCATTGGACACTCCTCATTTTCCCATCACTAAACTCTCTCACTGTCATTCCCACATGTATGCAGTTGGTCACCTTCCATTGCTACAAGTTGTGTTATTGATTGGGCAAGAGTGCATTATCTTCAAACAACCTCTGATTTCATGCCTTAATTGCATTGTTTTATTTTGTACCATATTGATTGAAAATAACTAGTGCTTTGAAAAAATAATTTAGATCGTTATGCACTAGTAGAATGTTCAATTTGAAAAATTACGAAAAACCTCTGCCAATAACTAACTGTATATAATTGTTTTATGTTCTTGTAAATTCATGTTGAAGTAATGTAGATACTGCAAAGAACTTACTGTAATTAATGTGTTCACAAATTGACTTTTCATTATAACTAATTTCTGGGGTTCTCACATTTTTTATATGTTATATTCTTATTTGCTAGTAATGATTAGACATTTAAAAATATTCGAAATCCACAACTGAAGATACTAGGTGTCATTTAAACCTAAAATATGCTCTAGGTTGCATCTAGTTTGCAAACCTTCCAGGGGCCTCTAGAATACTTTCGCCCAAAAGACAGGCTGTTTCTGATAACACACTTCGTAGTCTTCCAAATGACCTGGGAGTTTAGGCATGTTCTAAGTTAAATTTTGTAGAACAAATCTGAGTTGTGAGAACTATCAGTGTGAACCGTATTTTTTTCACCCCATGTGTGGCTGATCTTGATTTCTAACTTGTATTTAAGATTTCAAATAATATAATAAATTATTTGAAATCTTAAATACAAGTCAGGATTATTAATGATTCCTGACCCATCCCAGGGAAAGTGGTAATTGAAAATACTTGTATTTTGAGTTTTATGAATGAAAATTAAATTTTTTCAGCAATTAAGCCTGATCCAGAGACTGTCCGACAACTTAGGCCCAGAAGAAAGAAAATGCTGTACACATGTGAAGATGAACAAAAGGTAATGAAGCGCTATAGTGGATAAAGGGCACTGCGCTGCAATTAAGTTGCTTTAGTATGTGATACTCACGCAATTAGATTGTTATGGCATTTAAATTTCGAAAGGACTTAATTAAATTATTCCTTAAGTAAAATTTGAGCTGGTGTAATCTGTAATGAGATACATGATAATTGTAAAATTAATATTCCTCTTGATCTTTATATTCCGTAATTTGTTTATATGGATGTCATACTATGTATTTATACACTTATTTTCTCAATTTCAATCATAAAATTTTTCCAGAATTGAACACATGGTATTTGGTATAATAATTGTATGTCAAATTTGTATTTGTGTACATATACAGAGTGGGCACTTTCTGGGAAATCAGGGAATTTGTACAAAGTGAGAAATTAAAGAAATATTTGAAATTATTATAAAAGTAGATATTATCCCTGATTGTTTGTACATCATTCATTCATTTTTGAGCAACATTTTATTTGTTAAGTAAGAGCTGTCTTTTTTCTCTCTCTCTTTCTCTCTCTCTTTCTCTCTCTCTCTTTCTCTCTCTCTCTCTTTCTCTCTCTCTTTCTCTCTCTCTTTCTCTCTCTCTTTCTCTCTCTCTCTCTCTCTTTCTCTCTCTCTCTTTCTTTCTCTCTCTTTCTCTCTCTTTCTCTCTCTCTCTCTTTCTCTCTCTTTCTCTCTCTCTCTCTCTCTCTTTCTCTCTCTCTCTCTCTCTTTCTCTCTCTTTCTCTCTCTCTCTCTCTCTCTTTCTCTCTCTCTCTCTCTCTTTCTCTCTCTTTCTCTCTCTCTCTCTCGTCAGATTTCTTGGGCTTGGTCAGTGTAGAAAAACTGTTTCTACAATGTGGTTGTTTGTCAATGTTTTGGAAAATATACATGTTCATCAGGGTTTGCAACTGACAGACGAGAAAGAACATAGAACTGGAGTTACATCATTTATTTCTGAAGCTGAATCTTAAAGATAATGGTATTGTGAAGAAAAAGTGATGAAAGGTTAAAGGAGGAATTTCTCAAAGCATGAATGAAATTATAAAAACTTCATACAAAGATGGCTAAACTAGTACTCCCTTAATTAACAAAAAAAAAAAGTATGTATTTTGAAATTTTGGGTCGATAGTTTGACCTTGTCAGCTAACTAATAGCATCCCCATGCCTGAGGTTACTTAATTCTTATGTGTGGGGGTGTAAGATGGTATATGGCACACATGACGTATTCCCTACTCCTCCACTAGCAAACTCCGCCTACCTGAGCTTTTCTTTGTGACTCAGCTTCAGAAAGTGAGGTGATTTTAAAGGAAAGCTACAACTATTTTTGCCCTGACTGGGAATAAAACTTGGGGTCACACCATCGGAAGCTAGCACATTGCCTATGAGCCACCTCAGGTCTTAGTAAAAAAAAAGTTATATTTAACACATTTAAATGATGTGTTAAGAAACTGAGACTAAGAGTTTTAAATAACATGGATGATGCAACTTTAAATAGTTAAACTTTTATTTAAGAGTTAAGCATGTGTTTCAATTAAGGATTCTTACTGTGACCACAGTAGAATTGCAATGGTAGTTCAATTTAGAAATTTTGTTGATAAATTCCAAGTCCTGGGCAATTATATTGGTAGTTGGTAGTTCAATTTAGAAATTTTGTAAATAAATTCCAAGTCATGAGCAATTATATTGATTTGGGAAGGAGGTGAATATCTATTGCACAATATAAAATAGTGCGCTCATTTGACAAACAAAGGCTAACTTGCGTTGAAACTGTCACACTTATTACTGTTATCATTCTGCCAACTAGAGAACATCTGCATGAAATCATAGCAGTTATATAGCTAAAATGGAAAAAAAGTACACTTCAAAATTTCCTTTTAAAAAAAAATTATTTACATCGATGTACATGGCGTTAATTAAAGAAACTAATTGTGAGCAACTAAATTCATTTGATAAAAACTTATCTTAGATAAGGAAGTTGTGCAAGGGAATTTTATATTTTTTGAAAATTTAGGGCTAACAGTGGAAATTGGTCTTATGCCATTTTTATATTCCTACAAGAAAGTGAAAGAAAATTTTGAAACCATTTTTGAGAAAATTTTGGAAAGGTTTTTGAGGCTTCATGTGAAGTACCCCCAAAATGTTAAGAATTCTTTTTCAATTTGTTTATTATGTTACATATTAGAGAAAGTAATTTACAACTTACAGGACTAAGTGAAATTCTATTTTATATCAGGGATCCACAAAAAGAGAGTTTGTCAAAAAACTACTCTTTTGCTGCAGCATGGCATACATTTCTACACCCTATGTGTTTATTACTCTGTTGATACATATGTATACAAATTTTGAAGGACGAAAGGAAAAAAAAAAGAAAGAAAGAAACCAGTGGTGGGATATCTTTTCATTTGCATTTAGTAGTTTCTTGTATCTATTGTACTTGTCTTATTGACTATTGTTTTGTTGTGCAAAAGTATTCAGAAACTTGTATTTCAAACATTTCTTTTCTTATTTCAGATTGATGTGGGTTTAATGCAGCCTAGAAGTTCTCGCAGGCGTCCATGATTTTTTTATTCAGTATTACGAAGAAGTAATCACTTTTTATGAATTTTAAGTAAATAATTGTACATAATTGTATAGTTTTTAACCCACCCACCCACACAACAAAAATTGTTTTATAATATCAACTAAATTATTTTAATTTGTTTTCTGCATGAATAAAAAATTTACATATAAATTATTTTTCTGTTTAATGTCAAAAACAGTTAAATACCATGTAACGTCCAATAGAAAGAAGTGTATTCTATGCAAATTTTCAAGAGTTCTGAGTTCCCTACCCTAACTCTTACAAATTAATTATGAATATAGGAGGAAACCAGTGTTGTGCTTAGAAAAAAAACTGCTTTCATATAATAAAAACTATTTGTAAAGGCAAATCAGCTATAGATTTGGTTATTATCCCTCATTGTGCCTTTAATGTAAGAATCGTCTTCCTGCCACGACAACATGGAAAATGATTATTTGAATAACTATATTCCCCTCTGCACTCTAGCGAAGCTACATTTATGTCCAGAAGCAAAACAAGGGGCCATCCCAGCATTTGGCTGGCTTTCTTCCTCATGCGGCATTGATATGTTGTGTACAAGGATGGCTTCTGTACTGACACTGTAAATAACATTCCTCTACTAAGAATTAAAGCATCAATGTGCCACCCAGTTAGTTGTATCTTATGGCACTGCAGCAAAGTCGCCCAGCATGAGAAGAACCTTTCCAAATGCAAATCAAACAACGAACTCGAATGTACTACGTAGAGTGGCTGACCCTATGATTTCAGCGCTCTTGGTGGATGCTTGACGAACTAGGGGCTGCCATGTTTTTGCTGTCAAATCATGAGAGGTGCCTTATGGTGTTGCGTAAAACTGTTGTACTGAATCGATGTGTGGATTGTATCAGACCTTATTTCTATATTGCCTTTTTGTTTATCTGTATTTAAATTATATTAGTGTTTAGAATAATAATATTCACAATTCCTTCAATATGTTTGGCATATGACTGTAAAAATAAAAGTCCTCAAATGACTAATACTTAATTTTTCAAGCTTGCCGTGTTATTTGTGATCTGTTTGTTTGCTTATTGCACCAACATTCACTTTCATGCGTTATGATAACTGCAATAACATTTTAACTGCTTCCATTCTTATGACTAACCGGTGTAGGAAGCAACATATTTTTAAAGTTAATGTAGTCTGAAAACCGGACTATATTCATGTGCAAAAACTGAAATGTATCACTTCATCCAGCAAATTGTTTCAAAATATTCTGTAGTGCCTAGAAGACATTCCTGATTAGAGCCATCAAAGTTAGGTAAAATGATTCTTATATTTCATGCTCGGTTCACAGAAGAAAATATATACTTCAAAATTCATCGTGAGTGTTACGAAATGAAAATAGAACTTGGTACAATTGTATCAAGTCTTAAGGGAATGAACAATTATAATAACATATGAGTCACATATACAATTTCAATCATGTATGAAGAGTCAGATATGATGTATGCTGGTGCACAAGTATTCCTGGGCTCCAAATTTTAGCTTTCTCTTACTATAAACTGTTATGAGTAAAGGTATAGCAGTATTTTAATATAAGAAATGTGCACCTCTATGTGAAAGAACTGGAAGCGACATTCAACTTGGATTTTGAATACACTGCTAACAATTTTTAACCCTCCACTCCCCTCATGTATAGCAAAAGTAATGCAATTGAGTAATGTAATGCGTTGCTATGGAGGCAAGATAGTTTTGGGAGGGGCTGGCTATTGCTCAAAAGATATGGACGCATGGCGATTAAGTGGGAATATTTAAAGTGGAATACTTGTTTAAAATAGCCAATTAGTAGTGGCTTCGAGTGAGTAGAAGATTGCCGAAATGCCCACCCACGTGTTTGCCGTGCATGCGACCCGCGTCGGAGAGAAAGTGTGTCCTGGCGGTTTAGGGATCTGTTTGTTTCGCAACTACTCCCATTGTGCTACTTTATGCTTTGCACGTAGGGATAAGTTGTTTACCTATTTTGGAGAACATCCCTTGTAAGCTTCAATACACTTGCTTCGACCTCGGACTCTTCTAGACAGGCAGTCGGGAGCTAACCCACTCCCAATCAATCGGTTCGGACTAGGTCTTGTACTGAACTCCAGGAAGAGCGGGGGGATCCATGGTGAGGCAGCGCTGTGATTCCCCCTTATATCTCCGTGTCAGCCCTGGCACCCCAGTGGGGTATCCCCTTGTTGAACTCCATGGAGGGTGGAGAGCACGGAGGCGAATCATGGTCCCACATATGGAACGAAAAATACCTACCTCGCCCATTTCCGCCAGGAAAAGAAGATATTCAGGAAGAACTGTCGATCTAAACTTTTTTGTATCAGATGATGACAAACCCAAAAAGCCGCGTTTTCTCCTTATGGCTCGTGCCGAGGAAGGAAAAACATTTAAACATGTAAGTGGTATGCGTCTGGCGCGAGCCACAGAGGAAGCATTTGGGAAGCTCCAAACGGTCGTGCGACAGGAATGCAATGATTCGTTTGTGCCGATGAACAAATAGATAAATAACCAAAACCCATGCAGATTGCCGGCCTTCAGATGGTAGCATCCAACCTTGAACCTCTGCGAAGGCGTGATAAACCACGAGGACTTCGCTTCGGAGAGCGAGGAAGATCTTACATTTTTCAAGAGTCACCGCGTGACTGAAGTATGGGATCAAAAGGAAGGAGCAGGGGAAAGCGGCCCCTACTACGTAAGGGTTTACGTTTGACCGTCCGCCCCTCCCGGAAAGGATTAGTTGTGGTTTCTACAACCTCCATGTGCGACAGTATGTAATAACTGCGAAACTTGTCTTGATCGATGACCCTGCTTCCCTCTCCCTGGAGCAATAAACAGTTGAAGGCAAAAGCTCGAAGCGAACACTGATGACCCGTCGAGATGGGTCTGTCCACGTCCTGACGAGAGGATGCAGGGAGGACTCAGTTGTTCCTTTCTTTCACTAGTCCTCTTTCTTCTCCCCATCGTTTATTCTCGCTCTTTTATAACATCCTGTCTTTTCTCCCCCTTCTACTTCACTGGCCTTACCTGTATGCTGATCACTCACCCCATGTTTTTGCCGTACATGACGACCCGTGTCGGAGGGAATGTTTGTCTTGGCGGTTGAGAGACGTTTGTTTCCCAATTCCTCTCCTTGTGCTACTTCTTGGCAACTAGGGATACTTTTGTTTTTTACTATTTTGGAGAACATTCCTTGTATGTCTTAATACACCTGCTTTGGCTAAGGACTCTTTTAGACAGGCGGCTGAGAGCTAACGCAATCCCCAAGAATCGGCTCGGGCTAGCTCCTGTAAACCCCAGAGTGAGCAGGATGATCCATGGTGGGGCAGCGCTTTGATATCCCCCACTATATCCGTGTTAACTCTGGATGGGTCTCCTTGGGTTCCGTGGTGAGTGGTGGCCTTAAAACAGAAGAAGTGTTTGTTGTTCAAGAAAAAATCGCTAAATAACTGGAAGGGTCTAGTTCTAAAACGGACGACGGACACTAATATAAATAAATACCGACGCGGCTATAAATAACACCCAGGAAAGTTCACTTATCAAAAAGCACTCCAAATCACTATTGCCCTGGCAAAAAAGTTCTCACCTAGAAATAGAACCAGCAAGTTACTTAATCTAGCGAAATTCATATTGGCGCTCTCATGGATGTACAAGAAAAATCTGTCAGATATTTTCAATTTTCAAACTAACACAGATTTTCAATAAGGGGCCGTTCATAAATCAAGTAACGCAAATTATTTGGAATACCCCCTTTGCCCCCTGTAGCGCACCTGCAACGCGCGCTTCATCCCTCTCTGATAATTACGTAACACTTGCGGCAATACCCACCAATTACAAGAAGTAAAAATCAATTATAAAATTGAAACTTTGAATTGAAATTATTAATATTAATTGAATTGTATTAATTATATTTGTGTTATATATCAAAATTATAAATGTTGTTAGTAATAGTATAAATTTATAAATTATAAATTTAGTTAAAAATAGTTGGCGAAGCGGACTGCACATAACAATAAGATCGAGGACAAATTTTGAATGAAGGACGCCTAGGCGAGAACATTTATGACAAGCCGTGCACACGCCATTGTGGATGACGCATGGGCCGAGTCTATTGCACTAATTTAATTGGATTCTAGAATGTACCACAATACATCATTGATGAAAAAAATATTTACATTTATTGTAAGAATTAATACTTGATAACTTTTTAAACTTATATGTTTAATTTAATTTGTTAATCCTGTTACGATTCTATGCGGCGAATTAAAACATATTATTTTGATAAAAACGTTTATTTTGTTTCTTAAAGGCACGCTAAAAATACTTGATTATTTCTTGATACGACACAGTTTCTCTTTATTTTCACTACACTTCTCTTGATTATTTATTTTCACTGTTCACTTCTTTTGCACTGTCGCACAGTCCTAAGCACTGACCACAGTCCACTGCGCTGCCCACCGTCCGACGCACTCACCAATGTTCGATGCTCTGACCACAGTTCATGGCGCTGGCCACGGTTCACGTCACTGAGCACAATCACTGCACTGCTATTCACCGCGATGCACACACTTCACAGCTCAGTGTCCACTTCAGACTGACTGGTGGCCGCCGACCGCGGCGTATTTATATTCGGCTGGCGACCGCCTAGAATTTTCTGAAACTTACAATAAACATCGCGAACACTCCACTATTTTTTCAGCAAATGTGGAAAAGTTTTAAAAAGAAATATCAGCATTACGTAACACTAAACGAAGACACCCTTACTCCTTTGTAACGGAGCGTAACACTGCCTCAACAGCCCCCCTCTACATTGTTATGTATCACCCCTAATAGCGACTGACGTACAATGTAGAAATTATTTCTAATCCTTTGCGTAGGCCGCTCCCAAATTCCACGGCAGTAACAGGGCAGGGCATCAGACAAATGAAAATCAACAATCAGACATTTCAGACGACATTCCCCAGTGACATTTGTGAGAAAATATATCACATTTTGATTGCAAGGTGTTACATTACGAGAAACACCAAAACTGTCCCAGACGATCATTCCCAGTTCTTGAACCAGTATGCTCTCATTGATCGTAAATAGAAATTGTTTCTGCTATTTATGAGTTTTTTGTATCGTATTTTGAAAATAAACTGAATTGTTAGGTAGCCAAGATGCGGGTTATATATTTTATTAACGTTCAGAAATATTGAGAATGTATGTTAATATTATTTATTGTGTGAAGGTAATTAGTAATGGTAGTAAGGTAGTAGGTAATGGCGCTATGTGAAGGTAATTAGATGGATGGTTCTTGACATGTTAAATAAATTAGAAACATTTAAATAACACTGAAGGCTATCGGGGGAAGAACAGTTTACTGCGAAAGCTGTATCACAACGTAGGTTTATTGTGAAAAGAAATCTTTAAAATCTATTAAGTTAGCTTTGCAAAGAAGCAGTTTCCTTGCGTGTGACGAAAGCGCAGTACATTTAATTACTATCATTGATATAATTTGTGAACATTTTATATCAGCGATCTTGAAGAACATTGCTGCTGTTAATAATGAAGTAATTGGGAGGTCTAAATACTCGAGTTCAAAGCATCTAAGTCGAAGTTCAGTGTTAGTATATTTGCATGCAGCAGCCGATCGAGGAATGGTTGGCGAGCAGCGCGCCAGCGGTCAGTAGCTGAACTTTTAGATATAACAAGACGGCGGCACGAGCGCTGAGGCTTTGTGCATACAAGCGGGCAATGGTTGAACAAACACAGCATCACAATATGTATGAGCCACTTAAATTTGTGGATATTGAAGACTGTTCAAAAAATTAGCTCAAATATGACGTAGTCATATGACTAGTCACAAAATCAACTGTTTACTTCTGCCACCAGGGTTTTCAAGTCATATGTGCTAATTGTATCGCAAGAAATGGTATCAAATATTTATTAGAACTTGCCAAGTAAAATACGTTTGTTGAAAAGTGTTAACATTAAAATCATTGGGATCATACAAGTAATATTTTAAACAAGTGCCTTGATATTGAAATTCAACCATTAAAATTTGAATTCAGCACAGGAAACAAAAGATTTTTAAAAACACGTCATTTATTTACATCTTTAAAGAACTATATATTTAATATAATTAATAGTTTGAAAAATTAAATTAGTCAATCATATCAAATTCTGGATAATTTAGTGTTGAAAGTTCCTCCATTCCATGAAAAGTTACGAACGTTTTGGGGAATGTTTATGAACTTTCTGGATTTTTTTCCCGAACGATTATTATTTCATGTACGTAATATTTCTCTCGATGATTATAATTCATGCAATTTTCTTAAATAAATATTTAAAATGCCTACAGTTTATAAAAATAAACGGAAGGCGTCACCTCTACTCGAATATCATAGGGACCCGAAATTCGTTGGTACTTTTTATATCCGATGAAAGGGCGCGTGGATCCAAATGTTTCATACATTTCATTTTACAATACATTACAAATTAACACCTTAGCATTATCGCTAAGGTCATGATAATATTTATTTTGAACGACTTTCAAAATAAAAAGATAGTAACTTTATGAATGTCTGATAGGATAGTGCTTCTTTAAATTAAATTTGTGGACGATATGCGCATCCAGAATCTAAACAAACCAAGAGAATCTAAATATCATTGTCAATAACAAATGTGATATGAAATAGACACCTCTGGAGCCGCATAATACAGCCGAAAAAACTTACCAATTCTCTAGGAATCGCTTACGCGCACAGCAGAGGTTGCCACCAAACACTTTCCCGCCAAACGTTGTTACGTCATTCTGGACATCTCCAAGGCCTGCTTTAAGCAGGCCTTGGGACATCTCTATTTGCCGGCCACGACTGGCATCAGGGAGGGGGGCACTCTTGCACATAGTATACGACCTCAACCAATAAGCTTCAGACACCATTTTGCGTCACAATGTTAGCGGGAATTTTAAATGCAACCAGATACCAAAATCATCACCTCGTTACAAGACATTGAAACAGATTTATGAAGCATTTCTTTTAAATAGTGCATCTTGTACACCTATTTTTGGTTGATTATCGTTGAAAATAACACACCATATAATACTCTGTCACACACCGAACGCTCCTGGAGACAAAGCCAACCAACTCTCTGTATCTAATCGAAACCAACCAGTTCAGGTCCCGCAAACTATGAAAATGAATATACTTGGGTTTCTGTAACCTGGCGGATGATAGTGCATCAGCTTTTACGTTTTCGTCCAATCGGGAGCTTCAATGATACCACAATTAACATAATCATGATGACGTTTACTCTTGATTGGATGTCACAGGAACAGCTGATGAACTATCATCCATCACGTAAGAAACATTCAAGTATAGATTTATTCCACGTAAGATGTGACCCAGAGAGCTTGGCAATACCAACCTCCCGTAAACCACCCGCCATACATACTACATTGACTTAGGGACTTTTGATTACCCTTTAGGTTGGAGAAAGTAGGTGCCAACCCCAACGTAAATTCCCGACGTAATGGAAATATAGCTGCCAGGGACTTTTTCTTGGCCGGAGAATGGCATGCATGCGAGCGAAATGAATTTGTGCCAACTTCAACGGTTTCAACCAGCAAAGCGTTGTGTGGAGATTGTGAGCTTATGCGAGTGAGCCGCATCCCGCACTTGCGTGCTGAAAAAGCAATTTTTTTTGCGTTTCCAGTGCGCGAATTGTTTCCCAAGGGAAATCTTATTGTGTGCTGTGCTTGACATTTTTAGAAATGTCAGGTAATTCTAGAAATAACTCACCAGTGAAGCAGAAGGGGAAGTGGATTTTATCGAGTGGTGAAAGGCAGGTCCTTCTTAATGTTTATAAATACAAGAGCGAGAAAAATTCTCGTAAAGAAGTGAAACTTCCTGAGAGCAGTGTCATTGCAAAGGTAGCTGTAATTGTGGGGGTAAGCCATCAATGTCACAATAATTATTGACTTTTTATTGCATGCCTCAAGAACGTCTTCACAATGAACATGTGTGTGTGAATCATAATTATTTTATTGAAATATATTCATATATTACAGAGACCTTATACAACTCTGGCAAGCGTTATTAGGGATTATAAGGCAGGAAAATGTATTCAAACTCCAAGCAAAAAGAGGAAGCGTTCACGACCTGTGAGAGATTCAGCTGATGGATTTGCAAGAGAAGCTATTAGCAGATATATTTACCAGGAAGCTGATAATGGTAAGATATTTTATATTTAGAGGAATGATGAAGTATGTGGCTCACTTTTTGAAGACTTTCTAAAGACCTATTCATTTGCAACAGGCAGGAGACTCTCACTTACAGATGTTTGGCAGTACGTGAAGGAAAATTATGATATTTTTGTATTTAGAGGGTCACGCACAACATTGTTCAGAATTATTAAGGAAATGGGTTTAGCATGGAGGAAAGGAGACCCAAATATTCGTATTTGTGAGTCAAATGAAATAATTGTAAAGAGGTTATATTTTGTGGCAGACTATATGAAAAATAAGAGAAGTCAAAACCCAAAAACTGTAGTGTACCTTGATGAGACATGGATCTATATGAATGGTAAAATAGCCCTTTGAAAATGTATATTACTGAAAATATATATATTAAATGTATATTACTTATGAGTAAAAATTACAAGAAAAAAACATAATTTTCATTAGGTTCAACTACTTATTCATGGCAACTACCAGGCACCAGTAAAGGAGTAATTAGAAGACCACCGGAGGGAAGGAGGCTAGTTGTGGTTCATGCAGGAACGAGAGAAGGTTTTGTACCAGGTACAAATGTTTTCAGTTTTAATGGCAATAATTATGTACAAACTGAGGCATGTGTACGAAGCATGACATTTTGTAGGTGCTGGTCTGATATTTGCTACTGACCTAAAAAGGGGGCAAGATTATCATGGAGCAATGAACAGTTCTACTTTTGAATCCTGGGTTAAGAAACAACTGATTCCTGGCATTCGCAATTTAAGACCTTGCATCATTGTCATGGATAATGCTTCATACCATTCAAGGCAGGTAGAGAGGCATCCAACAACAAAGTGGCGAAAGGATCAACTGATCGTAAGTATCAGAAATGAAATGAAAGTATTGTGCTTAATGAAATAAGTAATTTAACCAAAGAAAATAATTTTTAGGAATGGCTGAACCAGCGAGGAGTACGAGTGCCAGAAGTTGCAAATAAAATCTCACTTGCTGCCCTGGCGAGCCAACATTGTGAAAGGATAAAAAGGTACCACGAGATACATATCAGTGCATTAAAGAATACATTTCATTAATATTTTGCATCATATTATCTTGTTCTGTTGCATCATTGTAATAAAATATTAAAATATGTACTTTAAATATGTACAAATATATACATCTACACTTGTGATAAATAAATGATATATAAATCTAATAAATAACTGACCTCAGCAATGTATTGGTAAAGGTATGTAGTTGATGACATGCTCGCTGCAGAAGGGCACACAGTTTTGAGGCTGCCACCATATCATTGCAAATTCAATCCTATTGAACATGTGTGGGGCATTTCAAAAGGGTACTACAACAAAACTGTATGTGAAAGGCCAGGGCAAGGAATGGAGAGAACTAAAGCTGTGTGGAATGAGGCACTAAATCAGGTAAAGTTTTCAATACACCATTATAGAAAAATAGTAAATATATGACAACAGTTATGATTATAATTTTTTTCAAAATTAGTGAAACAATAAAGTAGAAAATTATGGTATGGCATTAACAGGTCACACCAGAAATTTGGAAGAATTCAGTGGAACATACAGAAAAAATTATTGAAGAGTATTATGAAAGAGAGGCAGTGGAAGAAGATTATGAAGAAATAGTTGTAAATTTGAGCAGTGCTAGTGGAACTGACACAGCTGAAGAAGGCACAGGAGAGGAAGGAGACACAATTCCATTTGAGCCACTCCCAGGAACATCTTCAATGTGAAATAATTAAAACAAAATTAGAGATTCCACAACTTCATCTCAAGAAACATCTGACATATTAATGCAACCACCCACAGTTGTTAGAGAACATGTTGGGACCTCCTGTGCAACAGAACAGGTAAGAACTGGAAAATACTCCATTGAGAGTTGAAGAGAATTTCATTTCATTAACACATTCTCCCAATTTTCAGTCAATTGTTCCTGCCCGTGCTTCAGTTGTGTGTTGGGATCGAGTAGGGTTGCAAATGTGAAAACAGTGAGTAAGCATTAAAGCGTTCGGAATAAAAGTGATTTTCTTGTAAAATATGTTACCGAATATTTCAGATGTGCCTCAAATTATAAAACTCCTGCCCCAGTAAAGCAACCACTAAGTCAAGATTAAGAAAAAATTTGGTTACACTGTGCCCAGGAAAAGGTATAGCTACACAGTACAAGATTATGGAATTATGGTTATTGCAAGTTGTTACATTAATATTATTACATTACAGTCAATTGTTCCTGCCAGTGCTTGAGTTATTTGGTTTGGTTCGAGAACGGTTGCAATGTGAAATTAGTGAGTATTCCCAAATAGTGTAGAGTAATTGTCAAACACTAGTGACAAATGAAATTCAATCTTACAGATGTGCCATGTAATTATAAATCTGCTGCCTCCTGAAAGCAACCACAAAGTCTAGTTTGTGTACAAGTTTTTGTCACACTGTGCTACGGAAAAGGTATTGCTTGAATTTACTTGATTATGGGTTTGTGATAATTGCAGGTTGTAATTTAATATTTTATATTACAGTCAATTGTTCCTGCCAGTGCTTCAGTCAGTCTGTTTGGTTTGAGAACAGTTGCAATGAGAAAGAAGTGAGTGTGCATTAATAGTTTTAATGAGTTTGAGATCCTGAGTGAACTCCTGCTTTCTCAATTCAACCAAAGACGCTAGTTAAGAGCACCATTTCATTAACATTAATTAACCCCAATGAATTAACAGTTAATCAATTTTCTTTACATTATCCCTGTAATACAATTAATCATTACTGCCAATGCCTCTGAGTTTGTGTTCTGTTTAAGTAGGGATGCTAAGTGATATAAATGAATGCACTTCAAATATTTGACATGTGTGTGAAACATACATTACATTAATAAATGTTTCACATATGCAATAATGGAGTTCAGAACATACATCATTTTATTTAGATGTTTTGTTGAAATGGTAATCAGTTGTAAAGTGAAATTAGTAAGTACTTATTTCATGATATTATTGGCATGATATAGAGTAAAATGTAATGTTTACTACTTATGCGCTATATTACTTTTTGGATATTAACATATCATTTTAAGTTATTTTTCAATGAATTTCTATTTATGTTTGTAAATTTTATTGGTTTTGTAGGTAAATCTTTTTGGTTACATATTATATTGAATACTGTAATGTGAAGTATAAATTCTTGGGCCATCTTATCTTCCGGACAATTTCATATGTTGCTGGAGTTTGAAGTAATATATAAGTTAAGTTGCAATTTTTTTTATTTAAATGTGATATTCTCCTTTTTTAATTTTTTTGTTTTTCATTGCAAGAACATAATTTCCTAGGAATAATTTTTGATCTTATAACAATAACATGTCTGTTTATTGAATTTATCATGTTTGGACAATAGATACTGCATTGATTGTTCTATGTTGCAGGGTTGCTGTGTTTACCAGATTTTTCATTTTCTAAATATGGAATGTTTTATGTATATTATTTTACGTAATGTAAATGTCTCCATTATTTTGACTTGTGTTTCTGTATGCATGCTAGAAATCGGCCCTCAGTCGTCATCCTGATCGGGAGGATGGGTATGCTATCAATATATGTAAAATTTTTAAGTAGTTTATTAATTTGTAAAGTCAGCCAAATTTCTTAACGTTGATTTTTAATGATAATATTTTTACAATCCAATTGAGGATTAATTCACTTTTTTATTCAATTTTTTTTATATATATGGTAGCATACTTACTCCTTTGTTTTCCCTGGTTTTCCCCGATCGCTTAAGGTAAATGCCGGGATGTTTTGTAATGTTTGTAAGCCCAGGGGCATTAGGCTTTAAAATTATTGTAAAAATTCAATAATATTTGTGAAAATAAATTGCTGTGGACCATCGGTGTTCAAGAAATTTTAATGACTGTTCCTTGCAATTTGTCATTAAAATTGACCACCCATGGTGCATCAGTTTATTCTTTACTGAACATTCGCATTATATAAAATCATATATCTAATCAATTCAATTTTCATGAAATTTCAAACATTGTCATTTTCATACTGTAGATTTGTTCATTCCTTATATATGCTTTGATTGTGGTCATGTGCCGATATTACGTGCATAAAACCATTATTATACAAATATTTCTAGTTCAGTAAAGAATAGTTTTATTTCACTTCATTGTGTACTGTTGGAAAATTAAAATTATTTTGTCTTGCATTTCATTTCATCTCTATTCTATAAATCCCCTGTTTATACCTTTTTTTCCTATTGTATAATAAAATAACATTCTACTATTTCATTTATTCTTCAGTTTCAATAAGATTTTATTAATTCTGAGAGTTCAAATATTTTTAAATTTATAAGTAATTTAATTAAAAGTATTATATTTAATATTATAATTAATTAATAAAAAATTTCATATATAAATTATAAATTACATTATTTTACCATATGGCTGTTGCGATTTATAAGTCGTAAAACAATATTAACAAATCATTTCAGCATATCTGGATTTTTGAAGGCCACAACGTACATTTAAACAAGTCACGTCGGCGCTTTCGTGTTTTATTTCGATGAGGTTGGCAGTGCCGAAACTCCGCCATCTTGAATTTTTAGGGTCTTTTCTTACGTGGAAAGACCCATACTAGGGCTTTTCTGACGTGGCTGAGGGTAGTACCCATAGGGGTGAAGATGAGATTGGGAAACTGGCAACACACTGCCAGGCCACTTGGAGCGCTAGTTGAAGGAATATCAAGCAATGATTGGCTAGTGGTTTTCGCTTGTTTTTGTACGTCATATCCAGCATGCACGCGATTTCCACATGGCGGACGAGTGAACCTTATTGCCGTTGGTTACGTTCAAACTGTCCTTTAATGTTCTGTGCGTTCATCTGTGTGGCTTGTGTGTTTCGCGTTTTATGTGTGGCTTGTGTCTTTTCGCACAAGTTATTTTGTTTTAGCGGTCGCACTCGCAACAGTTACGAGTTTTCTTCACTTCGATTTGCTGGTCTTGGTGGAATACAAGGATGTTTTGCAATATAGAGGTGAGCATTTAATGTTTCATTCACGATTAACTGTATGAAATTTGTACCCTACAATATTCATATAACACTATAAGGACAACATTTCTTATTTTGTTTATGCGCAAACATGTTTTCATTGAATCGTTATTGTACGTTCGGTAAATACAGATACGAAATGTGGGACTTTCGCTTGCAATTTGCGTAGGAATATTTTTGTGTGATAGATTTTTAATAACTTGGCTTTTTAAACTTTTGTTTTCAGAACAAATCAAGCAGACGGAGGTTGAAATATTCCTGCAAGTTTCCTGGGTGTTGCAGAGGCTACTATGTGGATTCCACTGATGTTGTAAATCCACACTTTTACAAATTACAAAATAAAATACAAAATAAAAGAAAAACTACAAAAGGTCATGAAAAGACAGTGAAAAAATTTAAAATGTTGCAGCCTGCCTTGAATATTGCTTAATATAAATTGTAAAATAAAGGCAATGATTGATTTGTTTATGTATTTCTTTGTTTATTCATTTTTATTCTTTCGTTTCCTCCATTACCATATTATTAGATGACTTCCCTCAGTTATGATCTTACTCAAGTACAATACGAAAATTGATAATCTATTAAATTTTAGTACAATTACAGTAGAATATAGCGTCTTAATATTAAGTAACTTTCACGATGAGTATGAGTTAAATTAATTTTCATACGCTGTGCTAGGATAGCTTCGGAAGGCGGGCGGTTTATGAAGTTCTTTGCCAGGCCACTTGGAGCGCTGCGAGCGACTTTCGTTTCCGTCATTTAACATTGAGGGTACACTTCTATCCTTTAGTGTTCTGTGGTAGTACCCCCAAGATGGATTCGGCACGACTTTTTGAGTCAATCTCAGTCCTGCTGCTACTAGAGTCGCTTGATGTGGCGATCATGCGACATCTTGCGCCAAGACTAAGAAAGACGCAAAAAGTAGTATCGAATTCCATCTTGGAGATGCTAACCGCAGCCGCCACATTGGTAAAACCCAAGTTTAATATATACTGCGGGTTTTTACATAGCTGCGTTTGAAGTAAATCAATTGTTACTGTATCATCCGCTCGGAAGGCTGAATGCCGCCCTTATGACGTTACTGACATGTGAAGGTCTCGATTGGACGGCACAACATCTGATCAAATGTCAAACGCAGCAAAATAGAAATCGCAGTAAATACTTGGGTTTTTCTAGCATGGCGACTGAGGGTAATATCTCCAAGAAGGAATTCTGCACGACTTTTTGTGTCATTCTCAGTTCTGTTGCTAGAGTCGCTTGATTTGCAGCACTGCTTGATGCGGTAGCGATCATGCGACATCTTGCGGCTGGTCTAAGAATAGCTCAAAAAGTGGAGCTTAATTTTATTTTGAAGTTTCTAGCCTCAGTCGCCTTGTTAAAAAACAGTATAGTTCACAGATTCACCGCCAGATCGAGGTGGGGAAAATCCGATTGCACATGGCGTTGCCATTCAAAATCAGTTCAAAATTCAAATAACGACCACTTCTCGCCTACCTAGTGTCAGCCGTGGGCACACAAAGTTTTAAATTGTATGTAAGTCAGAAGTGTATCTAGGTTAAATATATATAGTGCTGGTGCTCAGCGTTGTGAACAGGTTGTGAATCCAAGGCTTTCTCAATCGGTGATCGACGGTAATCCCACCGGTGACAGCGGCAGGACAGCGGGATAGAATACTCGCTCAAAACCACCGTATCGTGCGAAGGAGATATATAATAAGGGAAGAGAAGAAAGGTACTGAAGGAAAAGGTAATTAATTTTGTAACAATTTCTAGAAAAGTGTAACGGTCGATTTTTATATAACACCAATGAATGAAATCTTGTTCCTTTCGGTAACCTGTGAAACATTATTATGTGAATATTTTATAGGCTGCGTTTTGATTATTTGGTAATGATAGAAACTACTTAATAGAGCATTTATTTTGAAAATAATTTTAACTTTCTTTTAAGATACACTGTTATTGTTGATTTTCCTCGAACATTGCTGAAAGCAGAAGGGCCTTATTGTCAGCTATTAGATCTCTTCGGTTTTCCTTTTATTGAAAGAAATGCCCACAAAATTTTGAAGTAAATTTTCTACCCTGTTAAGAAAACAAAATATTTCAAACAGAATGTTTTTGTACCCAATTTATATACTTCGAGAATAATCCTTACCAGCATTGGGTACACAAGTTTTAAATTATGTCAGAGGTGTATCAAGGTATTTGGGCACCCATGGCAAGTATAGAACTTGTGCCCCTGTCAGGATACTTCAAATTAGAATTTTTGTTATTTGTTTTAGGGAGTATACTTTATGGGCCCCTGTGAGTGACATCCATGGCTCATTCCATGTCTACCATTCTTTAAATATGCCTCTGATATCAGTAAATTGTTAATTATATTTTTATTTATTTATTTTACATTGCACAAGAATATTTAATGTTTAATCACTTCAACTTAATTATCTGCATATATACTTATATATATAAGATACTACATATATAAGATACTCAACTTAACTAACTTATATATATATATATATATATATATATATATATATATATATATATATATATATATATATATATATATATATATATATATATATATATATATATATATATATATATATATATATATATTAAATGTGTGTGTGTATATATATATACACACACACACACTTATTTCCTGTTGAAATATATTTAAGGTATGAAAAAATGGTGGTTACCAGAAAGAAATATTTCGGAAGAGAGTGGCATTGGTAGAAAGTAGTGTTATAAAACTGTCATAGGATATCTGCGAGTTAGGTGTACTAATATTATGTTTTAGGACATGGAAACATCAGGATCTGAACAAGTTTACAAAATGAGAATAAAAGACCTAGAAAAGCAGCTAGAGAGTAGAGTAAGTATAGTTGAATCCTAAGGCACTAGTTTACTTCTTTTTATCTTCAATTCTATTAAAATGTTAATTGAATTAAATTGCTAAAAATTTGCAAAGAATGTAAATGTTTATTGTATGTCATTCATCTTCTTACATTCTACATATGTTTTCTTAGATATTTGCATTAAAATAGAAAGTAAGAAAAGTTTATTTATATTTATATTGTACCTGTAATTTTTAATGATGATAATGATAAATAAACAATTTTTCTATTACAAATATTGATTGAGAAAAACAATGTACAATAGGTGCATTAGAATGTGCAATAAAGTTTATTTTCCTAGATTACTATTTTGTGTAGCAGGCATATTGAACTGGGTTAGCATCTCGCACAGCAAAGGGCAAATTTTTACTGGACTTTCTCTAAGATTCTACTGGTATTCTCTAAGATGCCTTTATCTACGAGGATTGCATGCAGATAACTATTTTGTGAATCCAACTTTTTCTTGAATGTGATCTTTTATGAGGTGAATGTGTATAGTGATTGAAATGTTTAAAAAAAACTTTTTTATATCATGCTTTTTGTAATTTTCTTGATTTTGTAAATTTATAGAATATCAAGATTGACAGTTTAGGTAAAGAACTAAAACTTCGTTCTGAAGAATTGTCTCGGCAAACAGAAAAGCATCAGATTGTTTGTGAGGTAAGGGCAAGTTTTTGTAGGTGATGGACTTCAACTTCTTTTTACTTCTGAATTGCACTGAGGAAAACAAATTAATTCTCTTGTGAATTTGGCAGATAACAAATAATTGTTGCTGGTAATGTTGGAATTTCAAACATACTTTTGGATTTGTGATTTATTTCTAGGCTCGAGATGAGTGTAAATTTAGAGTAGTTCAGTTAGAGAAGGATGTGGCTGTCTTGAAAAAAGAAAATGATGATCTTGTATCTCAGCTAAACGAACAGAAAATAGTCAAAAATTCTAAAGAACTATCTCTGGAGGCTGTAGTTGCAAGTTGTGCAGACCAGATAAAAAAGTACGAAGAAAAGATAGAGGTGATTTAGTGTTTTTTATATTGGCTTGTTGTAAGTGCTACCTGTCTTTACTCAGTTGTCTGTGTTTTAATTAATGCATTTGAAGTACCTTCATTTCACATACATATTAGTGACAGAATTATTAAAATAAATATATTCAATGAAGAAACCTTATAGGATACATAATAATGGATAAATGTTTTGAGTGTAATTATACGTGTTTGTTTTAATACTTTGTGGATATACTAGGCATATGAAACCAAGATTTCCTGGCTTGAAACGAATACAAGTTTATCTCCCTCAGAAAGGACTTTTGAAAAGAGAAGTAATGCCACCTTGAATGAAGATGGCCTTAGAATATTACAATTGGAGAGTGATATAAAATTACTAAGTCTGGAAAATGAAGATTTAAAATCAAAACTTGCAGAAGAGAAGGAAAGAAAACATACTGAAATAAAAACATTTGAAACCCATATTAAAAGTTGTACAGGCAAGCTCCAGAAATACGAACAGACAATTAAGGTGAATTTTAAGATTAATTTCATGCTTATGTTTATGAATGTAAAATAAGTTATTTTTAATTAAACATAGAGGGAGATCAGGATAAACAAGAGAGTTGAATCAATAAATAGGTTGTTCATGTATTGATTTGTTTAAGGTGTTGAAGGATTACTTTTTCTTTCTAGAACATCCTTAAACACTTACTTAAATTCTTGCTTTGTTTCTGACAATGTATCTTTTGCAGTGTTTAGTCTGTGAAGTTTTGGGAAATAAATATTATATTCTTACAAGGGTTTTGCCATTTCTTGTTAGGATTATGAATTGAAGATAATTTATCTTGAAACAGAGAAGAAAGAAATGGTACGCAAATGTGAGGGACACCTCAATGATATAAAGAAATTCCAAGCTCAACTTGAAACTCTTGAAAATTGTGAGAAGAAATCAGAGGTGAAATTTGCATTGTTTTGATTCTTATATACTAATTTTAGATAATATTGTTAATTAAAGTGGAGTTGTTTTGAAAAATTAAGTTTGTAGATATTCATTAGAAAGAAAGTCTACATCTCACAAGACTTGTATTCTAATTCAAAATAGTTATTGTGAGACATTACTGTCATTACAAACTATTTGTGCATTGTAAGATTGTTAGTCTTGCCCCCCCAAATTTGTTACTTTTAAGTGGTTTTCAAACTATTTATTTTATTTATTCTCTTTCTAGGAAGAGGCAGTGACTATTGCCGAACTTCAGAAAGAACTTGAAAACTTGAAATCTTTGGGTAAGAAACAGATTCAGGCAGGTGAGGACCTTTAGATGAAGTGTATTGTTTGTGTATGGCTTGATTCGCAAATGGTACTTTGTATTATTATTGTTAGTAGTAGTGATATTATTTATTACTATATTTTATAGAAACTACTGAGATTAAAATCATGCCGGTAATGGGATCAGTTACTAGAGAAGTTATAGAATTACAAGAATGTAAGAATATTCTCAAAATGTTCACTGAGCAACATAGAAACCTGCAAATGTAAGTAGGCTTTTTGTTCTGAATGTTGGTAATTATGGGTTCATGCCCTTGTTCATGGAGTATTTTGATATACCATGTGTATACATATGCACATGGTATATTGATGAATCCACCTTCAATTCTGTTCATATCTCTTTTCATACCTGAAGGTTTGCATAATGTTCAGTTGCAGTATAAAATATTATGAGCACATTTTCAAACTTTTGAAAAAATCTTTTTTTAAGCAGGGTGGCCAGCAAACCTGGAATCCTTGAAAACCGGAAAAAAAACAACATGAATTTAAAAACGCCTGGAAGAACCGGGAATTTTCGTTATTTTTAGATTTTCCCTCAACATTTAGCACATTTACATACGGCATTGTATTCAGTAAAGTCCAGAATTTAACTCTGTACATGATAATGCCAAGATTTAAAATCCAAGTATGTCTGAGAAGTGTCACAAGTTTTCTTGAGGATTGCAAAGTTCTTGACTCTCGCATAGCACAACTTCAAATACTGCCGCTTGTATAGGTGCAACATGAGTAATGTACCTAGCACCTCATAGCACCTATATGTTTGCCTGTGGGTTGCATGTGCATGTGTCGCGCCCCTTCTCTGATGACATTGGCAGTACCACTTTGTTATTTTTCTGGTCATGTTATCACGTCCTTGATATTCGAAAGGAATTTTAACTTCTTTTGTAGAAGAGTGCAGTTGAAGATCGCTTTGCTTACAGCCTATACAGAGATTAAGAGTGACAGGGTCCGAATTGACAGGGAGCACAAAGTACATGAACATGCGGAGATCTTGACGGGGTTGCGTGCCAGGAAATAGGAGTAAACCCTATTTCCATTGCTGCATTGGCCCCCCAAGGCAATGCAGGTAATAATATGAAATTAAAGTTAAAAATGTTGGTACAAATTTATCTTACTCAATTTTTTCAATTTTTCTTTCATGTAAAGTAGAAATGCTAATATAATCCAAACCCAACCAATTCAAGTGAATCGTTTATTTCGATAGCTAGGGACAGTAGTCATTTTAAACTTGCAAATGAAACATACTATAGTAAGCAATAAAAAATTCTTGAAGAAAAGAAGTAATTTGTTAGTTCAAAGTTAATTTTATTATCTTCCTTCAATCTTTCTTTTATAAGAATAGCAATAGCTTCAAGAAACTTCTCAAATTATGTTCAGGAAGTACAGAAAATTTTAAACGCACGGCTATGTTTGATGCCAAATTACACAAAAAATGCTCATATTTTCGAAAAATTAATCATGACCTTATTTGAAGATCTGTTCTTGATGAACATATTTCATTAAGAAAACCAATTTTATCTTCACCATTTAAGTTCTAAGAAGACGCAGATTTTTATTATTATTATTATTATTATTATTATTATTATTATTATTATTATTATTATTATTATTAATTTTTTCAGTTTTCGAAAAATGAGGCACATCAATCAACGTGAGCTCTTAAGCGTCCTTTATGCTATATAAAGTCCAATTTTAATATAAAAAAAAATTCTGCCGTTTTTGAAGAAATGTATTTTTAAATGTCAAAATTTTGCCACAATTTCGCAAAAATACTCAATTTTTGAAAAATTGAACATGTAATTATTTAAAGATATGTTTTTGATAAACACATTTCACTAAGAAAATAATATCTTCATAATTGAAGTTGTAAGAAAACAGCAAAAAAAAATTTTGAATTTTTGCAATTTTCAATAATCAAACATGAGACCTGCACTCGTAAAGGTCCTACACACTATCCCAGGTGAAAATTGAATCAAAATTGTTGATGCCGATTATGAGAAAAAAGTTGCATAAACAAAATTAAAAATTGCCTATATTTCACACAAAATTATGCGAAAAGAACTAGAATTTTCCCGCAGCATTACGTAACTTTCACTTTACTACGCAAGCGGTAGAAGGTAAAAATATGTTATATGTTGTTATGTGCAAAAAATAACCTGGAAAATTTATATTCTCGGACCTGGAAAACCGGGGAAAAACCTTCAATTCCAAAAATGCTAGATCGCTGGTCACCCTGTTAAGCTTTAGCTAGTTACATGAATGTTAAAATGACTCTCATGGTTGTAAACTTAATTCTGTTTGCTGAACTGTGTTACTGTTTTGAATGCCTTTTAAATGTGAACATTTTCTTCAGTTACAGTCATTATAGATATTAGCCTTCTGATGATTTCCAGCATGCTTTTTTCAGTAGAAGGCATTCTGCACATTGCTATCTAGGAGTGATCTCTTCTTTATAAGATGCAGCAGTTTCTTTTGAGTGTCCTTAACTTTCCTTAATTTTCAAACATACTAGGGGGGGCTTGCCAATTGGACCCACGATTTACTGAAAAAGGACATTGTTTTCAACATGGTTTGTGTAAAGGCATTGTTGTGGTAAAACAAAATCCTCATAATCCAATCTGTCAACTTTCTTCCCCTGTCCTTGGAAGGTGGATTATAGTGTGATTTTTCTAACCATGCGTCTGGCAGATATCAGTTGTTGATGGTTTCATCCAATCGGGAGCTTGAATGTTACCTTAGTGACCATGTGCAGACCACTGGTCATTTTGCCCTTCACTTTTAACATGGCTGGTCTTTCAAAAGTAGATCATTATATGAAAATATCATTATAGTTATATCTAGCTTTAAGATTCCCATATTCCAGCATCTGATTTAGGATCGTATTGATATGACTATCTCTCATGATGTGATGATGCCATGAAAGTTTTGGAGTCACAATTATGAAATAGAGTTCAGGAGTAAAATTGTCTAGCTTCCTTTCTTCTAGCTTTCCTTGTCTCTTAAAATTTAAATACCTTAAGGGAACCTTAAATGGATAACCGTTGTACATTTTGTAATATTGTTTGTGCTCTGTTGATGTGCTCTTTCAGGAAATTTGAACAAGAGATGAAAGATAAGTTGCAACAAATAGAAGACACAATATCAAAAGATCATGACATTTTAAATGTGAAGAGCCTAGTAAACCTTAAAGAGACTCAACTTCTAAAGAGAGGAATAGCTGAGGTAAATTTTTGTGAAATATTTAGAGATAATGTATGCCCTCTTGTTTTTTCTTCTAACCATTATGTAGATGTTTCTTGTTTGGTGTATTTTTGTCTTTTTCTGACAGGTCAGGGCATAAATCTTGAGAATTTAATATACCAAGATGATTATACAATAAAATAATAAAGATTAGTTATCTTTAATTCCGTATTGAGAACATCTCTTTATTTTCAATTACACAGGTTTTTCCATTATTTTTAGTAAAAATACTAGCACTACTGAAATCTTTCTTCACATGATGATAGCAAATATTATCCAAAATAACTGAAAACAATGTGCCATTTTTTAAACACAGTCATTGAAATTGAAAACTAGTTGATTGAAATTAAAGACTAATTGAAGGTGCAGAGCTACGAGGATAAATAAATGTAGATAAATGAGCTCCTTTGGGAGTACAAGCGCATCAGCAGTGGCGGAGCTTTGAGTGATTTCTTCCCTCTCCATTTAAGTTAACAAATTTGTTTCATATAATGTTGTTATCTACCTCATTATTTCGGAATTGAACAAAAATATACAATTGGGCTTTTATCTCAGCAATTGTAGGCTTTTTGTGGGACAAATGGTTAATAACCAAAGTTCCATGTATGATTGTTTTTTCATAAATAATTGTTTTATTTATACATGCAGAGAGAAGTAGTCTAGTACTTCACTCTTCTGCATTTTCTCAAAAACTATTGTTACAAATTTCATGTTTTTTAATGTTATTAAATATAAAATTTGTGATATACTGAACTATTTTTCTACTCTCTGTTAAGCAGAGTTAACCCATTATCTGTTGCAACACTCTGGGTGAATGAAAAGTAACTATCTGACTGTTGATGCTTTAAAATGACATTTTAAGTGTGACTCCAAGTTTTTGAGATGTTGGCCCATGTCGATTCCTATTTATCATTACTGGGCTGTCTGTGCTAATGGAAATGAAATTAGAATTTTTTTGTTATATATTTTGAAAAGTTTTTATTTATAAAAGGAAAATAGTTACAATATTGCTGTTCCATTTGAAATTGATTTCTACACATGAATTAAGAGTAATTTTTTTTTTCTTCAACATTGGAATCAACACTGCAAGATGGGGTGTTTGTTTCCATGTATATTGAATGCCCCACTCAACTCCTAATGGGGGTTATGAGATGTGTTGTCACAATGAAGGCACAATAAATTTTTTAAAAAATTCTGGTTTGTCTATGGGACACTTTTCTATCAATATTCATTGTCAGTTCCGAAGTCCTCTTACATCTTTTATTTCTCTGTTTTAGAAATAATATTTTGAGTATTTTCTTTGTTAGTCAGTTGATCAGAATCAGGAGGAATAATGATCTTGCTAAAATCATTTTCCTCAAAATATTCTTTTTACTGACTTCATCTTCTAAACAAGCATCAATTTTATCAATGGTACTCCTCTTTACGTGAAACCTTGATTAGTAATGATTTCTAACAATGTTCCACTACGTATACTGTTGAATAAAATAACAAATAAAATGTGAAAATGACGTAAGTGGTATTAAATTAATATCTATGGCATTAAATCTCTCAGCACTATGCATTGTTGCACTACATTAAATGAGTTATGTTCCTTGTATGACAGGACCGTGTATTGCGGGTAAGCTAACTACATGTGGCCAAAACTTGCTATTTCCCAAAAATGTCCCAAAACATGTCCCAAAAACGGGACGCTATGAATTATGCTCTCTGCAAATTACATCAAACCAAGAATCAGTTGAAATAAACAATGGAACGTATGTTTATATATAACACAAATGAGGCAAGTCACTTACAAGCATATACATCCAGTGTCTCTCATTCTCATTTTAATTGTTTTCTCTCATATATTTTAATTTTACCAACATGAAAACCAAATATTCACCAAGTTTAAAAAAATATTTTGCATGAACTAACACTTCCTCTTGAAAGTCATATCTACTGTTAAAATGATATTTCTTCTACTGTTTTGAAAAATTACAAAATTTTCCATATAGTTGAATTCAAGATATTTAAATTCAAAAAAGCATCTTTAAAATGGGACATTGGCAGTTAATGGGTTAATGAAAAAAATTTTTGTGAATACATTGTAAATTTTTTTCTAAATTTCACCTGTATAAAATAGCAAGTTTTTCAAAATTCTTGAACATGCTACTTTATTTTATAATTTACAAGCAAGAAATGGCGACATTTAATTAGTCAGCAAAGTCTGTAGAATACATACTTAAAACTGCACTTGAATGCAAAAAATATTACTTTTGAAAAAAACATGTTTACGTGTTTGGCATGTATACCACTCGTCATGTATGACAATACATTACTGATAAATAATCATTTACACTTACTAAAAGATTTTAGGAACTTAGACAATACTCTAGCTTTATCCATCATGTAACCTCAATGCGTACTATTTACAAAAAAGAAATTGTCACTTTCTTCTGCTAGATGAACTTTTTTCTGAGGGTGATGGTGTGCATCTAGCAACAGGGTTATAATTGTTTCCGTGGAAACAGCAACTTTATTTTCACTTGCTTTCTTTGTAAAATGATTGCTATAAAACTTTTGTTTGCCAAATTTCTTTATTCTACCCAGGTTGACAGGGAAAAGAACTGTCTTAGCAACCAAACGCGAGAAAACGCACAGCCAGAAATTTAAACAGAAACAACTAAACAAGTTCAGTGAACGAAGATAATAGAGCATCACATCTTTACATTGTAGCCAATATAAGATTTCTTTCTTAGCAAAAACTATCCCATAATTATCTCACAAATCAAGTAAAACAGAACCAGAACAGAAAAAGAAAGAGGGTGGAACCTGTTTAAAAGGTTTTAAATTACTATTTAATCAATTTAATCAAATTAAATAGTCCAAAGGTGAGAAAAGTTTATATATTCTTGAAGATGAAAGATTGGAGTTGTTTGTTTGTTGTTGTTTTTTTAAGCAAGAAAATAAAATCACATTTTTTGTCAAAATTAGCTAAAATCTACCCCTAAATTCCAGATATACTACATGGAAAATAAAATATACATTTGTTACTTTCGTGCTATGGAATAGAGAAAGTTATGTATTGCTGCGTGTAAAAATGGTGAATTTTTGGGAGAAACTCTTTTTACTGCTGCCCTGGTAATGAAAAAGTGAATAAATCCAAAAAGATTTAGAAAAAATAATTCTGTAACACGTGGTGTAATCAGAATCTAGGTTTTGTGGGTCCTTGATAGCAAAAGCTCGAATGACAGCAAAATGTCCGTCTGTCTGTCTGTCCATCAGTGAACAACGCTAGCAGCTAAACTGTTCAGCCTATTTTCTCCAAAATGGATATTCGCCAGTTGATCTGGCTGATGTTGTAGTCCCTTAAATTTGAAAGCAATATTTTAATTTTGGGGGTACTTTACATGAAGCCCCTGGAACAGTTTCAAAAACAAAGCTCTAGCGTTTTTGATTGAATTTTGTTGTTGGATAGTATGAAGGACGTTTGAGGGATTCATTTTTCGAAAATTGCAAAAGTTCAAAAATTTTTTCGGAGTCATCCTACAACTGAAATGTTAAAGATAGATTTTTTTTTCTCTTAATAAAATGTTTCTTAAAGATAGGTTTTTAAAAAAGGTCTTATACAATTTTTTGAAAATTTGAGTACTTTTCACGTAATTTTGCATGAAAATACAAATAAGCAAGTATGTGCTGTTTTGGCACCGCCAGTTGGTTATATTTCGTAACATTACATCCTATTTCTAAATACTACATAATTTTAGCATCCTTCAAAATCATCTTTTAGCATTCTTCATCCTAGAAAGTGAAATTTTAATAAAAAAATTCTTTGATATTTTTGTAACAATAATACTATCCCACAGTTACCAGAGCTGCTATATCAGTGTTTAGAATTTTAAATGCATCACTGCAAATTATTTTCCTTGTATATCGACAGATAGGTTGATGACAACACGAATGACATTGCTTTGCATTGAAAGGAACTCTGTTTCAAATTTTCCGAAAATATTACTTGGACAAGCATATTGTCATCCTCTTTTTAAGTTCATGTATTTGAAGAAATCATGTGCTTATTCTTATCTTTGTTTTTATTTTACATCGGTTATCTTAAGAGCTTTTCTGATGGTTTATGCATTAATTTCAGGAATGGCAGGAGAAAGATGATGTTCCTGCAAAATCTCAGAAGGTACAGCAAAAATCAACAAACGCTGAAGCAAAGGTACATTCTGGTTCTAATAATTTCTTGATGAGTTAAGTGATCTGAAATAATATTATTTAAAGCAATTTTCTCTTTCTCTCCAGAATTTGCAATCCCAGAAAATGGTTAAACCAAAAGCTACCTCTAAGAAGGTAAACTTGAATACCTAATGCTAAATTTCTCTTATGCTAAGTAAAATTTATATGATTAGTTAGTTTGGTCTTAGTTATATTTACTTTAAGAGCTTTCTTCAGGTTTTTTATTGTGTTCAGGAATTGCAGGAAAATGTTGAGACACATCAATCTTTACACACGCCCATAAAAACTCAAAATAAGAGACTGCAAAAAATGGCGAAAACTGAAGTGAAGGTACAGTGTAGTTGAGGTTGTTACTTGTGAAAATGTCTTACATGTTTAGATATAGGACTATTCAATGCACTTTTTTCTTTCCAGGATTCAGAATTGCAGAAAACAGGTAAACCAAATGTTGCTAGCACTTCTGAGAAGGTAATTTTTGTGTACACATACTGGATTTATTCAATTCATATAATTTGTATTAGTTTTACCTTCATTTTTACAATTCTCTTAAGACCTTTATTGATTTTTATTGGGTTCAGGTATTGGAGGAAAAAGTAGAAAAAGAAGATAATTCTGAACGCACTCCCTTAAAGCCTCAAAATAGACAACAAAAACCTGCAAAAACTGAAGTGAAGGTACAGTGAAATTACAATTGTTACTTGAAGAATTTGCTGAAATGTGAAAATAAATGGTCAGAGCATTTTTCTTTCTCCGGGATTCAGAAAACCTGAAAGCAGCCAATCATTTTTTGTTTTGTTGTTTTACTCAGTTTTGTTTGAGGTAGTATTCTCATAATTTCTCCCCTCTTTTTCTTTTCAGAAAAACACAAAGAAAATTAAAAAGACAAAAGACAATGAAAATGAATGTTCTCCTATTGATTCAAAGTATGTATTATCTTGATAGACTGATTATACAAATTTATTTTGGTTCAATGTATAATAAAAGTTTCTTTTGTTTTCTAGGAAGTCTGTTTCTGAAAACCTTAAAAGTAAGTATGTTGTGCCCCTCTATTACCGTTTATTCTGTCTTTAGGTTAGTTAATGAGTCAATTGTAATTAATGGTGTTGAAAGTTTCATTGCAAGATGACTTCAAATATATATTATGGCTACAGTCCAATTCTACCAAAATTTAGCCAGCACTCTGACTAATACTAATATTAGCCAGAGGAAGCATAAAATGATGTGTTGATTATCACTCTAAAACTTTTTCCACCCCCTCTGGCTGGTGTGGAAATTAATTTCTTGTTCTTCTTTTTCTCTTCACGGATTAGGGAAATTCCCTGTTCCGGCTTCATTATACCATCTCTGTCGTGGACGGCCAATGTCTCTTCTTCCCTGTGGTCTGTACAGAGAGGCATGTCGGGGGATCCTTTCGTGAAACATTCTTCCTAAGTGCTGTACCCACCGTGATCTGTATTCATTTACTTTTTCATTGGTAGAAAATATGTTAAGTTCCTGTCTTATATCTTCGTTTTTGATTTTGTCCATTAGGGTGCAGCGTTTTACTCCGGAGGAATTTCATTTCCAAGGCTTGTATCTTGATTTTATCTTGTTTTCTTAATGTCCATGATTCACACCCGTAAAGCAGTTGTGGTACTGCCATGACTTTATAAAATTTTAAAAGTGTCTCTTTTCTAGTCTTATTGCAAAGATATTTGTTTATTGTTCCACAAGTATGTTGGAAATGTAATTTTGTTTTCATATCATCACTGTAGTCTTATGTGATATCACAGCCCAAATAATTGAAATGTTTTACTTGCTCTATTACTTTGTCTTCTATTATTATTATTATTATTTTTATTATTATTATTATTATTATTATTATTATTATTATTATTATTATTATTATTATTATTATTATTATTTTAGTTCTGATAGGACTTGCCTCTGAATGCCATCACTTAAGTTTTAGAGAGATAACGAGAGACAATGTGGTTTGCATATTCTATTTAGCTGGTACAAGGACTTTTGCAGACTTATTTCGTTCTCTTCTATAATTATATGATCATCAGCTTACAGAAGTGATTGTAGAGGTGGATTTATCCAAATACTTGGTTTATTTAAACTTTTCCATTCTCTTAGAATGTTGTCAATATAAATTTTAAACAATGTGGGGGACAAGCTACGCCCTTGTCTTACACCTCTGTTTACTTCTAACTCTTCTAACATTTTGTTCCCAACTTGTAAATTAATACTTGTTTTGTTATAGAGGGATTTAATAACTTCTATAAAATGGAAAGGATAGCCCCTTTTTCGAAGAATTTGCCAGAGAAGTTCACGATTAACTCTATCAAACGCTTTTTCATAATCTATGAAAGCTACGTGGGTCTCTAAATTGAACTCTCGTCTCTTTTCTATTATTTGGTTTACGGTAAACACATTGTCTGTACATGATCTTCCTTGCCTGAAACCACTTTGTTCTTCCAATAAGAGTGAATCTGAGATTATTGTGAGCCGTTTATTTATTATTTTTGTGTGAACTTTATAAGCATTGATCAACAAGCTTATTCCTCTGTAATTCTGTGGCTGGCTTCTATTTCCTTTTTTTAAAAGAGAGATGACTTTTGCTTTCTTCCATGCATCAGGTATTCGGCATTTGCTCCAACAATTATTGAATAGTTCAAGAAGTCTGTTCTTCAGTTTTTCACCTCCATATTTGAGGAGTTCTGCATTGATACCATCTACCCCAGGAGCTTTTCTATTTTTCATACTTGACCATGCATATTCCATTTCATGTTTGCTCAAAGGGTCTATCTGAGTGTTGTTGTATTATGACTTATCTTCATCGATTACAGTTGGGTCATATAAGAGATCTTAATAATATTTTATCCAGTCATCTTTCTTTATTACATTTAGTTCTGCTTTATCCTTTTCTTCTGATTTTAAATGTTTCATGATCTTGTAAGCCAGATTCTGCCTACCATGGACATAATTTTCAATTGTGCTGATAAAAGGTCTCACGATTCTTTGTGAGCTTTTTTTCACTAATTGCTTTGCATGGTTCCTTTTTCATAGTTATAGTTTTCTTTCCTCTCTAGTGTTGTTTTCTGAAGTAATTCTTGATGGGCATTTTTCTTTTCACGTATGGCTGCAGCGATCTCATCGTTCCAGATTTTCAAGCCTTTTCTTTTTCTGTGTTTATTCCTTTTTCCAATAGCTTCATATGCTGCAGTGTTTATAATATTTTCAATATTGCTCCACTCTACACTAATGTCATCATCTAAAGGCATCTGTCCATTTATTTGCTTCAGACGTGTTTGATAGAGATTTCTTATGCTTTCTTCTCTTAAGAGATGGACTTTGTAAATATCTCTGCTCATAGATTTCTCATTGTTATGCTATTTTTTTATAATTTTCTTCCATTTGGCTATAATTGAGATCTTTGAAACTCCTAAGTAGTGATCGGATGATATATCACTGCCTCTGTAAACATGAATATTTCTAATTTGGGGTGCTAATTTTCTGTGTACTATAACATAATCTATCAGTGATCTTGTGGTGCCATTGCTGCAGGTAAATTTATTTATATCCTTTTTCCTAAAGAAGGTATTCATTATTTTGAAGTCATTAGTAGTAGCAAATTCCCTAGGTTCTTGCCCATTTTTATTGATAGTTTCTTCTCCAAAGCATCCAACAACATTTGGAATTACAGTAAAACCCCTTTTTTACACTTTTCAGGGGACTGAAGGAAAAAAGTGTAAAATGCAGGAAAGTTAAAAAAACAATAGTCTAAGCGAGTACTTACATGTTTTACTCCAAGGACTTGTTTACATAATTATTATTCAATAACACATATCATACTTTTAATACATTTACAAATTATACTTTAAATACACGAAGTTACTATTTAAAAAAATTTAAAATTGTCATTTGTTTCTTTTTTCTGTAATTGTATTTCTTCAACCTGCCCCTCAACACTATACAATGCTTGGAATGCATCTTCACCACCTGATCCACTCTCAATGTATTTCCTCAATACAGAGATAGCATTCATTGCTTCTTCAGTTGTTGGAACAGCAGGTTCTGGATCCGGGTCTTCTTCGCTAACTTCTGGTTCCAGGTGGTTCGAAACTATCTCCTCCACAGAAGGTAAAATTGATGTTTTAATTTCAGAATCTACATTAATGTAATCTTCAAATGAAGATTCTTCCATTGCCGACCAGTCAACAGGTTCCATCTACTGTTCCTGTTCATATACCTCCCCTTCCGCAAACTTCACTCCAGCCTTATGGAAGCAGTTCGAAATTGTCTCGGGAGTCACGCTTAACCATGCTTTGGCCACAAAATGCATGGCATCAAGAACTGTAATGGTCATAAGCTTAGAGTCCAAACCATTATCTTTCATGAACAAAGCTTTTTCAACCAGCATTTTCCTGTACTTCCATTTGAAAGAATGGATAATGCCCAGGTCCAGTGGTTGTAGAGCACTTGTACAATTTTTGGGGAAAAACACCAATTTTACGTTTCTGAGCTGCAGATCTACAGGATGTGCAGGGCATCTGTCGAGCAGTAATAGAATCTTCCTATTTTGTGCTCCCATTTTGGCATCCAGAGCATGCATGGTGGAGGAGAAGATGCTGCTGGTCATCCATGCACTACTGTTCGCCTCGTATTTGGTTGGTAAATTTTTGATGTTTTTAAAACACCTTGGCTTTTTAAATTTACCTATTACCAATGGTGGTAATTTTTCTGACCCATCAGCATTTACCATTAACAAAACGGTTACCCTCTGTTTGTTGAGCTTCCCACCATGGCACTTTTCACCTTTGAAACACAATGTCTTACTTGGCAGGATATTATAAAAAAGTCCTGTTTCATCAACATTGAAAATGTTTTTTCTTTCGTAGTCGTGGATAATTGAGGCCAGTTCATGTTTCCACTAGGTCATTGTTTCCCCCAACAACACTTCGACTTTCCCCGCACACTTGATTATACACAATATTATGGCGGGTCTTGAAGCGATCGATCCATCCATTTGATGCTGTGAATTCAGGAATTCCTAGCTTAGCAGCAAACTGGAGGGCTTTCGCTCGCAAAAGGTTGCAATCAAGCGGAATACCCGATGCTCTCGTTGCAGTAAACCACTCCGCCACGAGTTTGTCCAACTCATCGTAAGATGATGACCTTACGTATTTTCTTTTTGTTGACATAGCACCACACTGTTTAGCATTAAATTCAATGGTGGTTCTGTTTTTAATAATAGTTTTCAACGTGGAAACCGAGAGTTGAAGCTCCTTCGCTAACTGAACACGTGTTCCCGCATGCGCATCAACACGACACAAAATCTCTATCTTCTCTTTCAAAGAAATGCATTTCCTGTCTTTCTTCTCCATATTTTATCGCCTCCACTACCTTCAAAAAACACGTATCTTCAACAACTGTGTACACGTGAACTATGTACACGCACACACACAAAAAAAAACCAAAAAAAACACGTATCTTCAACAACTACCTTTCACACAAACGCACCGAACACCACAAGCTGACTACGAGACGAGAGATCACGAGAGACTATCACTGACTTCCCTCTATAAAGCATGCGGTATAACAGGAAATGGCTAACACCACCTGAAAAAACGGGTTACATGCGACGACTTCCGCCAAAATTGATTCAAACATCAGTTTTGGCAAAAAAAAGAAAAAAAAATTCGGCGTAAAAGACGGGAAGCACTTTAATATTGAGTTGTAAATTGCAGGAAAAGAATGCATTGTAAATATAGGCTTTTTAACGGGACCAACGAAAAACGACGTAAAAGGCAGGAAAGCGTAAAATGCGGGAACGTAAAAACGGGGTTTTACTGTATCTGTTTTCCTATTCGGGTGTTTAGGTCTCCTGCAATTACTATATAATCATTTTTGTTACATTTATCTGAACTCCTTTGAAGAGTTTCATTAAATGCGTCAGTGTCCTCTGTTCTGCCTTCTTCTGGTGTGTACACTGCTAGTACAGTTAGATGTCCTCTTGGAATTTGCAATCGCGTTTCAAGTATCCTGTCACTGTAATATGTATAGTGTAAGAGTTTATTTTTCCATTTCAAATTCATTAATAAAGCAACCCCACTGCGTGCTCTTTTATTGGTGTCTACTCCACTGTATATTAATGTGTAGTCATAGAGATCTTTTGTCTCTCTACCCTTCTTTTTGTTTCAGAAATAACTGCAATATTTACATTCCTTGCTTTTAGCTCTCTCTCCAATTCTGCCTCTTAATTATTTAGCCCTCTCACATTCCATATACCTAAAATTAGTGTATCCGTTATTCCAAATCGTTTTTCCTTATTCTTGCTAGAGTTGTTATAGTGGCCATCATGTTGTTTCACTTGAAGCTTTCGAGTAAGAATTTTTCCCGGTAAGGTTACCAGCCTTTTGCGGGATTGTGATCTGACAGGGATGCTATCTTATGGCTTGATCACAAACCACCATGCATACTAACCCCACATGGGGGGCTGCTCCTTCTGCCCTTTTCTGGCCATTAGAGACTTTGTCCTTGTTACCCCGGCCATGGGTTACAGCTGTTTGTGCTGAGGTCATCTTCGCCGGGACTGCCGTTGAGGTCCTCTTCTGGAGTACTTTTTCGTCTGATCCCTCTCCTTCGACCTGTTCGGCAAGGGAGGCCCTACCAGTAGCTACGCTACCGCCGGCATAACTCTTAGGATCATGGGGGTACTGAAGCTCCACCACCACCGTCAAGGTCATGTACTCCCTAGGTGAAAATTAATTTGTTACTCTTAACAGGAGCTATCGGTAAGACTTAAGTTGTAACATACACACACATGAAGTAGAATTATTGTTGACTGGAGAATTGGGAAATATTGGAATTGATATGATGCTTTAAAAAATTGAGGGAATTAACTATGAATTGAGAAAAAGCATTTATTTGGTAATGAAAATGATAGGTAATATTTAATGATGAAAAAATAATTATATTTAGAAAATAAACATTTCCCTCAATAATTACATAATTTCAACAATGAGTGGAAGTCAACCTTATAATCTTTTCAAAACAATGAATATGTAATATTATTATGTTTGTATTCTTCTTTTGGCAGCTCTCTCTATGCAAAAGTTTTATTAGCAAGACTGACTTGTTTTCTTGAATCTAATAATATCCTTAATAAATTACAACATGGCTTCAGGAAGAGCTCCTCCACCACCACTGCTGTTGTGGAATTCTGGCACTTGTAATTTTGCTTTTTTTATTAGAAAAGCCTGATTTCTTGTATCTTCTGTTTTTCTTTGCTATCTTTTAAAACCTAGGTTTCTCAAATCTTCCTCCACCTCATCAGTCCATCTTAATCTAGGCCCTCCTCTTCCTCTCCTACCTACGTATACCTTTCTAATAGCTCCTTCGTTCACTTGAATTCGGTCCCTATCTGGAAGAAAATTCTAGTAGCTACTCTGATCGGTAGTTTTGTGGTTTCTCCCTATCTTGAGGAAAATTCTAGAAGCTGACTGCACTGATCGGTAGTTTTGTGGTTTCTCCATTCAATAGCAGCAACTTGACAAATGGGCCACGGACCGTGCACAAACTTTCCTTCCTCTTCCTTGTCCTATCCTCATCCCCTATGTACACACACTTCCACTAACATTCACTGCACTACCACACATGCAGGGAGACTGGTCGGGGGCTGAGGTGGGCCCTGCTGGTGGAAGATACCCGGTTGGGACCTCCACCCCCCAGCCAATGGTAGGTTGGTGCTGGATCTTGCCATCCAGTGGGGGAAGATCACTGCCACCTCCCGAGGAAATAAATCACTACGCTTATGGGACTAATGACCTTGGCATTTGATGCACCCAGAATCACTAACAATCATTCATACAAATTAAGTGATCCAACCATCTAGTCTTTTTACTTAATACATGTAACTATTTTGGGTGATTTAAATAGTTCTTCCAATTCTGCATTGGTTCTGCTTCTCCTGATTTCTTTTTCTTTAATTGGGCCAAATATTTGTCGTAAGACTTTTCTCTCCCATACAGTGAGTATGTTTGCAGTTTTCTTTGTTAGTCAAAGTTTCACTTCTGCACTCTACCACTGCTCAATGACTGTTATATAATTTTAACTTAGCTTTCTGAGATACTTCGGGTTTTAAAGATTTGGGTAGACTACCATAACAGTGATGATCTGCCGCTATTCTCTTCTTAATGTCCTATTCTACGATGTTATTTTCTGTGATTATGGAACCTAAGTATTCAATGGCATTCATACATTCAATATTTTTGTTTCCTAACTTCATATATTTCGGTTTACTGTTACATCTTATTGTCCACGTATACTTTGTTTTCTCTTCATTTATTTCTAAGTCCGTTCCTTGTGTTCCTTCCATCAATTGCTGTAATGCTTCTTCCATGTCTTTCAGTGTTTAATCACCATTACGTCACCAGAGTATGCCAAAATTTGCACTATTCTATTCAAAATTGTTCCATTAACATGGATCTCTATATTCCATACTATTTTCTCCAGGTGTATGTTAAACAACATAGTAGACTGTTCATCTCCTTCCTTTAACCAATGAAGTACCAATGTTGCGCTAATGCAACATTTAATATGTATTTTTTTAGATAAAATAATTCGTTATGAATTTTTTTGTATCCCCACTGCTGTAAGAAGAAATGTTATTTGATCATTTTTTGTTCTTTTCATTCATATCCAAGCTTCATTATATTTTGAAACTTGGAAATAATGTAATGGATTAATGTAATAATGTAATGGTTGTTGATATTCTATTTTTTTTACTGTGTTACTTCACAAAATTGCTTGAACCTTCTTTTATTGTTTCAGGATATTTATTATGTAGATAAGTCCTTACATAGCTTATTATTGATAATTTGCAATGTTGCATTTATGCAACTTTGGTAGAACAATGCTATTGGAATGTAAGCATTGAGAAATAATCTTGTAACTACTGTTTCATATTTCCATTCCTGATATAATTATCTCATCTTGGAGATAGTGTCTAAACCTGCATTGTTGCATCGTTATATAAACAGTTCTTTATGAATAATAAAAATTCTGCTTAGTTTGGGAATGATAGATAAAAATAAAGGCCTCTATCAACCCATGAACTTATTTCATATTTGATGGAAAATGTTGACCTTATCATTGAAGTCGGGGACTACAAATTTGATTGATACTGTGTACATTCCATCTAATGTTGACGAAGTGACACAGGAAAATGTAGATAATAATAGATATAGAGGCAATAATGAGTCTATGTACACACAGGAGATGGAAAAATTCCATTTTGGTCAACTCACGAAAAATTCCATACCTTAGTACGTTTAATTAAGGTTGTGGTTTATACGCATTTGCATATTTTTTTCTCTTAACTAAAACATCCCATTTCAACAAACTGTATAAGTTTTGAGGCATTTAGAATCAATTAAATCTATTTTTATTTCACATATATCATCATAATTGCATATTTGGGCCATATTTGCATATTTTTGTTGCATATTCACCCCTCATCTGTAAAAAGAGCAAATTCACCCCCCTGCGAGGTATTTCAATGAATCAATGAGTGTTCTTTGCCCAAGTGGAGGTTAGCAATGAAAAGGTTCTACTATTAGTGTCAGATGGTGCTCCTTATTTGTTAAAAGCAGGGACTGCGATAAAAGTTTATCCTAAACTTCATCTAACTTGCCTTGCTCACGCATCCTGTGGCAGAAACTGTCAGATTTCATTTCCCAGATATTGATGAGTTGATATCAACTGTCAAGAAAGTATTCTTAAAGGCTCCAAGACATGTGGATATTTTTAAGACATTTTACCCTGATGTACCTCTACCTCCGTAACCAGTCGTCACAAGGTGGGGTACTTGGCTGACGGCAGCTGAGTATTATTCCAACTACTTTGATCAAATAAAAGATGGTCTGAGTTGCCTGTTGATTGTTGATGTGGAGCGGCCATTCAGCTGGTTTAAAGTGATTTTGAGGCCAAATAGACATTTGTTTGAGTTTGAGAACTTGAAAAAGGTGTTGTTTGCAAATGCAACAATTTTGCAAGTGATCAATAGACTTTGTTCAAGGTGTCTTGCATCTTTTTCAATTTACTAACGTTTCTCTTTTAACCAAATATTGTTGGCTCACAAGTGAAGTGCATTAAGCCAAGATTTTCAAGTTATTTGATTATTGTGTTCTAGATTTTATTATCACTGAGAAAAGGTCATATTTTTGTTGCAATACCTTTTTTTTATTTTGTGAAATGTACATTAACTGCATCTCCCATTATTTTTGTAAGAAATGAGTGTTCTTCAAACTTAAGCCCTTGACTTAATGTTTGTCACTTGTAACAATTTATTTGATTTCTATATTGTTTGTTGCTGTAAACATATTTTCCACATTACACTTTTTATTTATTTTTACACTTGCACATTACATTACACTATTTTGCATATGTTCCTTTTTTAATTGCATATAACTCACAGCCCTAGTTATAATATGTAGGGATATTTACATAGGTGGCTCAGGGCATCAGATGAGGAAGCTGTAGTGCCTTGGCCCAGGAAGTCCTAGTGTTATTACTGATGATGACAGGATTTTTGACACTAGCTACATACTAGCTAGATCGAGTTCAGCTGTCGTTTAGAGGAGAATTTTAGTGGCTGGCTGCTGTCATTAGTAGGTTTCTTTGATGTCTCCAATCAACACCAGGCAAACGCCAAAACAGTACTCTAATAAATGGACCGCAGACCACAATCTTTCCTTCCTCATCCTTGTCATAACATCTCAACCCTTACCTACAAGCACTACACTTGCATGCCCTACCCTACCACTTGTTGAGAGACCAGTCAGGGGCGAGGGGTTTTAGGTCACCTAAAACTCATTGTGTGTAAAACCACAGCTTCACATTGCACATCGCTGCAAAACATGAAATTTTGGTTACCTTTTCCTTGTTTATCAATGATGTTGACAATTGTTGGCGCCCATTTTGTTACAGGAAATAGCTGGAATGCCCCAGTTTTCAAATGCATATTGTGACCCACTATAACTTCGCAGTAATATTTACTTGCTTATCAGTAATAATTAGATGTTTCTTTGTTTATAGCTGCTGCAGAGAATATCAGTCCTATTCCAAAGCAAGGAGGAAGGCAGCTGAGAACACGGAGGAAAGTGTAATATTTACCAGGTAATAATCTTTCCCTTGTTTCTCGAAAGTTAGAAGTTTGTGAAATGTGTTTGAATTGTAATTTTATTTTGTTTTAATTGTCGTATGTGTGAAAAGTGGATATTATAATGTTGGAATACAATCTGAAAAAGATTTTTTTTGTTTTAAAGACAAAATAGAAAAAAAAGAAAAGGGTGGGGATTTCTTCTATACAGAAAAAGGTATAAGCTTTGGTTAATGAATAATACAAGGTTGGAATACAATGTAAAACATTTCAAAAAGATTTTGTAAAGACAAAGAGGAAAATTGAAGGAAAAGGATGGGAATTTTTTCTATAAAAAAAATGGTGCAAGTGTTCTTCAAACCATACAAAATAGGTATTTATAACTTATTGAATGAATGGCTGCTATAGAAAATTGATAAAAGTTTTTGATTTTACATCTTGTTCTATTTGATGTTGTTCTTTGGCTCTTATTTTTACCATGTATTTTCCTTGGTAATCAAATTTAATATCAAATAATCAGTACTCTTACAAAGACTGAAATTTAGAGCAGCTGAAGAAAAGAAATCAAAAGTCGCACAAAGTCAAGATTTTAATGTTTTAAATTTTTTATTTAAAAAAAGGTCTATTGATCATTAACAAAGATATAGTATAACGATTTTCTGCACTGAATACATATAATCATTTTGAGGGAGGGGGACAACACCCAAGTCGCAAGAGCTCTCTCTCCGTCCCTCCCTCCCTTCCTCCCTCCCTTCCTTCCTCCCTTCCTTCCTCCCTTCCTTCCTCCCTTCCTTCCTCCCTCCCTTCCTTCCTCCCTTCCTCCCTCCCTTCCTCCCTCCCTTCCTTCCTCCCTTCCTTCCTCCCTCCCTCCCTCCTTCCTCCCTCCCTCCCTCCTCCTCCCTCCCTTCCTCCCTCCCTTCCCTCCCTCCCTCCCTCCTTCCTCCTCCTCCCCTCCTTTCCTCCCTCCTCTCCCTCCCTCCCTTCCTCCCTCCCTCCCCTTTCCCTCCCTCCCTCCCTCCCTCCCCTCCCTCTCTCCTTCCTCCCCCTCCCTCCTCCTCCCTCCCTCCTTCCTCCCTCCTCTCCCTCCCTCCTCCTTCCTCCCTCCTCCCTCCCCCTCCCTCCCTCCCTCCCTGCCAAGGCTTGGCAATACGAGTTTTTCTGCCAGATATTCGCAGCTTTTTCATGCAGCATTTCCTAACTTTCTCTTCTTAAGGGTGAGAAAGTAAAACTATGAGGAAAAATCCATTAAAAATGTTTGATTAACTTATAAATTGTGCACTTATAACTCTGCACTTACAACTGTGTAATCTGTGCACTTATAACAAACATAGTCTTGCTCATGCAAGTTTCCTTGATACATGAGCTCTCTAGCCCTTGCCCAGTGCTGAACAACACAGGCCTTTGAGATACTAAAGTTTGATTTGGAACGGCACGTACCAATTTACAATATCCACCTTGTATGTTCAAAAATAATTGTATTCTTCATGCCATACTTTGACTCAATAAGTTCATACCATTAGTTGGTAAGCTCTTGTAAGTCATGATAATGGCAAAGTCCTCCCTCCTTGCTCCCCCTGCAGTGGAATATCAAGAAAACTTGTGTGTATAGTACATTATAACTAGGGAACGGATTTCCATGTAATTACAGGAACTAGATACCGTCATTCAATAATATTTTTAGAGTTTACAAGACATTCTGATTGAATCAGTTGGTTCTGAATGAATTAGAATATTTTATTTTACATATTTTTACATATTTTAACTTTTACTACATATTTTGTTACATTTTAACATCTGACGAAGACAAATTTCGAGGTGAAGTAGAATAGCAGCGTTCCATGTTACCCCAAAATTTTTGACTGCATATTATTTCAACTTTAACTGTTCATTTTGGAGTAGGTAAATTTTGTTACCCTCAGTACCTTTTACTCACTGCCAAGAACTGGCCCCAAAAATCACCCAGGCAAAGCAGTGACTCCACAGAGTTGCATGTGCTAGGCGTGCTATGATCTTGCCCGATATGGATGCAAGAATCTTTAACTTTTGATTAAAAACCGTTCTCGGGCCGTGATAAATGGCACAGTGGACCACCAGTTGGACAACCCTGATCTAGACCATGAGATCACAATCTAGTACTGCTGTAAAATAGCAGAGAGGATGGCGAATCTCCTTTTAAAAAAAATGTTGCTGCTGATGCTCACGTTGCTTTTGTTGATGGTGACGTCGCTGATATTTTTGTTGTTGTAGCTGATGCTGATGTTGATGTTGATGTTGCTGTTGTTGATATTCCTGTTGATGTTACTTTGTCATCTTACTATGAAAAAAGAAAAGTATTGCAATTGTGCAGTGGAAAATGATGAATTTTCACCAGAAGAACGTATTGCTGCGCCCTGATAACAAACATGTGGATAAATTTCCGTTTATATAGTGAATTACTTTGTTGAACACATTGTGTAGTCAGAATACACGTTTTGTAGGTTTTCTACAGTTTTTTCCAGAGTTCTGTTGACTTTCTCCAAAATTGATATTCCTCAATCAATTTAAAGGACTTGATGTGGGGGTACTTTATATGAAGCCTCCATTACATTTTTGAAATTTTCTCAAAAATGGCTTCAAATTTTTTATTATTCTTTGCAATGAGATAGTGTAAAAGATGCTTAAAAGAATGGTCTAAGTCTCGTTGGCATTCAAATCCCTGAGTTTTTGAAAATTGCGAAGTGCAACATTTTTTACAATAACAATATTGAAGATAATATTTTTTTCCATTAATAAAATGTTATGAAAAATCTGATAATGACGTATATAATTTTTTGGAAATATGAGTATTTTACACTAAATTTAGGCAAATGTTAAACAATTATTTTCTCAAATAATCCCTAATTTTCATTTCCTATTACCAAAGGACAGTAAAAAAAGTGAGGCTAGTCCAATTTGTGGTGAACTCGCTGTATTGTCAAAAATTACTGAAAGCTATCCACAGCTAATTTATCACAGCTATTGTGGATCTGAGAATCTACATAGGTCTGCTCACTTCTTTTGTTGCCGGGCAGGACATACGACTAACAAATGACTTGTGTGTTACACAGATTTCATTTTCATTGAATTCTCTGAAATTTTGTTTGTTTTGTTATATATATATAACAAATTTTTATTTTGTTATATATATATATATATATATATATATATATATATATATATATATATATAATATATATATATATATATATATAGAAAGAAAGTATGTATCGTAAAAGCACTGCTGATTGTTGTTATTATTATTATTATTATTATTATTATTATTATTATTATTATTATTATGTTGACTACGTTTTACTATATTTCCGTTCCTTCCTTTCCTTCCTTTTTTTCTTCTCTTCTTTCCTCTTCATTTTCTGATGCTTACCTTGTTCAATCGGGACTAAGTAGCAAGTCTAGGTACTGTAGTAGTTTTCAGTAAATTTCAGTTTACTTTAAAATTTAATCTATATTTGGAGATTGTGTTCAGAATACGTGTCCTATATATTCATGGTCCATGTATTACTTTCATGAAAACTGTTTTTATGACTTTTAATTGTTCACTTGTTTATGTTTCAGCAAGAAATTATTTCAAGTGTTCCGGACTGATTTTTGTTCCTTGATATTGTAACTTGAAGACTGTTTTATCATTTTGACTGACAAGTGATATTTTACTAGTTTCTAATGATTTAATTTATACAAAACGTCTCCTCTCGGACATTTTTATTATTTTTTCCAATGAAAGATTTTACACATTTTTACTGTAAAAACCAGTATAATTTAATCATGTATTTGTAAATTTTTGCATTCACATTGTAACAATGTTCAATTGTATTTTATTATGAAATTAAAAAGTAGACATCAGTTATCTGTTATAAATATGGTGCACGCAGTAAAGTCTGCTTGCACAAAAATATTTGATTATTTATAAGCATGGAAAAATATTATGGGAAGGATTTTATAAAATTTTGTGTAATATAAACAAATGGAAAATACATTTTTTCTGGATTTTATATAATTGTGTGTAATAATTGCATTTTAAAATAAAACAAAGATTTGTAACATACTACAGTAAAACTTCACTTGCACATTTTTCAGGGCATTGAAGGGGAAAAAATGTATAACTGAAAAATGCATAACTGAAATTGAATATTACGAGTTAAACAAAAACTCAACACTGTTGGTGCGTTCCTTTTGCATTGGACCTACTCGCAGGATCTGGTACCAACGTTACCTATGATTTATTTTGTCAAAGAACAGTAAAAAGAAGGCAAAACAATGAAAAGAGTAAGCTCAATAAAACTTGCAATGGCTGTAGAGAGATTAGGAAATTTCCAGACGGTTTTTCGCCTACACACTGGAACCATTCTTTTCGAGTGTCGGCCAGATGAACATATTGACAGTTTTAAAAGTGAAGGAAATAGCTGGCCTCTAGGTTCAAGTGTCGACCCACCCTAGATTAAACTTGTACAAGGGTGTAGTTAACCACGATGATTTCTCTACTGAAACCAATGAAGACCTGAAAACCTTTTTCTTGTCAAAGGGAGTTGCTGACACACAGAATTCAGCGGAAGGTGAACGGCGTACTCACCCCCACCTCAACACTGATCCTTACATTTGACCGCCCTCTCTTCCAAAAATGAACTTGTGCGGTTATTACAATCTGCATGTGCGACAGTATGTGCCAAACCCTCTGCGCTACTTTGTGTCAGAGGTTTGGCCATACCCAGCAACGCAGCATTGGCATCGCTGTCTGTGGTCCGCGCAAAAGTGTGTCAAGTATGAATGCGAATCTGGCATATATATGTATATGTATGTGCGTGTGTGTGTGTATGTCCCCTTGTTGGGCTCCATGGTGGGTGGGGACCACGGGTATGAATCTGATATCCTCTTAATGGATAAAAAAACCTGTCCCCCCCCCTGCTTCCATAAGGAAGAGGAGCTTTGTTGGTGAAACAGTAAATCTTGTGTTTTGTAATGAATCTGACAGACCTACTAAGCCCCGCTTTCTCGTCATGTCATATAAAAGAGGTAATGAAACAATGAAGAGTGTCAGCCCGATCAAGCTTGCCAGAGAAATCGAAAAGTTTGGCAAATTTCAGTCGGTTCGTCAAAGAAACGGCACAATTCTTTTCGAATGTCTCTGACGAATAGATCAGCAAAATTACTGCCCTAAAAGAAATAGCGGGCCTCCAGGTGCATGCGTCCGCCCACCCGTCCTTAAACCTCTGCAAGGGTGTGGTAAATCATGAAGACTTCTCAACCGAATCGGAAGAAAACTTGAAAGCTTTCTTCGAACCATATGGTATGTCAGATTTACAGGATTCAGCGGAGAGTAAATGGGGTACTCACTCCTACCTCAACTCTGATATTGACATTTGACCGTCCATCTCTACCAGAAAAGATATCTTATAGTTTCTATAATCTCCGTGTCAGGCAGTATGTTCCAAACCATCTGCGCTGTTTTAAATGCCAGAGGTTTGGCCATACGCAACCTCGCTGCATGAGCGCCGCAGTCTGGTGCACTGTGGAAGGGAGGCTTGTAACGACTCTAACTGCTCCGCAGAGGCAAAGTGCGTGAACTGTTGTGAAAAACATCCATCAAATTCTAACCAGTGCCTCATTTTCTTAAGAGAAAGAGAGATCCAGAATATCAGGGTCTCTGAGAAAGTTTCCTTTCCGGAGGCACGACGCCGTTACCAGACGCAACACCCCGTGAACATGGCTCGAAGTTTCGCTGGCACTGTGGGTCAACATGAAGTAAATTCTGAAACCCAAACGCCTAAAGCCTCCTCTGTGCGCGAAGCTGCCTGCCAGGTGTCCTTTGATGACATCGGCGGAGATGCCTATCACAAATCTCTTGTCCAGTCTGAAACAAAAACGGAAACCAAAAGCATAAATATTTCAACAAACAAACGCATCCAGAGAAGCCGAGGCCGACAGGCCCTATTGTGGATCTAGGTCGCCTGTCTCAAGGGACCGTGGTGTCCCATTACATGCGACCCTCTCTAGCAGTAGTCAAGATGACTCTGCAGGGAATGAGGAACTCCGCTTGAACCAACCCATTACTCTCCAACAGAGAAGAAAAAAGAAAAAGAAACCCGATACATAACCCACCCTAGAATCAAAAAGAAAACCTAAGAACTAGAAACTATGGCTCTCCTCTCATGGAACTTACATGGCTTTCGTACTCATTTGGACGAATTAAAGTTAATGTCTATGCATAGACCCGTGGTTATCTGCCTGCAGGAAACATCACCGTTCTGAGCACTCCCTCTCTCCACGCGGCTTTTGTTGCTACAGGCAAGACGTAGACGATGGCCTCCGCGCCCATGGAGTCGCCTCTTTTATCACAGACTCGCTGGTGTCTAAAGAAATAGACATACGAACCACTCCAGATATCTTGTGTTTGTGTGAATTTCCGAACTATTTCGGTTACCATTTGCAACGTTTATATCCCGCCTGGACAAGTGTCACAGAAAGAACTGGAAGATGTGCTCTCTCAGGTGCCCGCACCTTTTCTTATTTTGGGGGACTCGAACGCCCACAACCCTGCTTGGGGTGTCACAAGGTCGTGCACGAGAGGCAGGTTATTTGAAAATATTATAGATAACAAAAACTTAATTCTCCTAAATTCTGGCGAAAGCACACACTTTTCCGTAGCTTTTAACACTTTCTCGTCCGTGGACCTAGCTCTCTGTAATCCCTCTGTTTCTACAATCTTCGAGTGGACTGTCCTTGGCGACCTGCATGGCACCATTTTCCGATTCGGGTCAACCTCTGTATTCCCGATCTGAACGTTTCCCGCCCTCCTCGCTGGCTAATCCACCGAGCTGAGTGGAAAACATTCAAGAAATAATTACGAATATCGGAAAACTACTCAAATGACATCGATGCTATGGTTGCCCATTTTAATAACGCCGTCCTTCATGCGGCCTCATTTGCCCTCCCGAAGACGTCGGGCCATGCACGACATCCCCCTGTGCCATGGTAGAACGCTGATTGTGCCACCGCGGTCCATGATCGGAAGAAGGCATTGGCAAAACTTAGTAGGTTCCCAACCATGGAAAACCTAATAAATTATAAAAGATCCCGAGCCAGAACTGGATTAACGATACGGGAAAGTAAGGCTGCGTCCTGGAGAGCCTACATCTCGTCACACTTGCCGTTCATCCCCTAAACTTGTGTGGAGGAAGGTCCGACAGATCGGTGGAAGACTCCCTTCGTCGTCTATCTCAGGGCTTATGGTAAATGGCAATCTCCTAACCTCTCCACAAGAAATTGCTGAAGAAATGGCCTCTCATTACGAATACATCTCCAGCTCCGTACACTATCCTTCTGGCTTTCAAAAAACGAAAAAAAAAAATGGAAAACTGTAAATTAGACTTCTCGAGTCGCGTGGAGGAAGATTACAATGCCTTTTTCTCCATGGACGAACTCTCCTGTGCCCTCGCTTGTGCGAAAGATTCTGCTCCAGGACCAGACCAGATACATAACCAAATGAAACACCTACCTGAAAACGCTCGTTCCTTTCTCCTCGGCATTTTCAACAAGATTTGGGCTGAACATGCAGTACCAAGGATTTGGCGTGAGGCCATTGTTCTCCCAATCCCTAAAGAAGGAAAGGACAGAACCCCCTCAAGTTACCGCCCAATCTCGCTCACTAGCTGTGTGTGCAAGCTTTTAGAGCGAATGGTAAATACACGTCTGGTCTGGTTCCTGAAACAAAATAACCTATTTACACCTCTCCAATGTGGCTTCAGGAAGCACAGGTCAACCATGGACCACTTAGTCACCCTTGCTACGCAGATTTCCACTTCTTTCGTGCTACATCAGCACCTGGTAGCAATTTTCTTCGATATAGAGAAAGCGTATGACACCACCTGGAGGTACGGTATTCTTCGAACCTTGCGTACTTGGGGCCTTATGGAACGGCTCCCTTTGTTTCTAGTAGGTTTTCTTTCATCAAGATCTTTCCGCGTCCGCCTTGGCGACGTGTTATCCTCTAGTCACCAGTTAGAAAACGGTGTTCCCCAGGGATCGATTTTTAGCGTCACTCTGTTTGCCATTGCTATCAATAGTATTGCATCAGTTATCCGGGAGCCTGTGAAGGCATCACTGTTCGTTGACGACTTTGCAATTTTTTGCTCCTCCAAGAGCGTGCAAGTTATTGAGAGGCAACTGCAACTTGTGCTCAACAAACTGCAGCAATGGAGCAAAGAAACAGGATTCAAGTTCTCTGCCTCAAAAACCACTTGCATGCACTTTTGCAGAATCCATTACCTCCATAACCACTCCGACCTTTTTCTTGGAGGACAACAGCTTCCATTGGTTGAATCCACAACCTTCCTTGGGCTCACATTCGACAAGAGCCTAACCTGACGAAAACACATTCCTAAACTACAGGGCCGATGTGTATCACCTATGAATCTCCTTCGCACTCTTACTGGTAGCTCTTGGGGCGTAGACCGTGTTTGTCTTTTGCGTTTGTATAGAACTCTCATCCGCCCTATCTTGGATTACGGATGCATAGTGTATAGGTCAGCGTCTCCATCAACCCTCCGTCCATTAAATACCATACACAATCCATGACGAGCGAATCAAAACGAGACAATCGGAATATAAATAAAAAAAGCCATAACTCTTTGTACCTCTTAACCAGGGAGCAAATTTTAATGAAATGTAATTGTTTTTCCTTTTCACTTTAAAATAATACCGTTTAGTATAGAAATTCATTTTATATTATGGCAAAAGGATATAATCCATTTTTATGTTGTTTTTTTTTCATCGATTTCGACTAGTCATTTTCTACCCTTTCCCATAATTTTTAATGCATTTTTTCTCTGATTTCATCGATTTTAATATCGTTTTAATGGTACTTGCTTCAAATAATATGCCACAAATGTTCTCCACAGAATTCCTGAGCAGCCTACTCCATTTTTTTTTGCTCAGAAATTGTAATGTCAGCCGTTGTATGACCCCTGTATGTTGAACGCCAATGTCGATTCAGCCGATTACGGGGATTTTTTTTATTTCGTTGCGCCCTTAATCCAACTTATCGACGCAACGCGTCTCTTCGCCCCTGGTCGAGCGTTGAGTGTGGAGAGCGTTAATATTCTTAGTAATAGAGCAGATAACTGAAAATAAGTTATTTTAAGTTTTTATTGGAAAATTTTGTAACTGATTCATGTTCATAAAAACAGTAATGTTTTTTTGCTCCATCTTAATTACGTTTTGATGCCTTTTATTTTTAATTCCATCACATGACTACACATTTTCTTTTAATTGGGAGATTAGATTGTCAGAGAGTGAAAGACCCAGCCATAGTACACATAGCGGCTGTGGTGACTTGTACCAATATGGTTATATATATATATATATATATATATATATATATATATATATATATATATATATATATATATATATATATATATATATATAGCATGAAAAGCATGCAAATGAATGCGCACTTCTTGATGGTATTTGTCCCAGTGGACATTATTCAGTACACATAATTAAGTTGATGACTCGGACAGCAGTGAATATTTTTTTATTGCAAGAAGATCAAAGACCATATATTTTATAAAATTGCCGAAAGTTGAAAACTCTGACTAGATAATTTATAATTTGATATTATTTTATACGTAATAATGTAGATGTATTAATAAATGTGATTGGACTTTTTGCACATACGTTATGATTTATAACCTACTATCTTTATAAAGTTTTCACTATATTCCTTGTAATAATATGAAATACTTGGGGGCGTAAAGTTTCTGCAAAAATATGTTCTTGAGATCACTCTTAAAAAACTTGGAGGTAAATGCATTTAGGACGAATTTCTCATGGATTCTTGAAATATATTTAATTTCACTGATGTGGACATTAAATGGGAACATCTTTCTTGTAATATATTTCCAGAATAATAATCGCAAACGAAGTAAGGGTAATCGTAAACGAAGTGGGACTGCCCAGCTGTCCAACGTTCGGACTACCTGTGATGACGTCACAAACCAGTGTGGAGGCTTTCTATATCTAGGGGGTGTTGCTCTTACTCACGCGCCCCTGCGTCACTACCCAGCGGCCAGAATTGGAAAGGAATTAGGAAAGGGGTAGGGATTAGGTCCCTTCACAGGGGTTGGACTAGCCCTTGTGAAGCGGCCAAACTCGTTTTGTTGGAACAGATTTCACATGAGATTCGACGGGAATCGAACCCGAACCTCAGTGGTGAAAGGCTAGCGACTTCGCTGTGGATTACTGAAGACAGATTTTCTGGTAAAGAACAGTCCAAACCGAAAAGTTGAAAATTGTGTGCACGTAATACTATCTACACCACAATTTCGCTCCGAATTAATATGTCAATCGTCATTTCTTGTAAAGCTATTACAATTGGTAGATCATTTGGTGCGAAAATTAAATATTTTCAAGCAAATATCAAAGCAAATTTGACAATTATAACTCCATTTCATATAGCTTAATCATGTCACAACAATGAGACGTAATTCACAGAAAATCGCGAACGCCACGCGAAATGCCATTGGTGCATTCCAATTTCATATTCTCTGAAGGATAGCAATTTTTATTTCCTACATTTCAAATAGGTTTTAAAGAATTTCTAAAAGATTAATTTGTAAATGCGTTACAAAATCTCCAATGTAAGAAACGAACAATTACGAAATGATATACACATTCTAAGTTACGTAGTAATCCAACACATCTAAAATTACGTTACGAAGTGCAGTAAATTTCGAACGAGATAATATGATTGTAGCCAAATTTTAAAACAATATTTTCAAAAAATTCAACCTGATCTTATTCGAAGATCTGTTTTTTATGGACACATTTCATTAGAAAAAAAAGAGTATCTACACAATTGTAGTTGTAGGAAGACGCAGAAATTTTTTTAAATTTTCATATAATCGGGCATATAAACGAATATGAGACCTGCGCCAGTCTCGTGAGAGTACTTTACCAGGCGCGAATCCACGGGGGGGGGGGGATAAGGGAAATCCCCCCTCCCCCAAATTAGTCTGTCAATGAACATTTTAATTTGTCACAGGCATTTGAAACAAATATTTTTACATTAATATTTTTACAACATACAGTAATTCACTAAATAATCACTTTAATATTTTGCTAGAATATTATGTTATATTAAAAATTATTTGTCATGTTTAGGACATATATTATATATTAGAGAAAAAGAGTGGGAGAAAATCCCTCCCCCCAATTTATTTTCTGGATCCACGCCTGACTTTACTCTATCTAAGGTATACATTTAATTTTAAAAATTTAGGCCGTTTTTAAGAAAAAATGGGTTACAGAAAATAAAAATTGCCTGTTAGACGAAATTTCGCAAAAAATACTTATTTTGAAAAATTGAACATGACATTATTTTTAGATCTTTTTCATGAACATATTTCATTAAGAAAAATATTAATTATTATAGTTTTAGGAAAAGGCCAAAAAAGTTTGAATTTTTTCAATTTTCGAAAAATCAGGGTTTTTATTGAACATGAGAAACAAATTTCATGTGAAGGAAAAATCCGTCTTCAATTTTGTTGTTGTAGGAAGACGTCGAAAAAAATTCAAACTTTTGCAATTTTCGAAACTTCAGAGTTTACCGTTAAATTCTGACCTATGCCACCTTTATAAGTGTATTTTGCTTATCTAACAAGAAATTTAAAGAAAAAATTTAGAACCGTTTTTGAGAAAATGTTGAAGATGTCCATAGATCTTCATGTAATGTAAAGTACCCCCAAATTTTAAAGAATGTTTTTCGAAATCTCAAAGCTTCAACTAAAGCCAGATGGATAGGGGTTTCTTCAATTTGGAAAAGTTCGTACGTGTAGTTTAGGCGCTAGTAGTGTTGACAGACGGACGGACGTTTTGCTTTCAATTTGTTTTTCGGCATCAAGGACCCACAAAACAGGGATTCTGGCTTCAGCGCGTGTTAAAGGATTTTTTTCTCTTAATTTGGCAACTGGTTTTATGCACTTTTTCGCCACCAGAGCCCGACAACGAATTTTTTCCGCCGAAAAATCGCCATTTTTTCGCGCAGCATTACATAACTCTATACTACGTATACGAGAAAGTGAAAATGCGACCACACGATTGTCGTATCCAGTTAGTGAAGCTCTATTGTACAAAAACATTCTGCATGAGTATACTTTATAAGTCTTGGTCTGTAAAACCTCATCGCAGACTTGCTTGTATATAGCAAAAATTTTGAATACTTTATGTCATTCACTTCTTTTATTTCTTTTGTACATTGGAAGTGAACATTCTTTAATTATACACAAGAAAAAAATTGTACGCTGTCTTATTTACCTTCTCTCACAATCTTCCATCTGTTACCTAAAATAGGGCAAACCTTCCCCCACTTTTCCTTGGGTTTAGCTACAATCAATAAATGTCCTGTTACTCTCAATTATTTCACTTAGGTATCTGACAGGTCCCTTTACATAAAAATTTCAGTGGCAACATTAAAAAAAAAATCTGTCATTACGATAAGGTTAGGATTTGCTGTTATAGTCCAAAACATTATCCATGTATATAGGTGTAAAGATCTTGATAAATATAAAACATGTATATATTCATGCAAATGCAGTATTTTCTGTGGTAATGTTTCTACAGCTTTCCTTCTGTGCGATGTAATCGCACGGGTTCAGCTAGTACAGAATTATTTAAATTAAGATTGTGACTTACTGAACTACTGTTTATTTTATAATAAGAAACTAGTTAGAATAATCATAGATTCATGACTTCATGTGTGATGGTAACATTACCAGTTTCTACCGGTATATTGTAGTATTTAATTTCGTATCTTTTCTGACAAACACTTTTAACAGTAAATTGCTCCGATCTTTATGGTAAATGTTGAAAGACAATTTTTATATGGATTTTAAAATCTAGAATCTCTTTTGTTTTTCAAGACAATCCCATATTTTAGTAAATTCTTATGGTATTTAAAATATTGTTTCCTCGGTGAATGTTATATTATAGCACCAAACATCGCGACGATGTACGACCAGGGGCACCCTGAAGGTGGGTCAGCTGGGACAACTTGTCCCAGCCCCCCCCCCCAAGTGTCGTCCCAAATTTTTTTTTTCAATATTTTACGAAAAATAACTGTTTCAACAAATCTTGTATAAGCAAACATTCACTAATAGGTTGGGAGCCAGCAAGAAAAACGACGTATGATAAGCTCAAAGTTAAAACTGTTTGGGAAGTATTATGAGGGACAGGGAAAACCCAAAGTATGGTGGCCTGTAGGTGTGTCGGCATTGCGCTGCACAATTTTTTGGATGTGTTAAAAAAAACTATGCCATTGGGGAACGAGTATACAGCTAATTTTTGTTGTATAGTGTTCGTTAGTCAAAATGCGAAGGATGTGGCTAATGCTTGGGTACATGTAACATACTCAAAGAAAAAGTTACTACATTTTTCCAGGTACCCCCCTTTTTTTTCTTTGGACTAATATACATAAATGCATAAGGTAATGATATCGTCGTTTCGAATGCATTTATAAAATCCAATATATTGGATGGCATTTAGTTCTGCATATTCAAATTATGTGTGAAATTTTCCTTGCTTGCTGGAAATAATGAAAGAAATTTTGTGCTGTGTTGCACCACTAGTTTAATATTTCCCAACAAATTACAGACAACTACCTGGTGTCAAAGAGTATATCTGCCTGGTGTAACTCAGTTTGGTGAAAAAAATGCAGATATCATTGAAGCACGACAGTGTAGACTCCGTGATAAAGCATCAAGTTGGTATGTTTCTTGAACTTTCTATAAAGTTATAATTTCCTTATTACCTTTGAAACTGTAGTAACGCAGTAATAATACTATCTCTTTTGGGAAATTGCCTCGGCGAAAACAGGATTTTACAAATTCAATAGTTAAGGAGAAAAGAGTGAGCTGTTATGTAAGAAGTAACATTTTAAATGAAACGCAAAATTGAGCAACACTTTTGCAAAGTTAGTGATTTACAAAGAATGTTGAAAATAAAAAAAGTTTCAATTTGATTATATAAATATACGTTCTTTATGCAAATGTATTGATGCTTGCTTACAATATTTTTACTAAAAAGTTTAAATACTTCTATTAAGTAGTATTATATTAGTTATTAACTACTATTATAGTAGTTATATATTAGTTTTTAAATTGCAGAATTTAGGATTGGTCAAATAATGCATTTTATGCGACAATACATTTTTATAAATTACTTCAAGAAAATTAATGAAGTATGTAGTTAAGCCGTCATAATGGTATGCCTGTATCATCTCGTCCCTCCCTCTTCCGTTTCCGCGTTCTTTGTTCGGTGTCATCAGCTGGGCGTCGTCTTGTGCTTGACTTGACATTCCGTGTGTCTGTGTAAAGTTGATTAGGAGTTGCGTTGTTACTAATAGGATTTATTTGCGTCGAAAACTTATTCTTGCTGAGAGCTGGTAAGTTGAAATATTCCGTCTGGATTTTTCTTTCAAATGTATTGAATTTCAACATGTAAGTCTTTAAAATTACCTATAATGCTAATGGAAACTACTATATTGTTATTACTCAACAATTTCCCGTTGTCATACGTCGTATATGCTGACTCTGAGAAATGCTAGCTAGAAATCAAAATTTTTGTTTTAGGCAATATTCAGAAACTCGGCACATACTTTTTTGCGTAATATAGTTATTTTTTTCAATGATAAATAGTTTCCCTTTAGCTTCAACTTCCTGTACACGTAGTAGCTAGTGCATGGCGTAAATGAGCACTATGCTGAGCGCCATCTTGTCCAACCAAACCTTTGATCTTGAAGTTGCGCAGTCATTTGGAGGAGGTAACATTCGTATCAAAGCTCTTTCAGGTAAAGGTTTTTTACAGTAATAGTTACCTTAATAGGACATCAACTTTCAGGTTTGTTGCACTTTGAATTTTGCAACATTCGAAAGCGAACGCAAAATTTTATTTTAAAGCTTTTAACGTTCGTGTAAATTACGCGGTAGTAATAAGTTTGATTTAATAATTAATTGTATTTTTACCTCGTTTCGGATTTTTGTTTTGGGAAGGGTTACATGAATGTTATTGTTGCAGAAACATGCAGATCTTCGTGAAAACATTGACTGGAAAAACGATCACATTAGAAGTGGAAGCATCTGACACCATTGAAAATGTGAAAGCAAAAATTCAGGATAAAGAAGGGATTCCTCCAGATCAACAGAGACTTATCTTTGCGGGAAAACAATTGGAAGATGGCCGCACACTATCAGATTACAATATTCAGAAAGGTTTGTGCTACATAACAATGTCTACTATCAACACTTATTATATAGTACAGTCATTTGAACTTTGCTAAAAAGAGATTATTAAAAATGTTACATTTTCATTTTTCTATTTACTCGTTTAGTGGTTGATATTTAAATTATTAAAATTATTGAGCAATACTTCATAACAAAGTAAAAAAAATCTTATATGAAAAATACAAAATATCTTGTATGAAAAATATACTGATCAAAAAGTATAACACAGTAAAAGTAGATAATTTTGTTTATGAATTATCATTTCATAGAAAAAATGAATTCTTTTATTATACTGCAGCAAGTCCAAGTGGAATTGGAGCAAACAATTCACCTAATTACTCTCAGAAAATGATTCTATTGTAGAGCACTAGATAGCTAATCAAAAATATCACTTATTTATATATACAATCTGCTAAGATAAAATGTATATTTACCTCTCTGTCTGATGATTCAAATCATCCTTCACAAGATCCAAAGCCCTTAGCACTGGATTTGGATGGATGAAATCTCGTTAAAAAAGTCATCATCGTATTCGTTCAATAAATCGGGCATGGAACGAAGCCTGTATCGGTTTTGCGAAGACAAATAACAAGAACTCCTCATCGGAACAAGAATTCATCATCGCTATCTGAAAACTCCATTGCTGCAGACTGCTATATAGCTGCACACTGCTGCTTGTACTTTTGAGGTTATTTCTTGTTATTCATTGAATATCTCCGCAAAAATAGTGGAGTAGTTTATCATCAGTTTATTCCATGGATAAGCACTATGCTCTCTTCGTACAACCGGCTTTTCCTTTATCCATGTAATAAAATTTATCTCTGCTTTATCCTGAGTTTGTACAACTGGGCCTAAATCTCCAATTATGTCTTGCACTTATACGTTTTTCATGTGTATGCATTGGTATTAATAACTCCCAGCTAAATTAGTATACTTCTCATATTAAATTATTTCCGATGTGTTTTAGGTTTGTTTTTCATTCTTCTATGTTAGTAATGAAAGTTCTGGCTAAGTAATGACAGATGTCGGGTAAGTGAGAAACATTGTCATCTTAGAGGAGCCCAAAGAATCAGTTTGGTTCAGTCTTCATGTTGTTCAATTTTATGGGTATGCTATGTCTGTTGGCCTTCCATTGGGAGATTGTCTGGAGTGTAGAGACCGTCAGATCTGTGGGGTGCAGACCCACAAAGCATGAATTCTGGCTTCAAGTTTTAGAGCAAGTAATTTACTATTTATAAGAATGTGATTTATCCACTTTTGTTACCAGAGCATGACAATAGTTTTTCTGTCAACATTTTGGCATCTTTCGGTGCTTGATTACAATATTTTCTCTTTCTACAGAGTGTGAGAAAGTAAAAAGACTTTTCCAAATTTAAAAAATAATATTCAGAATGAAAAAATCTTACCTTAATACCATATTTGAATATATGTAGACTTGAATATAAAGATGACATAATTTTAAAGAGGGCTTCTAAGAAGGTTTTAAAAATTTGTAACTAATTGTTACTATTTAGTTGCAATAAAATTGCAAATAGTCTAATTGACCATAAAATTCTCTTGATGATGTGGTTAAAACTTGGCTTAGCTACCACTTTTTTCTTTTCTCCTCTAAAATTATAGATCAGTTTTGGTCTCTACTTTCATCTTCATGGGTAGCATTGTTTCTTGCTGTGAGGATATCCTACCATACTGCTGTGTAACATGGCCTCTGACTCATGATGTGTCACTAGAAATTCACTTCTTTTAATGCTCGTTATAGTTATTAGTTGTGAACTGAACTCTTGCATCTGTTCCTAGGTTTTGCTAGAAATTTGGTAGATAACGATAAGTTTAAAAGTTAGGTGGAAGTCTTAACTAAGAAGTTATTTTTATCATTCTTTTGTGGTCAGAGGTAGAATGCATACTTTTATTCATGTGAAATTTTTTATGTTCATCTACTGCAAAACATCTGTACTGCCCCAACTGTCATTTGATGAAATCTTGGCAACGATTTTTATTTATTTTCATGTTCAGTTTCACTTGATATGCCATTAGTTTGAGATTTTCACCTGCTCATTAAAAATAAATCGCCTGTCAAATTTGTGGTGTATGCCAAGAATACATGTGAAAATATAATTGTGTTAGTAATAATAATATTGCTCTTGTTGAATTGGTTTGAATGCTCCACCCCCAATTCTGGAGTACTGATTCCATTTAAGTTATCAATTTTTCTCTATAATGTCCAGTTTTCTTAAAAAACGAAAACAAATGTTTCTTATTAACTCATGACCGATGTGTATCTACAAGACTATTGTAAGAAAGTGATGTATATTAGAATTATCTAACTAAAAATAATGCATGTATATTTCTCGAACTGCCAACAATTTTCATAATATTTTACAGGAAGAAATTTTCTTCTTTTTTCACTTCTTCCGTAAGCATGAGGAAGTACTGTACTTTCTCTCTTTAGTGGCCAACGACAGTCTGATAACATATTAACAGTCCAACCACCATGGTATCCTCTCTCAATGACTTTCAAATCTCTGTGAAAACGTTAACCATGTTCTTTGCTGTAGAATCAAAGACAATCTGGAAAATAGTCAATGTGAAATGTGAGCATGTAGCAAGTTTATTTTAAAGCTCATGCTACGGCCTAATTTTCTCACAATTTCCAACGTGGTTATTACATTGATTTTGTAATCAGGATTCCAGTTTCCTTGGAAATTTTTTATAATCTTTGTAGCTATGCCAAGTTTGTTTTCTATTTTTGCTTATTGTATTTACAAAATTCGGATCATACGAATTTCCTGATCGAAGATTTAGTAAAAACACCTTTTAGCTTATCTGGAGTCCTTCTGTGGTACACTACATATGTACTGTCATTGTCTTCATCTATGGCTCATACAAACTGGCATACATCCTAAAACACAAAATGGTGAAATCACACTTTAACACGAGATACTTTCTATGCCATACAATGGTATACAAATGGGACTTTTATGTACAACAAATTCTTAATTTTTCTTTAAAACTTATCAGTCTATTCAGTAAATCCATTTATTTATTTTGGCATCTTAGACAAGTCGCGTGAAAGGCCAACAAATGCTGTGCTCTTATATAATTCTATTTTTAAGCATTTACATGTTATCAAGTTAAGTTCATTAGATGGCAGCCCCCACAAAAAAAAACAAACACCAATACCACTTTTGTCTGCAGCTTTAGATAGCTCAAGTGTACATATACACAACATTAATAATAACTAATATATTACACAAAATAGATTTTTCAAATTTTGTCACTTGTTCAGCTTTTTCTAAGCCTTCCTTAGAATATTAAAATAAAATTATTACACAAGGGGAAAATGATATAATTATGAAGTAGTTGGACAAATTGTAGATATGCAAGTACCTATTATATCATTTTAAAACAAATTTCATTTAAAATATTTCTTTTTAATTTGTAATTTCAAATTTCTGCTTAGCACTACAGACTTTGTTTGAGCTTCCAATAAAATTATTATTAGAAGTTAAAAAATCTAAAAACTACCAAGAGTCTGTGCAGTCTGAAAAAGCTTGTAATAATTCCAGTAATTAAATCAAAATTAAAATAAAACCCTTTGAAGAGGATTTAAATAAAAAAGTGACAAATCATTTTTCTCATGCTTAAAACTGAGGTACATTTAACATTGAAATAATAGAGATTGCATTAACTCTTCTCTCATTTGATGGAGAGTACATCTAGGGCAATTAAATTTTCATTTTTATCATGCTGATTTTAAATTTCTTTTCAGAATCAACACTACATTTGGTTCTAAGACTACGAGGGGGAATGCAGATCTTCGTGAAGACATTGACTGGCAAAACCATCACCTTGGAAGTGGAAGCTTCTGACACCATTGAAAATGTGAAAGCGAAAATCCAAGACAAGGAAGGAATTCCCCCAGACCAGCAGCGTCTGATCTTTGCTGGCAAGCAGCTAGAAGATGGTCGCACTTTGTCTGATTACAACATTCAAAAGGAATCCACTCTTCATCTGGTTCTGAGACTTCGGGGAGGTATGCAAATTTTTGTGAAAACCTTGACAGGAAAAACCATCACTTTGGAAGTGGAAGCTTCTGACACCATTGAAAATGTGAAGGCAAAGATCCAAGACAAGGAAGGAATTCCCCCAGACCAGCAGCGTCTGATCTTTGCTGGCAAGCAGCTAGAAGATGGTCGCACTTTGTCTGATTACAACATTCAAAAGGAATCCACTCTTCATCTGGTTCTGAGACTTCGGGGAGGTATGCAAATTTTTGTGAAAACCTTGACAGGAAAAACCATCACTTTGGAAGTGGAAGCTTCTGACACCATTGAAAATGTGAAGGCAAAGATCCAAGACAAGGAAGGAATTCCCCCAGACCAGCAGCGTCTGATCTTTGCTGGCAAGCAAAGCTTCCCCCAGACCAGCAGCGTCTGATCTTTGCTGGCAAGCAGCTAGAAGATGGTCGCACTTTGTCTGATTACAACATTCAAAAGGAATCCACTCTTCATCTGGTTCTGCGACTTCGGGGAGGTATGCAAATATTTGTGAAAACCTTGACAGGAAAAACCATCACTTTGGAAGTGGAAGCTTCTGACACCATTGAAAATGTGAAGGCAAAGATCCAAGACAAGGAAGGAATTCCCCCAGACCAGCAGCGTCTGATCTTTGCTGGCAAGCAGCTAGAAGATGGTCGCACTTTGTCTGATTACAACATTCAAAAGGAATCCACTCTTCATCTGGTTCTGCGACTTCGGGGAGGTATGCAAATTTTTGTGAAAACCTTGACAGGAAAAACCATCACTTTGGAAGTGGAAGCTTCTGACACCATTGAAAATGTGAAGGCAAAGATCCAAGACAAGGAAGGAATTCCCCCAGACCAGCAGCGTCTGATCTTTGCTGGCAAGCAGCTAGAAGATGGTCGCACTTTGTCTGATTACAACATTCAAAAGGAATCCACTCTTCATCTGGTTCTGCGACTTCGGGGAGGTATGCAAATATTTGTGAAAACCTTGACAGGAAAAACCATCACTTTGGAAGTGGAAGCTTCTGACACATTGAAAATGTGAAGGCAAAGATCCAAGACAAGGAAGGAATTCCCCCAGACCAGCAGCGTCTGATCTTTGCTGGCAAGCAGCTAGAAGATGGTCGCACTTTGTCTGATTACAACATTCAAAAGGAATCCACTCTTCATCTGGTTCTGCGACTTCGGGGAGGTATGCAAATATTTGTGAAAACTTTGACAGGAAAAACCATCACTTTGGAAGTGGAAGCTTCTGACACCATTGAAAATGTGAAGGCAAAGATCCAAGACAAGGAAGGAATTCCCCCAGACCAGCAGCGTCTGATCTTCGCCGGCAAGCAGCTTGAAGATGGTCGCACTTTGTCTGATTACAACATTCAAAAGGAATCCACTCTTCATCTGGTTCTGCGACTTCGGGGAGGTATGCAAATATTTGTGAAAACCTTGACAGGAAAAACCATCACTTTGGAAGTGGAAGCTTCTGACACCATTGAAAATGTGAAGGCAAAGATCCAAGACAAGGAAGGAATTCCCCCAGACCAGCAGCGTCTGATCTTTGCTGGCAAGCAGCTAGAAGATGGTCGCACTTTGTCTGATTACAACATTCAAAAGGAATCCACTCTTCATCTGGTTCTGCGACTTCGAGGAGGTATGCAAATTTTTGTGAAAACCTTGACAGGAAAAACCATCACTTTGGAAGTGGAAGCTTCTGACACCATTGAAAATGTGAAAGCGAAAATCCAAGACAAGGAAGGAATTCCCCCAGACCAGCAGCGTCTGATCTTCGCCGGCAAGCAGCTTGAAGATGGTCGCACTTTGTCTGATTACAACATTCAGAAGGAATCAACTCTTCATCTGGTTCTGCGACTTCGTGGAGGTATCTGAGAAATATTTCTTTAATCCCTTCTTAAAGAATTGAAGATAAATTTTTTACAAAAATTGGAAATTGTTAGCTTTACAACTCTTCTCACTCTGGTCAATGCTTTAAATGCACTTTGCTAAATATAATTCTCAATAAAGAGTATTATTCAGAATGATTGTGAGATGAAAAGTAAAATAAAGTTGTATTATAAAAATACTGTAATATCCAACATGTTATACAGATTGCAGTGAAGTGTAAATTAGTTTTTCTTTTTAGTGCTAATAAACAACGCATACTGAAAAAGCTGTTAATCTTTCATTGTTACAACCTTAAGAGATCAAATAAAGGCGTTTATTCTGAAGATTTCTTGGGTCTGAATTATAGCCATCTCTTGGCTTTCATGGCTGGAAAGACAGGAAGGTCGAACACATGCGTGACTAATCCAAATACAATGATTCCAAAGATATGAGCCCTAAAAATGTTATCTTAATTTGGGGCAAATAAGTAAATACATTTCACTTTTGCTCAATCAATTTTCACAATTGATTCTAACAAAAAGTGTTAAAAAATACTGTAACAAAGTCTAGTGCACAGTATGAAAGTTCATTTTTCAGTTTTCTCAAAAGTAGCCTTGGTTTACACGATATCCTTACACATGAATTTGGTAGAATGAAGAATGTGACCTTAAAACTGAGATCAATGACTTATTGCCATCAGTCGTGATGGAATGAATGTGCTATACAAATAGTATGATACAGGTTGATAGAGGTTTCTTGCACTACCAAAACAACTTTGCTCGTTGCAGGAAGTGTGGATGTGATGGAAGGTTTTGATGCAGAACGCTTTTATTTCTAAAACTCCATAAAACTTCCAAATTTGAATAGGACATGGGTTTTTCATTTTGTTCTACCAGCTGCGAAATGTTGAATGTTTGGTCCAACACCGGATGTCCCGCGAAAGGGAAGGTGTCCTTTCACGGATAACTGACATTAACATTCAAGGTTTTGTCAGTTGTCAGTGTGTGAAGGTCACAGAGGTCAATGTTATTTTCCCCACTTTTGTATTAAGATGGGATTTCGGCAGGGGTCTCGACCTTTCTTCAGATCTTATGTACCACCTTCAAATGTTATTTTCCCCACTTTTGTATTAAGATGGGATTTCGGGAGGGGTCTCGACCTTTCTTGAGATCTTATGTACCACCTACAAACCTGGAGAAAATTAGCATACCACTTGAATGAAAATCGCTTCAAAATATTTTAAATGGCCTAATATTAGAAAACACAAATTTTTCAATAAAAATGTATTGAATATCATTGGTAAAAAACAAACCAAAAGCAATTAGATGAGATTTAAAACTTAAATAACAAAAGCTTAATAAGTCCAACTCCAGGTGAAACATCTATCAAACACTAACTATACTTGAATTGTTTTACATGAGTGACATCGACATAAAGACCAATTTTCTGTCTGAAGTGTTGCACATCGAATTTATATAAGTAATAAAGGGAAAATGCCTGTACACAACAGTGAGACATGGATGGTATCAGATAACTGTAAGGCTTTGTGCGGATCTTTGCATTTTAAGACCATTACTGGTGGAGTTAATATTGTTACTGTAAAATTTGATGAATTTGTTGATGTTTATTATTCATTTAGTCAAAAAACTGTAAAAATAACCTGCGCACGCTTTGACTCTCAGAACCCCGCCCCAACAATTTAACTATTAATAGTTAAAAGATGAAAAAGTTAAAAAAATATTAGTAATAAAATTTAAAAAAGCGCGAGATTAACATTTCAAAAACAGGACATTTCCGTTCCCGAGTCTGTTCCGTTCCGTTTCTGTCCCCGAAAAGGGGTAAACGAACTGCAGATTTGCTTTTTCTGTATTGCTAACAAAATGGTAACTCATCCCAAGCTCTACTACCACTACAAGCAAAAATAGAGCTTCACAAAACGAGCGCACAGTGAAGCTACATTTACGTCCAGAAGCAAATTAAGGGGCCATCTCAGCATTTGCTCAATGGATCAGGGAAACTGGACAAAAACCCGATCGAGATAGGGGGTCATTTACCCGGGAGCTTGTTACAGGCATATTAAGTCTTTTAAAAATTATACAAGTAAACTAATTAATTATACTATATAATTTTGTTAAAATTAACTTTATTTTTCTTTTCCAATTGTATAGAAACAGTTGTGCAGCAAAAAATATTTTACTTTTAACTTAAATTTGTGTAGTGATTTTCATTGTTTAATGTCTACTGGCAGTGCGTTGTGAAGTAGCGTACATGTATTGTTTGTGGATTTCTTGTAGTGAGCTGTTGATACCGACTCTTGATGAACATTATTTCTACGACGTGTTGTAATTATGTCAGTATTACATGAAAAGCCCACGAGTCTGAACCACTGAAAAGTGTTTTGACAAATGCCACATTCGTAAATAAATAGGCAAGGCAATGGTAAGATTCCAAGCTCAATGAAAAGAGGCTTGCAGGGATCACGTGGATGGCATTTTTTAATTCAATTCGTATAATTTTCTTTTGCAATTTAAATGTTTGGTACTAATGGATAAACTAACCCAGATTATCGTAGGCGGGAGAACATTTGCAAATTCACGCAACGAGCTGCATGAAGGCGGACAGAATTTGAAAGGATGCGTAATATAATGAATTTGATTTAGTGTTCAGTTATGTTATACGTACATTTCATTTGAGGTTTGACCAAATTGAGAGACCTAGAAATGTTACCTTAACATCAGCTAATTGCATATTGTTCATTTTCAATGGAGCGTACGATTGCCGATTTGAAATGCAAAAATGCATTGAAATAGTTTTCCTTCGTTAACTATTAATTTATTACAAAACCAATTTGAAACTTCCGAAATTGTTCTATTCGTTTCTTTTTTGCAAAGAACATTCATGTGTATATGTAGAATATCACTTTTTAATTAGTGAAATTCAAAAATGCTCAATTTTTCCTTCCACTTCGCCAGTTGAAAATCGCTGAGAAGTATTCACGATCACTGAACAGATGTTCGTTTCCAGCGCACGAAATCTTGTTTTTATGACCAATTCAACAATGATTCATGCAGAAATGTGGTTGGTCAAAATTTGGACTTCTCTTGTTTGATCCGCTGGATGTTTGTGCTGTTCTTCAATGAAAAAGTGTCTCGCTTGGTGAAAAAATGACGTCAAAAGGTAGAAAAAAACACTAGGCTATTATTTACAATTCATTTCTGCGAAATTAAACCACCTCGATTGTAAAATAACCATCGCATAAGAGTTCTGAGAATAACGGGTAAAAAAAACTGTTTGCTAGGGATAATTGAGACTATCTTTGAGTAAACATGTTCAATTTTTTTTGCGCGTGAAACAGGATCGACGAGCCTAATAACCCTGAGCCTCGTGAATTTGAAACAGCTTGCGGTAGAAAGGGAGAGTCTTATGTAAAATTGTATTGGATAGAAAGAGAGGGCAATACTCCATTAGGCAACGTACTGCAATCAAATGTTTGGATGCACAATTGAAAAGGTAAGTTTTACACTTATTAGTTCAAAATAAGACCGTTGTTACGCAATTTGCGGATTCGGTGGTATAACGGTTAGCATCCCCGGACTGTTCTACCAAAGTTTGCGGGTTTGGAAGCTGTGGATTTTTCTTTGTATGCCTTCCTTTGGAGGGGAAGTGATGCTGGCTGTGCCATGTAGTATGAATTTACTGCATGAAAAAGATACTCCAGCCTATAAGAGGCCCCTGAGCTAAATCCAAATGGTACGAGTGGTTGCCCAAGATAATACCTCTTTTCTCTGCTAGATGGTGAAAGCGTAGCAAAATTTGCGTGGGCAGACGGAAGAGCGGGCCTGATGGCCCGAGTCTCGCCAGGTAAAATTAGGCATTAACAAACCATTTGTCAAAATTATCTAACGACACTAGTAGCCTTATCTTGAGATGACTTAATGGCTCGACAATAATATCTTAAGATCAGCAAAAAGCAGGTGTTCCTCAGTACTCAACACTCGACTAACGTCATTGATAAAAAAAAAATTCAATAGCAACCGTCCAAGGTGGGAACCTTGGGAACTCCTCAATGTACAACAATCGGCTGAATGTGACATTAGTTACAGTAACGAACTGCACACGGTTAGTCGAGTATTGGTCAAACCATTGCAATAAGGGCCCACAGATACCAAAGCTTTTGTAAGAGAACAAAGTGATTCACAGAGTCAAAGATTACTAGATGTAAGGCCTCATTCACAATGCAAACGTAACGTAAGCCGTAAACTTATGCAGTAAACTTTTCACGTAGAAACGATCATTCACAATGGCAAACGTAAGCTGGAACGTAGGTTTTGCCTGAACCAATCAGAATTCAACATATTGATCGATTCGTTTCTAGCATTTTTTTCGACTCCTATCGATTTCGCCTTTTGCATTTGCGTTATCGAAGGTCACAATTTTGTTTGCCAATTCGAACCAACACTTCGCAACTCGTACCAAAACTCCACAAACTTCTCTGCTCTACCTTTCGACTATACACACCAATACACACGCATAAACAAGAATCGATCTGGAGTCGACCTCGCGGATTTCGTTGTGCATTTGTTTTTTTCATGCTGCTCTCTGATTGGTTTTCGGTAGAATTTCGACGTAAACTTAAACGCAGAAGCTTGGAGCTTGCGAGCTCTTAAGTTTACGTCTACGTTTACGTCAAGGCATTGTGAATGATCTCGCTTTATAACCCATTTCTAGGTTTTGCGGCTATGTTACGGTTACGTTTAAGTTTGCATTGTGAATGAGGCCTAAAACTGGAACCGTCGTCCAATGCATTGAGAATAAACTGAGGATAATATGCAAGATTAGCTTCAATATTTCTTCCTCTTATGAAACCAAACTCGATCCGAAAGAAACGGATGGAAATGGTTATGTGGAAAAGATTGGTCAACTTGTTGACAATTACGGTCTCTTAACAGCTTGGAAATAACGTTAAGTTTGGTAGTTGGCCTGTAGTTGGAAATGAACCCTCTGTCGCCAGATTTGAAAATAGGAACAGTGAATGAGGACATCTCCCTAACGGAAAGAGACGAAGGAAGGACTTGTCAAATAAAATTTTCAAACTTTGTGAGAAAATAAATTTCGAATATTTAACAATAACAGTGATCAGGAACTTGTTTACCATAAGATTTTAACTGTCCGATCTTCCGCAGAATAGCAGTAACTAATCTCTATGAGATTCAAAACGTGGTGTGATAGGTCTAAAAGATCAACCCGAGAGGAGCCATCTCGTTGAGTATAAAAAATAATCAACCAATCCTTCAACTATCAATTGTGAGCTGTTAAGAACACGTTAACCCCAGTTCTGTCGACTAATGTATTTCTTTTTCGAATTAACGTATTTCCGAAAGTGTTTTTAATATGAAGAGATAGTGTGCAAGATCTTTCTTGAAACTCGCAATGTCGCGTCTCGCAAGAATTTTACAAAAATGCATCAAATTAGAAAATAAGGTACAGTATAACAGTGACCCATGCAATTCGTAATTCTTATGCGCTCACCTTTTAATTAATAATTGAGTTCTTGAACTACTGACTATGTCACTGCGGAAAACAGGATTTTTTCAATTTCTTTTTCGGAACATGCAAATCAATTCTCATGAATTGTTATCAAACAGAAATGATATCGGAAAAATAACAATTAGATGAAGCTAAAGCAGAGTACAATTTAGACAAATTCGTTACTCATATTAAAATTTGCAGAGGAATAGTCATATAGATCCAGCCCCCATTCAAATAATAATCTCGTCACACAGAAGATTCATGAAATAAGCACAAAGGATGGTAAGCAGTACAACATAAGCTGATACAACTCCCTCACAAGAATCAACAAAGGGATGACGACTGCCATTAGTGAATATCAGGTCCAACGTAATATCATTGGAATTATTTACTACATTGTTCAGAAAAAGATTCAAAAGACTAATCTCCACCTTAGCCAATATATCGCTCATTAAATACAAGAATGTCATAACAAAAATCATTTTCCAGTTTCCTTCGTGGATGGGAAGATCTGGTATTGTTCATGCTATTCCATGAATTCTCGCTACTCGCATCTCACTTTACTCAGCCAAAATGTAACAATGGATTTATGTTTTCGAATTAATAACTGAAATGGAATTCTATTTTAATCTTCAAATGTTCTTCCTGCAAAAATGACTATTAAATTACTCGCAAAATAGCACCAACCTCAAACACTGGGTAGCTAACAAAGGTATCAACATTCCATTTTACACTGAGCAAGTTAAAACCACCAAACAACATCCAATTAATTCCCAGGTATTCTAAATTAAGATTTTCAAGACAGGAAGTATGAGAGAGAGAAATACATTTTCAGTTGCAAAGGGAGGGAAATGGACGCAACCAACAATCACATCTTGACCTTGCAGGATAAGGCAAATAAATACATTCTCAACATCGTTGGAAAAATTGAATTTAAGTCTTTTATGCACATTCTTCTCATCAATAAGAACACATACTCTTGAGCAAGAACTGTTATATGCATTCCGATCATTTCTATAAATTGTAGAAAACTCAACTTAAATTCAGTTCTCAAAATACCCGGGACCAACCAAGTTTCTGCGGAAACAATATACTCATCTAATATAAAACTAAACTTTTCTAAACATTTAATTTTGGTGAGTAAACCCCCTCACATTTTGATGAAAAAAATTTCAACTTCTGATTTATCAGTTTTTTGATTCGTAGTTTTTGATCGGATTTATTTTTACCTTGTTTCAATGTATCGTTAATGCGAAAATCAACTATTTTTCGTTCGTCATTAATATATTTAATAGTCTTTCATTCATCTTTGTTTAGAATTTCTAATTCGCGAATAAGATCTTTCATTTGATCCCTTTGTAACAGTGGCGTGCATTCCATGGAATAAAGGGAATGAGTCATTCCCCTAAGTAAAGCAGAGAAAAAGCCCTTTCGATATTTAAAATATTCATTGCTTATGGCCAGAGCAAAACGTTTTTCCGAATCTTGAGTCTGAGCTAAGTATCAGTGGTTGAATCGTAGTTTCGTCTAATGACGTCAGCGAAGATTCGTTCTTGGAAGGGGGCAGTCGTTCAACTTCGTCATGTGTCGTGGCAAGTCGGCTCGGTTCGTGAGTGCGCGAGAATGGGATTTCTAATGCGTTCCGTTGTGATCGACTGGTAGCTATTACAAGTTCGAAAGAATTTTGGCTTTTTGAGTGTGTTTGATATACGCGTGAACTTACATTATAATACAATATAAGTATAAAGTACAAAATGATATCGAGAACGTTTATCTTAAGTTAAAGAAAGTGTTCTAAAATAACTAATTCTTTATGTTCTGTTCTGCAGTTCTCCCTTGCGGGAAGGAAATGCATCGGCAAACTCATGGTGGAAAGAAGGAAAATTATTTCCACCATGGGCAAACTCATTCCGCGCAGTAGTCGTGGTATCTAGCGAGGAAAGTGGAAACCAGGCAGGGAACCAGAAGGGAGGCACGATGATAGATTTAAGGGGGTCCTTCCGGTCCCTCTTCTGTCAACTTTTGTACGCTTCGCAACTTCCAGTTGCTGGTTAGTGACGAGAAGCGACTCTGAAGGAAAACTTCTCTTGTGCTTTCGGCCTTTTTGTTGTTGTTTTGAGCAGTGGTATTGTGAGTAGTTCTGTCACTTTAATGTCATTGTGAAAATTTGGACGCAATAAAAGGTTACATGAGAAGAAAGAAAATTGCACGCTATCTGAGGCGGAAAAGCTTATTAATGAGGCTGTGGGGAGGACAACAGCAGAACAATGGTGCAATGAGGTATGTCATATAAAAGAGGTAATTTCGAAGGCATGGGAAGACGAAGGAATTGTGGAACAAAATTTTGAAGAAATTATTTCTCTTCAATAGTCGAGTTCCATCCCTTCCAAACAATTATCAGAGGGAAGTGACTGAAATAAGTGATTTCCTTTATAACAGTGATTTGTTTGACAATTAAAGCTGTTTAAATAGTTCTAGTAGAAATTCTTGTGTTTGTAATGTTAGAGAACATCTCAGGGTAAATTAATGTGCTTCGCGAAGTGGAGAGCAACATTTGACATAGAACAAAAACTGCAGTTGTGACGACGACACATGCAGTCATCCACCCACTTAACCACACGCTTGTCTTTCTGTCGCCGCAATCGGGCGGTTCTCACTGCTCCGCCCCCAGCCGCTCTAGCACGTGCTCAGCCCCCCTCCCCACCACAGCCCACCATCAAGACGGTTCTTATTTTAATCGGACCACAGGCACGATCAACTGTCAGGAGGATAAATCATTACTGATATTTCGAGGAATCACCGTACACAAGAATTGCAAACGTAAATTTAGATCGTATTCGCCCTTGGTCTATTATGGGATAAATTCTACCAGAATCGCCGCGAAAGTTGATACCTAAAATAGTACAATAATTGCATTCAGAGCAAAAATAAGAAATACAAGTTGCAGGGAAGAGAACTAACAAAACATGTAATTTGTCCGAGGAATTTAAACAGCAAAGAATTCAGAGAATGTGAAAAGTGCAAGAAATCAATAGAATGCACATCACATTCATTTGTTGAAAAGATAGCGAAAAACGTTACTGAACATGCATTTTCAAATCAACATTCACCATATATCAAAGCGTATGCCCTTATTTTCCATTTTATGAAAGAAAAAAATATTTTTTAATGCACTGATGGAATTTATAAATTTATATTAATAATTTTAAATAACAAAGTAATCGATAAAATAGGTTAAGAATGTAAGTCACATCAATACCGAATTATATTTGTTTATGATTTAGAAAGCATTTACGCAACGAAATTTTCCCTGGGGTTCGTTTTCTCCTACGCGACCAGTTACGTTCGTTTGAAAGACGCAATCTTTCCCGGGTTAATATTCACATTTTGTGAAAATTCACATTTTTAACTGTTTAACGTTTTTTTTGTACTTTGGACTTCAAAAGTGCTTCCCCAACTAAAATTGTCACCGCACGCCATTGCTTTGTAACATTGTCATATCCGCATTAATTATCACAGACTTTATATTTTCTTTTGTTTCTCAAAAAGGGTATAGCAGATGCACGATCTTTTAATATGACCTTAATTGGACGTGATTTTTCTCTTAATATTTACCCAAACGAGTACATTTTATCACCATGTCTTTATAAAGTGTACTAACTGAGTTAGAATCTCGGGCACTACTTTTTCGTCATGAGTTTTAATGGTAGCTGATGCGCTACCTGTTGACTCAACTACATATATTGAAACATGCCCGACATTGGCAGGTCCCAAGTTGAAACAAGCCCCGTCTTTCTATTTAAAAAAAACAAGCCTTACTTGGAGCGACATTTTGAAACAATTATTACTGATAAATGTGATTTGGGCGCAAAGAAAAGATTACACTTGAAACCTAATAATACCTACGTAATATAAATATCTCTCATTCCAAAATTATGTTGTGCTAGCTCAGTTAATTTGGGTTCGAAGTTCATAATTAATGCTACTTACTATGCAACCAATTATTCAATCTGCCATCCCTACGGAGTGGGGAGGAATTTGAAAATCTTATTAAAATGCTCGACTGCACGTAACAAACAATGATAATCAGCTTTCTTTCAACTTAACAAATTAGAATTTATAATATCAACTATGATTGTTGCAAGTTAAACAATTATTACATTGATAATCAAAAATAAATTGATCTTTGGTCATGACCAGTTTTCTCTATATTACAGTAGTTACCTTTTCATTCATTCGTGGGTCTTCTCGCGCTGTTCACTTCTTCGTTCGATGGCGCCCCGTAGAATCTTCTCCGTCGACGCAGCAGAATCTTGCTTCTAGATAAAGTTCTCGCCTAGTGTCCGTGATCTGGTTCCAAATTCTCCCGGCGATACTATTATAATCCGTGACTTCCCTCACTTGCGTCACAAGTGGACGCCTAGACACGTATTTACTTCCTACAAGAACGTTCTATCCTAATATAAGAAACAATAGTTAATTTTATACAACTGTCAATTAAAGTCTTTCCTCGACCTCGTGAAATGTATCAGGAGCCGACCCGCTCATCACCGCGTTGCTCGAGTGAAATGAATGTTCTTCTAAAAACTCGGAAGCATCCGAATTTTATCTTTTTCTTTTGTCTCTCAAAACAATGCTTATTCCGCCTCTGCTCTGTCATTTCAACCTAACGAAAACGATCCTTAACGCCGGTTGTTTGTCACATAGCGACCCCTCGCGATCGTCTATTGGCATCCCTATATTCTGTCATTAAATGACATTTCCATAATAAAAATGGTTCGTCATTTTGGTATATCACAATCTAATTACATTATTTTTATGTGCTTCTCTCTCGGCAATTTCAACAAAAATTTCACGTCGGTTAACAGATTTTGAATTGCATGATTGATATTGTTCTTCTATACGCTCATTTATTTTTTCGACTTGGTTAAAAATCTAACTTACAATTTTTTGGGAAAAATACTCCAACCACTCGAGCATTCAGCACAGTAGAATTTCATCACACCTTGTGACCTTATACTTGTAGGGTAGTATCTCCAAGATGGAATATGGCACGACTTTTTGCGTCTTTCTCGGTCCAGCCGTAAGATGTCGCATGATTGCAACCATATCAAGCAGTGCTGCAGATTAACCGACTCTAGTGGCACGACCGAGAAAGACGCGAAAAGCCGTGACATTCCATCTTGGATATACCCTCAGATGCCTTGTTAGAAAAACCCAAGTATAGTTCCCGTACTATAACTTCAGTGGCTGTCAGTCCGAAACATGTGTAGTGATTTGGGATTTGACAGCTAATTGTAAATCTTATCTTTTGACCCCTCGCAAGACTTTCCACTCACGACAGTTAGACGACATGACCTTCCTCCATAGTTGAAAAACAAATCGTCTCGAGTGAGTGGACTGGAAATCCCGCCAACGTTCAATGCTCGAATAAGTACTTCGTTTTTATAACGTGGGGAAGGTCTTGTCTTAACGATGGAATATGGCACGGCTTTTCGCATCTTTCTCGGTCGCACCGCTAGATGTCACTTGATCTGCAGCAGTGCTTGATACGTTCGCGATCATGTGACATCTGGCGGTACGACCGAAAAAGACGCAAAAAGTCTTGCCATATTCCATCGTGAAGCGTTTTGTTACGCGCCACGTTACGAAAACCCAAGTATAGGTGGTGGACACCACTAAAACTCAATACCTGATAAAATTAGACATAGAACAACGACCAATACACAACAGTTACAACACTATAAAAATGAGTAAAACTCTCCACGCTCCGCACTCAACGCCCAAGTAAAAGAACAATTAAAATAAAAAGTTATAAAACTGACCAAAACACTAAAATTCGGTGACAACTAAAAGTTAAAAGATCGCACAACAAAAATTACGATGAAATAACCTGTGTATTTATTTGAGCATTATGCCTTTTATTTATTGATTAGATTGCATCTGAACTTCAATAAATCGATATCATAAAAATGTTGTCTTTGTTGTGTTGGTATTAGAGCGGGCGTAAAGTTTTCAAAAGACCCGAGGGCATAAAGAATTGTAAAGGCACGCACAGTATTAATGACAAAAGAATTTGTTTAAAATGTCAATTTCTCGAAAACTAATAACTGGATAATATTTTAATTCTGGAGGCACAAACTAGTTTCAAAATTTAATAAAGTTACAGAAAATCCGATCATTTGCCACATTCGAACGGTAAATGTGTCCTCGAGATGCGTTTTTTCGAAACTCGTGTTTTCCAAGAATTCGAAAATTACATCATCTTTGACTCGCACTAGCTCTTAAATTAATTTATCTATAACACTGAGATTTACACAACTAATTATCAGTACGTCGCTACTTATCTTATAGTTTCGACAGAATTTTTAATCGAAATAAACTCGTGTAAGACGGGAACTTCCTAGAAAGCATTTTTGTGGAAAAGGCCGTTTTTACGTGTTATTCCCGAATTTCTGGAAAACGAAGCCTCTGATGCTTTTCACTAGTTTATTCGCCATTTAATTTCTTTCTAGGACACTGATTTTCAGAACAATGGGGCATGTCGAAAATCGCAAAATTCAGCAGTTGGGGGCAATACAGCAGGGGGGGGGGTACAATTCAGTTTTTAAACTGGCAGTGAAACTCATAAAAATGCGCACCAGCTCACTTCTTAATGGCTGCAATCGGACTGCTTGATGTCTCTTTTAAAGCACAATGCATCACAGACCAGAGTTTTATATGCGCACGTTTTCTTGAGCCCCGGAATACGTCCCCCTACTCCTCTACCAGCATTTATTGAATTAATAAATGATAGCAATGAGCGCTGTAGACAAAATCTGTTAACCAGAAATGTTCGCTCCCGTGTAATAGAAACTATTTTGCATCGAAAAACGAACTACAAATTTGATATAAAATTCCTTTTGAGAAAATAACTGAACTTTCCACTCCACTGGCAACTACAGTGCGGTTGCCACAACTAAATCGCGTGGAATGACGAATTTAAATCACACTTGCATATGCATTCATTACATTAAGAATATCTTGCGTCTCTGCCAATTGCATTAAAGATTTGCAGGAATTCCTTTTTATAAATATTTTCCTCTATAGGACATGAAAAACGTTGTTTCCACATTGGACAGATTCCGTTGTATGCTGGGTAAAATACCACTTTTCCCCATAGCACGTCATACGCAGTTTTTAACTGTTTTTTGACGTAAAATAAATAAATAAATGAATAAACCATATAATTTCACGGGCCAAGAAAATTTCCGGAGATACTAGCGCAGACTTGGTCATGAACAGAGTGCGGTTTGTTCGCTGACGTCATCCCCACCACTAGTTGTAATCATACTGCCAACCTAAGCTTAAGAAATATGAAACGGGGATGGATAGGGAGTTATAATTGGGTTTTCGTTATGTGACGCCTAAGGATCTTATCTTCGCGATTGAATATGGCACGACTTTTTGCGTCTTTCTCGGTAGTGTCGCTAGATGTTGCTTGATCTGCAGCACTGCTTGATACGGTCGCGATTATACAACATTAGGCGGAAGGACCGAGAAAGACGCAAAAAGCCGTGCCATATTTCATTGTGAAGACAAGTCCCTCAGACGCCACGTTAGGAAAACCCAAGTATAATAAATATTCGATCCAATTACATTAAATCTTCAATTGAATTATTTATTAATGTCCAGGGTACATATTCCTTTTGATTTCTATTGAGTCTTTCAGTCTTTGTCTCCACAGATATTCTACAAGATGGGGCTCGTTCGTGGCATATAGCGAAGTCACTTGCTTTTCAGCACCGAGGTCCGTGTTCGATTCCCGTCGAATCTCATGTGAAATTTGTTCCAACAAAACGAGTTTGGCTGCTTCACAAGGGCTAATCCAACCTCTGTGAAGTGATCTAAACCCTACCCCTATCCTTATTGCTTCCCAATTCTGGCCGCTGGGTAGTGACGCAGGAGCGCGTAGCAGGAGGCGCGTACGCGGAGATGCTACCTGGCGGTCCTCTTGACAACTGACTGCGACGTGACATGACTTAGAAAAGATAATGGAGGATTACTCCCGCGCAAATTAATGAAGGGTTACTCACCAGCGCAAAGCGCTCAACGCCCTTAAGGGGCTTGGAGATGCGTTGCGTTAATTTGTAGTCGCAACAAAACAAAAAAGTTCATATACTCATGACGTTACTTTCAAAGACTCGTTTTCTCGTTTCGCTCACCCGGATTCCAGTCATGGCGAAGCTCGGACCTTCGGCCCTCGCGTTCACTATAAACAACCTTGAGTCTATCCACCGCATAATTACCAATACCCTTTTATAAGAAAGCACTTTAATGGTTAAGTTCCATACCCTGCATTATATCACTGCGGCGACACACAAATGAACATCCACTCGAAAAATCCAAATTTTCCTTTTAAGGCAGGTTTCCGACTTGTACAAATTGCGTTTTAGGCAGATTTTACTCTATTAACGAAATTGTATATTTCAGAAGTCCCTTTGATGTGCAGTTGAAAATATTTGCAATAAGATAAGCCTGAGTTCGTAGTCATTCAAAACAGAATGTTAAGATATAGTTATATTTAATATTCAGTTGAAAACATTTGTGATAAGACAATTAGCTTCGTGGTCACTTAGCACAGAGGGGTAATGAAGTGGCCCATTCAATGTGTTAAATGGTGTTGAAAACTTTGTTACGAATTATGTGCAGCTTTTATATATATATATATATATATATATATATATATATATATATATATATATATTATAACACCTCCAATCGGAGGTGCTCTCAGGTGACCTCAACTTACCTTCTCCCGGCGCTAGCAGATGGATAAAGCTTGCCCGGCTACACCCATAAAAGACCCTGAAAGATTAAGCGGGAACATGCGTGGCGTGGGCATTGGCATGCACCTTGCAATAAGAAGAATGCTCTTTCATGCACTGAAAAAAAGAACTGGTTGCCCTACATTGAAAAATGGTTCTCCCACCCAGAATTAATAGTAAAATTTGGCCCATCTATTTTTGTGGTTGACGCACCGAAGGTGCCGTGTGTGGAGCTCTATGGAGCCCTGAACCACCGCTCTGTCTTGTGATTCCCTTGTCCACGTAGGGTCCTGAACCACAAAATGTTTGCAGTTCCTGGCTGATGCTCTCGGAACTTCGGTGAGAGGTTTCACAGCCCATATTTTAGAGCTACAGTTCCTACGTAAATGTTTATAGCAAAAATGGAATTATTTGCCTCAACCCTTGTTTGCTAGTGCTCCTTACCTTGTTTTATACGTGGTTTTAAATAGTTATGTTGCTTAGTCAAGAATTTATAAAATTTTGCAGAAATGTATAAATTCATGCCTGTAAGAAAGAAAATTTAAAACCACGAGTATAGGCAATTTCAAAATTTAAATTTTCCATGAAATTTAGTGTAAATAAATTTGATTCTAGAAAGTGTTACATTTTAAAAAATTGAACTGAAAAAGAAGTAGAAATATGAAAATAGGTGATACCACTTCAATTAAAGAAATTTTTGAAAACTTGACCCTAAAAGCAGTTACTGGATAGAATTAGATAAATAAAAATTAAATCTGAGATAATTTCATTAAATTAATTTGCTAAATATTTTCACTCCTAACATTTAGTAGCAACAAGTAAACTCTCTTAAGACCTCTACCCCACAAAAAACAAAACAAAATTAATCAAAACTCAGCAATATTATAGAGTATTTTTAAATATGACTTAATTTATTTCTTTGGTCACTTGTTTTACCAAGTCATTGGCAGCTTGTGGTGCACAACCATCAATATGTGAATGTTAAAAATTTTTACATTTCATGAAACTAATTTATTCATTTTAACCTTCACATATTTATAGCTCTATGCCACAAGTTGCACATGACTTAAGGGAGACTACGGTCCAAATAAATTAATACATTAAAACTCAATTACTTTAATATGCCAAGTTTTGCTAGCATGAAAATCAGAAACAGTAATATGAACAAATGTAAAATAATTTGAAATAGATAAATTTGGGAAATTGATGTGGAAAAAAACAAAACAAAAAACATTAGATTCATACAAAGAAATAAGTGCTATATTATATTTGAAACAATTAATTACATTATCTTTTTATACATTTTCATAATGAATGTTTCACAGCAACAAGTAATAGCTCATAAGTGCCCTAGTTCACAAAAAAATATTATAATGAAGACAAACTTATTTAGGTTATTTCAGTTTCAACAGATCCTGAAAAGTAAGATACCAGTTTTGCGTCTCAGAATGCAATAAATTTTCTCACACAGTAAAAATCATACATGTGTGCACATTAACATTTTGAAAGGAGCCCATAGCCTCCTTAATAAAAATATTTCATGGAGTGCTTACTCCTTTAGAACACGAAATATGATAAAGAGATCAAATTAAAATTCATTGAATTTATGTATATTATTAATTTATTTCATTGAACTTGTTATTATTACTTGAAGGGCCCTCAGTGTTTAATGAAGTTCAAAATAGTCCAGTCAAAAAAGTTTTGTTGTCCTTTTAGCAAGACAGGTAAAAATGTAAACATTTTTAAAGAAAAAATATGAATTACAAAAGAAAATAGCTTTCATCAATCTTAACATTTTTTAACATCAATCCCAAACAATAATAAATGTTCCAAAATCATAAAGTTTTATTAAAAACTCAACATAGCTTTCTGAAGTAAAAACAATTGTGAACATATCCAAATAAATATTCAAACTAGTAACAAATCATCAAAAAATATGCATTAAAAATTAAATTAATAATTCAATATTTGTAAAAAAAAAAAAAAATTGTTGAAGTTGATTATTTGCATAATATTTAGTTGAAAAACTCAACACAATATCGTGCAATGATGGAGAGTCTTTAGGATCAGGTTCTAGAGGATAAAGATTTCCTGCATCTTCCATGGGAGCATTTGGATTTTGATTAGAGGAACATGGATTTGTGTCTACAGGATTGCTTCTCACATCTGCAACACTTTCAGAAGTTAGAGTTGCTGAATGCTTCAATAATAAATGTTTCCGGTACAAAGGCCAGGAAGAAAAGACACGAAAACAAGCATGTTCATGGCATCTAAAAGTACTGTTTCTATCAATACTGTGACCAATGGTCAGATGCATATATAAACTATTTATACCGTTAAAGGTATTCCTGCATTCTGGGCAAACAGGCATGATTGCAAGTCATATATACTCAACCCAAAAAATATGCTTATACAAACACAAATACAATAAGTAGTTTTTTATGATAATAATACTATAGTTAATTGTATTAATTGTAAATGCACTGAACTGTGCTTCCAATCTTCTACAAGTCACCAATAATCTGAAAACAGTTAAAATTTAATATGCCAATTTTGGAAGTACATCACAAAATGCAGTTGCACAATTTTGCTAACCACCATCAAATAGATAAGGTAGGCCTTTCTTCACTTGCAAGACTTCCCTTAAAGAGTGCTCTTCAAAATGTAATTGCACAAGCTGAAAATAGAAAAAATATTGTTGGATTTCAGATTAGTCTCTAAAATTCACTACCTACATTCTTTCCTGAAGGTTGATTATTCTCTTCAAATCTCTTTTCAATTTCACTATTTACTCTAATCCTTTGATTTCAATAAATCGCAGGCCTTTATCTCCTAACACTCTCTTCTCAGTAGTATTAGATTTATTAATTTTTTAAATTTAAATTTATTAATTCTGTCTAAAATGAACTTTGGGCTGTTATTATACATTTGGTATCAAATACTCACCTTCAGAGACAGTTGCTGCATGTTTTAGTTTCCTATATTAAATAAAATGACAAATTAGTTTAAAAAATCAACATGTATCTGTGATAACACGCAAACATACATAAAACATTCAATACACTCATCTAGAAAGATCTCATTCATTTTAACTGAAACCCAATTACCAAGACTTAATCATTTTCCCAAATCTCAATTGAGGATTCAAGACCTTTCCTTAGCATAAAACCATCCCTAATAGTGGAAATTGTGTCAGGATATTATTTTAGAATTAAAAGAGCTTCGTAATCCATATGATTCCTGCAAACCAAATAAAGTCTACAATTTTACAATCCAATTTTGGAAAAGAAAATTAATTTTTTTTAAAACTTCTTGTGTATAAGCAATTTTTTTCGTACTCGTGGGATAACAATGCAATGATCCTAAAAGAGATCATATTTCTACCTAAGTACCTTATATTTCCATTACTTTTTTTTTTGCATACTATTGCAGTGCCTATTTTTGGACAACCATGCAATTAATAGTGTTACAGAGTTCCACATTCTGCCATCTCATGCTATTTTATTCAAATGAAACGTAAAACAATTTATGTTATATTTGAATAAAATAGCATGACACAATAATGATAAAATAACAAAATAGCAGAATCGAACTCCATAACACTTTTAATTATCCAATACTTCAAAAATCAAATAGGACTGCAAAAGTACACAATATTATAAGTGACAACCGGACTCACAATTAGTATCATATTCCATTATTTTACTCATTAAAGTAATAAAAATTTTTCATACTCTAATTTTAAAATAAATCAACTAAGTACGTTATAATTTTACATAATCACAGAACAAATCTATTTGTTTTGAACACTAATAAAAAGATATCAAAAAAATTGTTTCTACATTTGATTATTATGCGCATTTAATGCAAAACTTTGGTAAAAATAATAAACAAATCAAGCAAATCTCTCTAATGATACATTAAATGAAAAATCATATCAACCTATTAAAATAAACCTGACTATATAAAACCAATGATTTTGTGCAAAAATGAAATGTATCTTTTATCCAAATTGTTTTCTTTGAACATCAAAATCTAGAAAAGATACCAAACACCTTTACATTATCTAACAGCAATGGTTATCACTGAAAGTAACAATGTTTCCTCCCACCTTCTTGTGATTCTAGTTGAGATGGAAAAGTAGGAAGAGATGGAGAACTGTATACACCCGAAGAGGGTGACGAAGAGGCAAAAAAACTAAGGCAATTTCTTAATTCTGTCTTCCTGAGAGTTTTGTTTAAATTCGTATATGCATCATACAGCTTCCCTGAAGCTGTACGACCCTTCCCCCTCACACTTGATGGAATGCAGTAAGTCTCCTGCACAGAGACAGTATTTTCCTTCAAATCCATTAACAACAACAACTGAACTTACTTGAAATTCACCAGAAAAACATTGAACTATCAAATTTGCCAGTTCTAAAAACCTCGGTTTGGAGATTCTGCAAGAAAAAAATATTCCAGTTTCAATGAATTTCCTAATGCATATTTTTAAAATGCTTCCTTCCTTTCTTACCACTTCAAAACCATACTTAATAATAATAATAATAATAATAATAATAATAATAATAATAATAATAATAATAATAACTAATTTAATTAACAATCACTTTACTAAAACCAATTGAGGAAAAAAGCTGTAAGACTTATAAATGCATATTTTCAACATTCTTACAATGTATTTGTATTGGCTCCATATTCTGCATAAATAACAAGCTCAGCTAGCTTGCAACGAGAGCTGTTATCCAAGCCACGTTTACCATGAAGAGCGATAACAGACTTCCCAATTGCAGTCTTTTCCAAAACTTCATGTATATACTAAAACAGAAAACAAAGTAATATTTTTGTATTCAGACTATTGTGCTCTAAAATTCATTACTTACATTTTTTTTGCTGGTTGATTGTAATCTTTGGGTTCAGTTTCTTTATTTGATCTTATCTTGTTCAGATGAATCTCAGGACTCTCTGAATTTTCTTCCTCAAATTCCCTCTGGTCAATAGTAGGCCTACTAGAAATTTGTGTCTGAAATTCACTTTCTGGAGATTCAATATCTGGCTGCCAAAAATTGGCAGGATATATTCTCCTTCAGAAGGAAGACTGAAGGATGTATTAATTTCCTACATCAAATAAAATGAGAAATTAGTTTGAAAAATCAACAAGAATCAGTGATAAAATGCTACATACCTAAAAAATTAAATAAATGAATGAATTAATTGCAGCCACATTAGTAGCCCAGAATGAAAAAACCCTTCACTGACATCATTTAACGATTCCAATCCTTCCCTTAATATTAATGCATCCCTGACAGTGGGGATAGTGGTGGAAATAGAATCAGGATATTTTTTCAGAAGTAGAAGTGCATCATAATCCATATTATTCTCTGCAAACCGGAAGAAGTTTAAAATTATATGATCAGGATTGGAAAAGAATCTGAACTTTCTGTACAAAAAAATAACTAACATAAAAATTCTTATGCATAAACTTATTTTGTTTACACATTGGAACAATAATGCAATTATCATAAAATAATGCTTTTATTTACTTTGTAATTTCCAATGTAAACTAAATTTTTTAAGATTTTACTTATTAAAATGATAATTTTTCATATATTAATTTTCAAATAAAACAACTATACAAATTACAACTTTGCATCATTGCTTCACAAATCTACTCCTTGTTTCAAACACTAATAGAAGTTAAAAGAATAATTTCATTTTGATCTGTGCGCTCATTACAGTCTGGTGATTTGAACCTTCTGGGAAATCAATTGAACAAAGAAGTGTTTCTTTAATTTTGCATTTTTGGTCAAATCAATTTTTGGAGTCAAAATCCTTTCACCGACCAACCCATCCCAGCTTCCTAAATAAAATAACCTATTGAACAATACATTAAAACGGACTACTTAATCAATCTTTTAAACCAACTCTGATTATGAAATTGGAGGTGTGGGGAAAAATAAAATGTAAATTATATGAAAAATAGTCGCTATCAATTATTTTAAAATTGAGAGAGATTGGAATCATGCAAATGAGAAAAATAGCACTATAAGCTCACCAAAAAAAAGAAAGGAAGCCTGAAAATAAATCCGACAGGGATGTCCATTATATACTTTTACAATGTGGGCAAGAAAGGAAAGGTTAAAAAAACGTGCGTGTTGTTATTTCAATAACAACTTAACGTGATCTTTCTTAAATAAACAAGTTTCGGAAACGGAACATTTAAACAAAGTATATTCTTCGTATTACACATTACACAGTAATAGTATTTATTCTTACCAGCAAACTTTTCTATTGGATGAGGAAGCCTCATTTTCTTCAGTGCTTCATTACACTTCGTGTCCATTCTCACGAATTCACACGTAGAGCACTTGCACTTTCTATTCACCAATTCTCATAAAGCACTTTGTCGATCCAGATTTTCACTGCCAGACCACACAAAGACACACCTCACACCTCCAGCACACCTCACACTTTGTCTATGCCAATTCGCACCAGATTCGCACTCTCTGCCCGACCGCACAAAGAAAGACTTGTATATGAATATGCGGGAATCCCCGCGATTCCTTGAATAGGAATCCCACCAAGAAGTTTGGCCAACGTTACCATACTAAAGGTCTTATATCCCATGCCCTCAGCGTTCACAAATGCGCTCTGGCGGAAACCATTTGGAAAGGTAATGAGAATTAAATGGTGGTTGTAAGATCCACGCATTTTCCAACGGTCGTCGGTTGGTTAGCTTTATCAATACACCTTGGGCACGTCATCCTTGATGATTATTGTCACAATGTCTAAATCGATTGTCACAACTGGAAGACACGCAACCATAGGTTAACGGTTGAGAGAGCGGTGGTGATTTTTTTCAGTGTGAACTTAATTTAATTGCCGAAAAACTACTTCTGGTGAGGCCAGATACAAACCAAAAGAAAAACTTAACCTAACTTACATCTAGGTTACACCGGGCGGTCATTCGCCCCTCACTCGCCTCATCTACAGTCCAGTGCGGGCGCGGGCCATTGTCCCGGCGCTGGCGAGGTGGCGCACGGCGGCTCGCTCGGTCGCCCGCCCAGGTAGGGCGCCGGGAGTCGGGGTTGACGCCGGCGGCTCAGGCGGCGCCTCGGGCCATCCACCCGAAGCGGCAGCGCGGCGTGGCGCTGGAGATAGCGGCGGTTCGGTCTGGTCCCGACCGGCGCGTGGTGCTGGCGTCTGAATGGACGCCGGGCGACGTCGGCGGCGGCGGCGAGCGGCGGCCCGCTCTGGTCACGGCCGTTGCCTGTCCTTAGGTCCTCGCCCGTCCGTGGTTGAGCGGCGGATCAGTCGAACGCTCGCGATGTGCGACGCGTGGCCCAGAAACTTGGCCTAACTTAGCGGCATAAAGCGGCGCGGTGAAGGCGGCTCGGTCTTTACCGTCTATAGGAGCCCTCGACTTACTACGGCCCTAGTCGGTGAGGCATATGCGCTTATCCGAGGCAATTTTCACGATGTGCTCACTTACGCTGTTCAGGACAGAAGACGTCTGACCACTACCACTGCTCGAAACAGGACAAAACTTCTCGTTTTTCGGAGCTCTCTGGCTCCATGGGTCACATGACCGCGTCCACGCGACGTTCGCACTCATTGGCCTGCGACATCACGCGACACGGAGCGGCCAATCGTGGTGGTACCGACTTGGCAGTCTGATGTTGTGAAGTAGCGTCTTCACCGGAATTTGTTTCACGTCACGATTTCGCCGAACTCGCCAACGCTCCGCGCGGAGAGTGGAAATCCCATCGACGTCACGGGCGCGCCCCTTCACCGGACTCCGAAACAAAGGAGGACTTCGGTCACCCGCGTCGGCGACGCTAAGTAACGGGAAAATGTACCTATTCCTTACGCCCTTGCGGCGAGCCTCCACTACGCGCTTCAACAGGCGTTTGAAAATATAATTTCACGTTTATTCTCATTCGTCGCTGCCATACATGGGCGACTGTTCCATTACAATATACACATTCAAATCACATACGTATCATTCAAATACGACCGTAAACATTTGCTTTTCCCGTCAAGCTTTTAGTTGGATGTGATACGTTCTCCCAGCGCAGACAATAGAAGGAAATATTCTCCTGTGGTTATCGGAAGCGGTGTAATTTGTCTGAAATATTGTGTGTATTCAGACAGAAACTACAGCAGATCACGTTGCTGAATCAGACGTAATATTTTCGTCGTTTTGTACGGTAAAGAGATAATGTACGGGAGTACTGGACGATCTTTGCTAGCAGGTTCTTTTGAAGATCATGATAAAATCTAAATTTTGTCTTGCCATAAATCCACAAGTGAAACAGCCCGCTAACGCGGATGTTGCGCCTTCTATCAAGGCAAGTTTGGGAAGACAAAATATTTCTTAGGATAGGTGTTGGTCGTTTAGCACTCACGTGCCTAATTAAAATAATACGAAATGCACCATACGAACTCTTACTTAATCAAAAGGCGTGCTGACGCATGTAGCTGCATAAAATCTCGACTGAAGTGCTCTTATCTAGGCAAACATTGATTTAAGCATATATGTAGCAATTCGTCTGAAACTGACGAGGCTCGGAATAGCATTTCATTTATCGTTCAAAATTTCGCTCAAGAGGAAGCCGCCGAAACATTTTTCTTATTATATTGAAGACAGAAAGTAATTTAATCTGGCGCTTGAATAAGAAACATCAAGAACGTTCCTTACAATGCATGTTATCCCATAATTTTCGATAAAAACAGCTTTAACCGGCTAATTCTGGAATTAAAATCGTACCTTATCCACATCGCACTGCATAAGCAATACACAACTTAGCCATTTATTTACATTTTATCGAGTGAAAATGCGGGTTGCCCGGGGGTTTATTTATCAAAATCACCTCACCAACAGCCTTGCCCGTCTAATCCACCATGTATGCTCAGAGCGCATTACACGAGATATGTATGTATTGAACCGAAGCTGAATATATGCGCCGTCCACGCCTCAAGAACCCGAGACAGCGCGATGAAACAGACGTTGGTGCAGGCGGTCCGTCAAATTGAATGTGGCGCATTGGCGACGTCACCGCCAATCGATCAAGCATAAGCAATAAGGGAACCGACGCTGACCAACAGGAAATTCGCAGATAAGATAAGGAACTAAACATCGCCATTGACTTCCGAGGGAAACAAAGGCCAAGATATTTTTCCGTTGAAAGGCGGGAGTCGGTTAAAATTTCCGAAAGAGAGCAGTCGGTTAGAATCTCTGAAGAAGAGCGGTTGATAAATCTTTTAGTTTTTGTAAAGAACCGTTGAGAAGTCTGCTGAAAGAGGAAGAATCGGAGTGATTTTCGAAGTGTGATTTAGTGTTCATTTCGACGTGTCAGGGACCATTCTATCCAGCCGTTTCGCAAAGGAAAGAATCCTGAGGCGAAGTCCAGTTTCCGACGTGGTCAGAGAAGCCTTCGTGTTAGAAACAGGAAACGAGTGTGTAGGCGAGGCCGCTTCTTTAGTGGTCAAATAGAATTGGACTGTGACGTGAACGGACGGAGGCGACGGAATGAAGAAGCGTACGACACGAGTCCAAGTAAAATGTGCTAACGACATTGCTGACAGTCATATTAAGCAAAATTCGTACCGTCAAAACCCTCCCAATCACGGCCTATAATTAGCACAGCACCCACGCTACTAGGCAGCAGATCAGTCTTCAGAATATGCAGTTTCCGACCGTTTTCTAACGAGGGAATTGAAGCCGACGGCAACGCAGAAGTACAGGTTGCAACCGAGAAGTGGCGAGCACATCGGTGGATCTAGCCGAGGCCGCGTCCATCTACGAGGTTACCCCGATCGCCGACGCGTCGAGGTAACCTCGCCGCGTCGAGGACTCGCCGAGCCGCCATATCACCGCGACGCGGGGTCGCCAGGATCGCGAGCCGCCAGCCGGCGCCGGAGCCCAGCGGTGTTTACCCCTCGCCAGCGGAGCCCGCCAAGGTCGTTCAACCCCCCTTTCCATTGCGTGAGTACCCGTGCGTGAGAAGGCATCAAAGATAAAAAAAACTTGCATAATCGATAAACGAATAACAGATGTGAGATGAGAATTAAAGATCTGTTTTTCAAACCATTTATTGAATGAGTCAATTCAAAATCGATCTCAAGTCGAGGAATTGTTGTAAATATGATTAGGGTATTGTAACGATACCGAATATTGTACCCCGGCTAATCGTAAACAAAGTGTTGCGTAATCACGCGCTGGCGCCTTTTGCGTCTTTTCTGAGCCGTCGGGCGGCTAATTCGTTCCGCACAGCTGTCGCCGCGACATCTCGGCGCCAAGCAAACGGGGGGACTGCATTTGTTTTCGCCAACGCCGACGCGGGTCTATCCCTGGGGATCTAGCTGGGAAGGGGGGCTGCGCAGTTTGGAAACTCCGGGAGAAACCACCTATGTTTATTTACAAAAAGTGTGCGAGTGAGAGCGCATCACGGAAAATTTCGCTCGACACACCGGCGAAACTCAAGAGATTATTGGACCAAATTTAGTTAAGACGTAGGAACTTTTCGCCAATAGAAGCACGTTTTAGTAAAAATTCCGGAAACTTCTAGAACATTTGGGAAACTGGGGGGGAGAAAAGGCTTGTAAGCGCTGGCATGCGCCGAGCAGGCACATGAGAACGGTGGGAGAGATCCCAGTAGGCGGATCAGAACGGTGGGAGAGATCACAGTAGGCGGATCAGAAGGGTAGAAGAGGTGAGCGCTGACGTGCGCTCAGCTCGCAGAACAGTAGAGCGAGAGAAGGACAGTGTCCCTCTACTTTAAATTGAGGACGAGTAGTTCCTCCGGTTACTCTCTTGTCGAGAATATTGTTTTTTGATCTCTGCCGATCACGCCCGCGTCGCCCGTCACAATTTACGTGACGATTATTATCGCGTTGTCGGACACCTGAGTCTTGAGCTGTCGTCGCTTTCATCGTCACCATCACTGCACCACCGCCGTCGCCGTGGTCACATTGCGCCACCGCAACCGCCGCCGCCGACGCGGGAGTCAAGGACTTCCCCTGCACCCACGGGACACGCCGCCTGGTGTGAGGTTCGGCGACCTGTGGAGGTTGCCCACCCCAGCGGACCTGCCTGCAAACGGTGACTGTGTTTTGATTTGTCGAGCTGCGGCAAAATCTTCAGTACGCCCTTCAGGCGCAACGCTTGTTTATGAAAGAAACTCTTATCCAGGAAGTGCTCGCCGCGCATTGGCGACTTCCTTACAATATTAAGGCTAAATGTACCGACACTAGTTCCATTTGTCGCCACCACGTGGCAGCACCAAAATAAGCAAAATTTACTAGACCGATAACGTCTGAACAAATTGTCCGATTTTCGATCTGTAAACGGCATTGGACTCCTTTTTAAAATAGAATTCACGCTACGATGCCGTTTTTTCAAAAAATATTTCCAAAAAAAAATTTAAAATGATTTCTCATAGTTACGGGAAGAAATTAAAAAATGTGGGCTTATAGCGCGATGACGACGTGCTTCCTGAATCCAACGCCGTGTCAATCATGCAAATCGGATGAATAGGAGCGGCGTAAAGTGAAATTTCGGAAAACATACCTGATCCCCCTTCCCCTTTTCCCCCTCCCGCCTTCGCGCAGTGAACGTGGAGTGAGCATTCGCAACGATATTCGAGAACCACTGTCCCAGTGCCATATCGGATTTGGAAATCCCGGAACCCCTCCCCCACGGTCACTTTAGCCTAGCCCTTCGTGCCGGGCGCTGAAAGAACGCCCGCCGGTGCCTAGAGGTTCTCACACAGTAACAACCTGCTCCATGGTTTCACAATGGGCAAACTGAATCAGACCTGTAGAGATATTTCAAGATTTTCACCGTGAAATATAAAGATGGAGTCTCACAATTGTTATAAATCTTGGAAACTCAGTCATCAAAGTGAAGATTCGAAGGATTATATAGTACGAGTATATACACTTTACCTTCGATTCCTCTCCATTCGCGTGATTATTATTATTATTATTATTATTATTATTATTATTATTATTATTATTATTATTATTATTATTATTATTATAATTATTATATTATTATTATTATTATTATTTTATAATAATAATAATAATAATAATAATAATAAAGTCCTAATGTTTCGTTCTTTTCAAGTATTATATTTCTCTGCTAAGAGAGCAAAGGATAAAAGTCAGAGAACTCAGCAGGGTATTCCAGTGTAGACCCAGACAAGATAAAGAAAAGATTCTTCAAGAAATATAGCACGTCATACGTAGTTTTTAACTGTTTTTTGACGCTAAATAAATAAATAAATAAATAAATAAAAAGAAAAATGCAAAGAAGTGGAAGAACATAACAACAAAAGGAGACCTAAAGAAATGTTCCGGGTCATTCGAAATATGACCAGGGAGTGTAAACTGGCAATGAGGAATAGGCAGGGACCGAAAAGGTATTAGATACCGGTAAAATACCGGTATTTTACATACCTTTTTCAAATACCTATGTTCTTTTATACCGATAAAATACCTCTATAGGACGTCTATAACGGTATGGACGTCCATAAAGGTGATAAGGGTATTATACCTGTATTTTCAATGAAAAACAATAGCTTACCATCCATAAATGTCGACTAAATAAGTTATTTTAGTTAATAATATCTCACAAAATGTTTATTAAACTAATATACTTTTATAATTGTTATTTATTGTTTGAATTATTATCTTGTTCATATATAACACTCGGTTACTAATAATTAACGAAACGCGAATGATTCCACTAATTCTTGTATAGTAAATATAATCTCCACTTCGTCACTGCACAATGTTCTCGTCCACTGAAAACTGCTCACTGCCCTCTTCCTACGCTTGGGCATATCGAATTGCCCTAGTGTAGCACGCAGCCCGCCGAAGAACGCGGCGAGATGTCTGCAGAGGTCAGAAAAGTCACGTTATCAGAACAGCAGTGTGCCAGAGGTGCGACCCTGCTTCCAGCTCAGAAGGGTGACTACACTTGAGCGCGTGCCTTGGCGGCGCTGGGCTTGGATAGAAAGGAGCGCGAAATGAGAAGCAAACATTCAAAACGTGACATGTCCACTTTACTCCTTTTCGAGAAAACGCAAAAATGTTATGTCATCAAAATTATGCAGATGTTTTATTTATACTTAATTCTGAATTATGTAATAATGATAGCTAAATATATTATTAATATAAAATTTAAATATTCTATGAACTTACATTTAAAGAAAACAACATTTATGTCAACTGGTAAAAAAGGAAGCCTGAACATCAACGGAGAAGTGATATACATGGCAGGCGAAGTTAAATACTTATGAATTACAATAACAAATTCTGGATACTGTACAGAAAAACTAAAGAGAGAAATAATTTTAGAAAAAGAAGTGGAAAGAAAATTACACAAATTCATAAAATATGCAGGCATATCAAGTGATTGATTTCTAAAATTTTAGGTCCCGGAACGCGCTAAAAATGATTTATTAATTTAATAGAAATAATTATATATTTATAATATAATGTAATAATTATCAGCGAGATACAGGAACGCCGTTCCGTCGTGTTCCGTCAGAAATCAAGCCTTGCGTAAGACCAAAATCCAAATAATCGAGAAAATGGTATTTCTAATCCTGTTGTGTGAGTGTAAAAGCTGAACATTGAGATAGGCCGAAAAAAAGAAGATGCTTTTGAAGTATGGA
>BLKR01000650.1:228221-438870 GCA_011170035.1 Teleogryllus occipitalis | reverse complement strand
AAGTCATTTTTGACAAAAACCACTGATTCGTAAATAAACAGACACGGTAATGGTAAAATTCCTAGATTAATGAAGAGAGGCTTACATGAATCACGTGGGTGGGATTTGGTTATTATTCGTACAATTCGTTTTTGTAATCTAAAAGTCTGGGAGCTATAAGATGTATTTCCCCAGAATATTATGCCATATCTCAGACGGGAATGAACATTCGCGAAGTATACACAACGAGCAGTATGAAGGCTGACTGAGTTTGCAAGAATTCTGAACGCGTAGCATAATGAACTTAATTTTGTGTTCAATTCATTTAAATGGACGTTCCATTTAAGGTTTGACTGAATTGAGAGACCTAAAAATTTTGTTGCCTTAACATCAGTCAATGGTACACCGTTCATTTTCAATGGAGCACAGAATTGTTTATTTGAAATGGAAAACTGCATTGAAACCGTTTTCTTTTCGTTTACTATTAATTTGTTATTTCGGAACCAATTTGAAACATCTGATATTGTACTATTTACGGATTCTTTATTGCAAAGGATGTTCGTATCATCCGCAAAGAGAACTGTTCTTCCGTTTCGAATCGTCGAGGGCATATCGTTTACGTAAAGTAGGAACAGAATAGGGCCTAAAATCGATCCTTGAGGAACTCCACATGCAATGGGCAAAGAGTCGGAAAGGTGCGTACGTAATGTTCCATCATTCCAGTAAGGTATTTCCACTCTTTGAGATCGTTGTTTAAGGTACGAACATAACCAATCTAGAGCAATACCACGGATTCCATATGAAGGTAATTTGGAAAGTAAAATGTCATGATCAATGACGTCAAAAGCTTTTGAGAGATCTAAAAATAATCAATAGGTGCTTCATTTTGTTCCAATGATGAGGTGACATCTTTAAGAAAAGAAAATATGCTGTTTCTGATTTTGATTTTCTAAATCCGCGTTGGCAATCTGAAAACGCGTCATGTTTACTAAGAAACGTTTCCATTCGTACGTAAAAATAGTTTCTCTAATATTCTTGAAAAAGCTGAGGAAAGAAAATATTGAATTTCATTTTGTTGCCTTTTTGAAGAGCGGCTTAATCTTCGCTGTTTTGAAAATGTCTGTCAACGTTCCAGTGCGTAAATATGCATTTGTCTGTGCAAGAAACTATTTTTATGGGCATGGAAAATTCTCGAATTTTTAGGAAAATCAGTCCGACTATTCTTTTGAAGACAACCAACTGATATTTTACAAAACAATGGTAGTACCAATGATAACCTATTTATGCGAACAATGAGCCCCCAATGGAGCAAATAAGAGAAAAATAAAAGCTGCCGAAGTGCCACTTCTTACACCTTTAGCAAGCTATTCAATACTAGGCCATAGAAAGAACTTGGATATCAGAGCTGAATTAAAGATCTTCAAACTAACCAAAACAATATACGTACTAGAAAGAATTGGCATGACTATTCAATGAGAATACCGGAAAATCGAATGTCAAAAGTCCCCTACAACTACAACCCGAAGGGGGAAAATGTAGGGACTGACCAATAAGACAGTGGAAGGATATTCTTGAAGACGGAACTGACCAATAGTTTGAACCTGACGATGATGATTCGTCGTGTTAGCGAATGTCAAATTTCTCTTTCATTTAAAAAAAAAACATTGACCCTTAGCCTTGACCCTTAGTCTTGACCCTTAGTGTCAAGAAATTTCTTGGAATTGCGTCTCGTGGAACCCGTAATTTGGTAATGTACTCGGTTGAATAATCCGATTGGCTGTGGGGGACTGTGAGATTCATCGGTGGCTGATTATAAAATGGGAACGCGTGCCTATGGGATAGGCTTGCGTTCGTGCGCGCTCCCGCTCGAGGCCTCGCGCATTCCGCTGGAGGCCTCGGGGCTGGGTCCGCAATCCCCTCTCCCAGCGCGCCCCGCCCCGTTCCATCCCACCCCGCCGCCGCCCCAAACCCCGTCCCGCCCCTTCCCGCCCCGTCTGATCCATCCTACTCTGCCCCGCCTTGCCCTGCCTCGCTCCGCCGCCACGCTCCGCCACCGCCACGCCACCGCCACGCCCCCGCCCTACCCCCGCTCCACCACCGTCCCTCCCCGCCACGCCCCACCCTACCACCCCCCCTCCCAGCCACTCCCTTCGCGCCCCACCCCTCCCCTCCGCTTCCATCGCAGATCCCCCGTGACACTACCTGCATCCAATCCACCCGATCCGCGGATTGCTCCAGGCTCGCGTTCAACGGATTTGAGTCCTCCGCTTGTTTCCACGACCGCCTGTCGGATTTGATGCAGGGGGTGGGATGAAAACGTGCTATTCATTAGCGGTTATAAGCCCCTGATTGTAGAGAAATGGAAAAAAAGTGTGGTTATTTAAAGTCGTTTATAGCTCGGTCCTTACCTTGAGGATCCGGAACTAACTGCGTGAGTATTTTTCCATTTTTTTGTATGAAAGTACTTAATAGGCATTCTCTTATTATGTACCTGTGACTAAGAAAGTAGGTAATATATGTGGTTATTCAAATTTTGTGATATTTCCATAATATACTTCCATAATTTGTGGTGTACGTACTATTTGTTTATCGTTTGATTTTTTACCTTTCGTATATGAATCGAAGAGCAAAATGACAAAATATGTAAACTGAATGTTGTTTCATATTTACGTTGAAGTAAATATAGTATTCTAAAGAAAATGTTTTTGATTTATTAAATTGTAGATGCAGTGACTGACTGTATTACGTAGGTAATATACGTACGTATGTAGGTGCAATGACTGGATGATAAGAACTGTCCTGTGTATTGACCTGTATTGTCCTGTATAACATTGACCCACTCAAAAAATACAACTTAGTTATTCGTAAATGAAGAATAGTTTGATGTTCATTTCATTACACAAAGTTTTCTATTACCATTTTTTATCATTCTTAACCTCCAGTTCTGTTGACCAATTAGCGATTCAATTGATTGAAAGAAATGCAAATATTTCGAAATAGAAAGAATTCATAGAACGTATTCAAGCGCACACATTAAAAGATGTTTGAACAAAACAGAGAATTAAGTCCGTCGTTGAAATCGTTTATCCAACACCAACCTAATGCATTTGGAATAATGTGTTAGTGTAATTAGGGTTTGTAATTATCTTGAGGATATTGCAGATGTCATGAAGATAATTACAACGTCGTAATGTTGATAATCCGACTTGAGTATTGCCCCGAGGCGTGACCCCGCGGCGCAGGTGCCTTGGACGAGGTGACGGTCGCGACCTCGCCGTTCGAAAGAAACGCCGACGTTGAGGCGTGTGTGAGCGCGCGCGGACGCCAGGCGCACCCAGCTCTTCGCCGGCCGGCGCCGCCATGCCGTGTGGCTAAACCGGCAACGCGAGCCGCGCGCGTGGAAACAGGTCCTCGGGGAAGTCCTTGGGAGACACCGGTAGTTTGTACGCAGTGTGGCATGTCGTTGGTATGGACAGACGAAAATCCATAACTCCCAAACTCAACGAACGAATCCGCCGAACGACTCAACGAACGAATCCACTGCGACAGCGGAGAACGAAACACCGGTATGAACGATGGCAGTATAAAATTGCATTTTGTCAATAATCTGTGACTCCTTTTTGTTTCAAACATGCTAAACTGTTCGGTAACAAAGAATTTTGCATAACGTTGTGTTTGATGTAATTCGCAAGGCCCTAAGGCTGGAGCCTCGTTGTCGACACGGAGCAAAGCATGTGCGCGAGTGAATGCGTACAGAATTGTTTATACTACGCGCCATTTTGTGCCTATCAAGCCCACGCTGTCTGTTGCTGTTCGCGTTAGTCGATTCAGTTTTGTTGGTGTAAGGAGTCGATTCCTTCTCGGGTAAATAAGGGATACGAAGAGCCGTTCATTTTATGACGTGTACATACTTAGAACATTACTAACATAGCAAAATAATCCACCTATTGTTTCACAACCTTGGAAGAAAATTGATTGGTACTAAAGTGCATTCGTTATGCAACTACGTAGAAAACTATGTTAGATACGAAAAACTAACGTAAAAATGTAATATTTCCTCTGGCGTTTTCTACTGCAGCCTTTGATAACATTTTTGAAAAACTACACAAACTAGATCTTTGTCATTGTGGTTTTGTAAACGAGTTAATAGAAATATAAATTGTTTTTCTAAATCACACAATAATATATATGTTGTTCATTTGCCAAACAATGCATACTCACATTGGAAAAAATTTATTTGATGCTTCAAACTAATTACTTAATATCCTTCAGAGAGGCTGAACTCTGAGTTATTTCATGGGCACGCAAAGCTAGAAATTTGTAGGATTCTTTTTTTTTCATATACCATTTTGAATTCTGCCAGAGAAAAAATCATAAACGAACTCAAAGGTTTTCCGTCTGTTTGTGAGGGCACATTCTTAAAGCAATGCTAATCCTCCACGTCCGCTAGTTCTCCATTTACAACAGCCATATAAACGAAGACCTTTGCTGGAAATATAAAACATTCTGTTCAGCTATTCATTTTATGAGATTGGATGCAATAACGTCTGAACGAAACGAGAACAACATGAAACGAAAGAAGAAAATAAAATTAGAGGAAAAGAAGAGAAAAGAAAACAAAATCTGAAAAATGCAAAGATGTGACAGAAAACAAAATAAAAACGAAAGGAACTAAACAACATATACTTTCACACATTATCGGAAACATGTGATATTAAACTATTGCAATTTCTGTCCTACTAATATCTTATCTACTGTAACTTGAAAAAGGCAGATGCAACCAATTCAAACGAAACGCCTGTGGTGCATATCTGCGCCTCTGGTGTATATCTTTATTTCGGTAGTCAGGAACAATAAGTAGTAATTTCTTTCTTGTATAAATGAAACAAACATTAATGTGTTTAATATTGTGTTATAGTATTTGTACCACGACATACAGAAAAGCAAGAATTTCACACAAGTTTGCCTTGATTACATCAAAGTGAGCATCCAAATTTTCAATACCATAATCAGCCATAATATCTTTTTTTTAAGTAAAAGAAGTATATTTATTTGCAGTAAGTTAAATCTATCATCTTCCTAAAAAAATTATTTTCATAAGAATATAATTTATATCATACGAACATCACCACCTGCAACAGTGAGAAGAATTTGAGACCGCTGTGTTGCTATTTTGGGAACTGGCGGAGCGTCAAACGATACGCGGGAAATTCAAATCTGCAATTTCGATTTGTTTTGCAGTTTTAGAAAATATAGTGTGTTCGCAAAAAACGATATTAGTATCACTTTGTTTTCAGAATTTGCTACATACGAGGGGAAAAAATATTAAAAAAAAGAGCCGTGAGAAAATAAATGTTTAAATTTTAAAAATTGCCTAAGTTTCACGCAAATTTAGGCAAAAATCACTCATATTTGAAAAATTGAACATAATACTATTTGACGATCTGTTTTTGATGAACATGTTTCATTAAAGAAAAAGTCTATCTTCAATATTTTAGCTATCGGAAGACGCCGAAAAAAAAATCAACAAAAATACGACCTACACCATTTGTATGCGTATTTTGTTCTATCAAGGAAAAAAGTTAAACTAGACATTTGAGACATTCTTAGAAAATTTTGAAATTGTTAAGGCTTTATGTAAAGTATTCCCAAAAATCGAAGTATCCATTTCGACTAAAAGGGGCTGCAACATCAGCCGCGGAATTTAAATTTTGGGGGAAATTCTCCTTCTGCGTTCCTTCGTTTTAGCCGCTAGCATTGTTTACAGACGGACGGAAACTCATTTTGCCATAATCCAGTTTTTTGGCGTCAAGGATGCAATAAATGTAGTTTCCAACTACAAGACAAGTTAGGAAAAGTAATTTACTACATGTAGAAATAACATTTATTCACTTTCTTGTTATTAGAGCTCAGCAATAAGAGATTTTATATAAAAATTTGCCGTTTTCTCCGCTGCGGTACATTTCTCTATACTGCGAAAGCAGTAGGAAACAACGTAATAAGTAAATAAGATGAAAGAAATAAGAAACGAAAAATGAAACGTAAGTATGAAAGAAAGGGAAAAGGAAAGCACGACAATAAAGGAATGAATACATGTGAAGAAAGGGAAGAAAAAAAGAACAACAAACGAAATTATCGTTCATTCGAACGACTTTAAATGAAATTTATCTACGATGGGACACGAGTTTTATTACCAAATTCATGCGGAATGGTTTTTTTTTATTGTAGGCTAACATTTTGTTCTCTGGTTTCCCTACACTCCGCTTTCGTTTGGACAAAATAAAGTATTTTGTCCAAAATATAGCTTCGGTTCTAATACTTTAAAATATGAATTAACGGATGAAACCACTGTCAGTTTATATGCTAGGACGAAGCAAATTCTGTTAATACTATTAAGAGTATCTCTCTCTCCCCCGAAAGATGACCAGATACGTTGATATTTTTTATGCCTTTGCTGGCATTTCGCTCGCGGAGAGGCGGCGAACGCATGTGCACCATGCTTAGGGCCTCCCCCTTCCCGCTTTCTTGTACGGTGAACTGAGGAAGCTCTGAGCCCTAGAGATATCCCACAGTGCACAGGCTTTCGGGCTGTCGTTAATTTTTATTTTTAGGGTGTTTCTCAGTTAAATCTGAATTGAGTTAATAAACACGACCTCTGTCAAATTAAATCCTCCATCCTGTGAACATGAATGTTACAGGTTACTGAATCACATTTTTTTTTTAATTTGTTGCGTCTACACCTTGACGCAACGCGTCTTCAAGCCCCTTAAGGGGCGTTGAGCGCTTTGCAGTGGGGAGTAATCCTCCATTAATGTGCTTTACTTTTTAATATTTGTCAAGTCTCGTCACGTCGCAGTCAGTCAGTGCCTTTTATCCCTTCGGCCAGGGGCTCGACGCCGTTAGATCCCGGGGTTCCTGGCCGGGGTTCCTGACCCAACCACGAACCCGCGAGTCTCGAATGCGCTTAACCTTCGTGACTTCAGGGAGCGTAGTAAACGCATTCGGCTAGCGCCGCCGGCTTTTTAAACAGCCATGTTTAAAATCATCGATAGTTTTTGTGCGATGTATTATTTGTTGTAGCTATTTAATTTTATTCAGTTAATCACAATTGACATTTATACTTTGAACAAATCTTTGATTAGTTCATTCGTACATCAATACAATTATGATACATCTCTACTATTTCGTACATAGTTACAGCTACTAAGTAACTCCTCCTCCCCCATGCCACAAAACGATATTAATTACACGACAAGCAAAAACAACTTAAAATAACTTTATTAACATGAATGTTTTAATTTTGAACAAGGAGGTTTTGAAATATCGACGTTTTATATTTAATAATTCTTGACCCGTTGGAATTATTTGTCGAGTGTATCTTGATTTTAGGTCAATGAAAGAACACCAAAACTTAACTTTGTCGATTTTTGCCGAAGTTGCATCCATACAGGAGACGCACCCAGTCAGGCGCTTCTTAGCGCCGTCGCCGAGCTCTCAGGGTCGCTCGTTCCGTCAGCACTGCCACTTTTTGTATTCTTGCACCGACTTCCCGACCCCTACGAGACTGGTTTACGAGGTTCACACCGCATATTACATTTTTTAATGATCTCGATGCACAAGCAAAGTCACCTTTGTGAAAACAAGTATGCAATGTAATCGTAATGTGTGGTGTAGTGTGAAACTTTTAGTTGCTTATGTAGTATTCCTTTCGTGATGATTTAGAGGCACGAAATTGTACAATGTGTTAACTATAGTCATAAAATATGCAATCAACATGGTTTTATAACTGTGGAGAATAACACTTTAATAATTAAAGTGCAAATATTGCATAATAATGCAATTATTGCATCTATGTCCAGCATATTCTCTTTGGCATGCACACGTTATTTCCTGAATTCATACTGTCCTGCTTCGTAATTTTATCTCTGGGACGTAAATTAAATATTGATTCATTGCTTCCCCTCGTTAAAAATATGAGCTGCTCACGGATTCGTAGCGAAAGAAGGGAAATTATCATAATGGGTATTTAAGCGATTTGGAGTGATTAGCTCAAAATCTATTTAAAGGATTCTACACTGATGCAAATAGTAATACTATTATTCTGCGTTGAATAATCCAAATTTATTTTACTGCTTCATATATTCCACTGTGAAAAATACTCGTATACGGCACGTCAGAGGCCTCGGAAAAAACTAGTATAAAACTATAAAAGTATTGTTGTTGTGAACTCTGCTCAGCAGTTTTTATTCATATTTGTTGGATAGCCGAGGTCGCTAAGGTTGGAGGGTCATAGCTGCCCCGGTTCGAAGGGACGTGGTTTCGAATCTCGCCTCGGGCATGGTTCTTTATGTGTTTGTGTTTCCTTACCTGTTCTCTCTACAGTTCCCACTACAGTTAAAACAATCAAGGTGGTCGCTGTATGACCTAAAAATTAAAATGCAACCTTTAAAAGCTCAGAACTTGTTTAAAAGCTCCATGGTTTATTTCCAATGAAGAAATTCATAATGAATTGGGCATTCTACCTATCAAAAATTATTTTCTACTACTCTCCACAAAATTTTATTCTCATATAAATCATGTACCATCTGCACTCCATTTTTAGTTAGGTAAACATAACCCTCACAGAATAAAACGTAAACTTCCGAAACATTTCTTCCATCCTCCTTAGCATTTCTCATCAACAGTAAAGCTCACCTATAGGAAATTATTTTGAATTATTTTTCGAATGATGCATTAGCTACATTTTGTTTCTCCTTCAACTCTTATAATCGAAAATAAATTGTACCTTTTCTTAACCTTCTGCCAAAAGCCTCACAGGCTAGGACATGTAAATATTCAATTAAAAAACTTTTAAAAAGTGTCAATATTGATTAATAAAAAGAAACATTGAGCTTAATTGTGATTATAAAGGAATATTCAACAGTATACGAACTCAAACTTGGAGATCGAAATGCCAATACTATGAAAACACCGAATCAGACTTTTCGCACCTCCTTTTAAAGTTTGTCGTTCTAAAAGTTGTGCTCTAAAAGGCAGGCTTTCTTTGCTTTTGTGCTCATCGTCTAGTTTTTCTTATTCGTTTGAAAGATGAAATCGAGTTGGAATTATCTTTTTTCTACGAAGCATTTCTACGAATCCTGCGTCTCATTATCCTTAAAAGCTTTTGCTGGCGATGTCTGGTAAAATCTGTCATTTTGAAAGGTTTTTCATCTTCAATGGTCCGCTTGGCATTTTAAAGAAGTATTGTTTGTGTATTTTTTGACAGACTTTTTATGATATTGTATTTGAATCTAATTGGAAGAATCAAAACAATTACGAAACATTAGAGTGAATTGACACCATGAAATTCTCTCATTTACTGTTTTGTTTTCAACAACACATTAAAACTAAACCATAATGTTGAAAAACAGTAAAATGTTACAAAGAAAAATGTGAGTTTTTGCCTTGAAATTTCATTAATATGAATATGAATATTAATGTAAATGTATCAAGTTATGAAGATAATATACATTTTCCGTAGCGCGTTAGTTCTCGGCATGTACTTTCATTCACTGCTCTATTCTTATTCATGTGCTTTTGTAGCCTTTGCTCGTCCAACAGAACTCAACAACTGTTTTTCTACGTATTTTTTTCAGGGGAGAAGAAAAGAATAATCTCTGAAAAGCATCTACTTGGAGCGGAAAGCATTGGGCTGAGAGGCTCAAAAATATTTACTGATCTGAACAAATTTGGGGAAGTAAGAATTGTGTAAGTAAGAAAAAAATAAATATAATTACTTTAGAATTCTTAAATATAAAACATTTTACTATTATTTTTTCATTAGATACTACACTTCGCAGAAGTCAGCGAATCAAATGGAAATGTAACATTTCGTGAGAATTTGATCGCTCGTACGGAATATGTAGAATTCTGCGGACTCTCCCTTCGAAGTTTATAACTATTGCATTTTGTCAGATTAATGTTTCAATTGAACACCATTATATAGAAATTGTGAGGTTATGTATACAAAAAAGTCAAATTGTTTAGTGATCTACTATGAATGAATATAATACTTTGGGAATTTTTATTAAATAGCTCATTGTATTAAAAACTTCGGCTGACTTCAAATACATCTGAAACAATAGTTTAAGTTCGCTCGATAGTTTCCCGAAAAGAACATTAACATATATGTACGTTCTACTACAACAGAGTTCTCCTATAACTATGTAATTATGTAAGCCCTTATTCTCGAAAAAATATCATTGTCATTATAATACGTTTTGTAATCAATGATGTTTTTAAGACTCTCTAATTAAAACTTACGTACATATTTTCATCAAGAAGAATTTCTTCGCACGTTTTTATACAGAACAAAAAAATCACTTTTGAAATAAATTCATAAAATCACAATGATCGACCTTATATATTGTGAAATTACTTCATACCTCTAGCCATTAGAAGTAATTACCTCATCGTAACGAATCTGTAATAAACAAAACTGAAGTCCACACTTAATACAATAGAATTCAATAAACATTTCAGCTCTCTGTTAATGTCCCCATCCGTTCTCAGAGAACGATAAACATTTCGCTTTGCATTCCGACATTCCTTCAAGCAATTGTTCCGTTGTAATGGAAAGTTTTTATATTTCTGATGCAATGCACATGAAGGCTGTTTCCATACATTGGAAACACTAACAAACCCATTTAAATGCCGAAGGGTGTTGAGTGCTTTGCGCCATTGATCCGATGACCTCGTCACTGAGTTTCCAACCTCAGCCACGCACTGAGAATAATGTTCTAACCGTCAACAGCGAGCAGGTACAGCGTCTGAGTGCATTTGCTGCTTTCCATGTTTGAACATTTGTGTTTCTATGATATTTGTATGATTTATATCACAACGATGCTCGATATTCGAACTTTTACTGTGTTAGTAAACACAGTGAAGTCAAGGTAATTGCCACCGTTGAAATTCATTAAGAATATGTGGAACAATGAATTCTTCGTTTCGTGCATTTCGCCGCCTCACCATGAGAGAAAAAAGGGGTCAAAGCTGTTTTGAATTTGCACATGAGGGGTTGGACAGGATTAGGAAAATTAAAGAAAGTTTGTTGTTATTATTTATTATTAAGATTTTTCTGAATACGTCATTTTTACACGCTCTTCTAGCTTCCCAAAAGGAAAAGTTTAGAAGCCATTTCTCATATTTTCGTCTTAATAGCACCCCGTGCTATGTTTGGAGAACTTTTATGACCTAACCAGTAACTATTATTCGATCAGGATTTTTTACGTTCAGAAATTGTGTGTGGCTGAGTACCTTGCAACATTGTACAATACTGCATTTAGATCTCAAATTGAACGTTTTCCACGTGTTACAATGTCTCGTTGCTTAATCTGTTCTTTTTTCTGCATTCTAAGTGTAATGTAAATTAATTGACGGAGTAGTATCAAAATAACAAATTCCCTGCTTCTAGTTAGAATGTTTTTTTAACACACAAAATTTCCACAATTCAGGGTCAAAATATTTCATGTTTTGGACGGATTCGCCACTGCATATTTCAACGTTACCACCGGAAAACAAAGCGTGTACTTCTGATCGCTTTTTTCCCCACCACAAGTTGCACTGACTAATTCGTGGCATAGGGTGGCAATAGGGGTGATATTTCCTATTGCAACCTTGACATCACTAAAATTAAATATCAAGAAATGGAATTTCAGTTTCAAGGAAAGTTTTGATTCATAAATCGTAAACCCAATAACTACCGAAGAGGTACGGAGAGACGTCGCAGAAACGAGAAATGGTAAATTTCCAGAACTTGGGAACGTACTCATAGTTGGTGAAGTATGTGCCAACTGTTCTAGGGGAGTGGCTGATTGATTAATAAGTGTGTGCATGTTTGGCAAGAAGTTCCATCTGAATGGAATCAAGCAAATCTGATCTCACCCATAACAAAAGTAGTAAGAAATCATGTACTAACAATCGTGGAATAGGCGTCACATGCGCTGTCGGTAGGTTGAATGGTCTAATCCTGAAATCAAAAATAGAGGAGACTTTAATTGTGATGAAAGAGCAAAGAGGCTTTTGTAACACGTAACGGTACTTTTTTTGAGGCAGATTGTTGTACAGAGATTGAAAGAAAAATTGAATAGCCGCTAAGTGTCGATCTCAAAAAAGTAAACAATACCGATCCACATGTTGTGTCATTTGAAGTGTTGTGTCAGAGTAAATACAAATTATATATAAGAAGTATATTTCTAAACCAATGAAATGTGCGATCAAAGTAGGGAAAGAAATTTCTAAGGAAACTTTCAGGATTACCAAGATTTTAAAAAAAGGATGCTGCATGCTAACATTATATAAGATTTACACTGAGGTAACAATAATCATTGGAAAGCAATATTCAAATATACAGACGACAGTAATATTGTGTACAAAAGGTATGAAGAGCCATGCACTAGCAGAGCTTTTATTTGTACGTAAGTGATACACAGAAAAGGTTTCTGACGTAATTATGGCCGCAGGACGAGAATTAATATTCTTCGGACATGGAATGGTAGTTGAAGTTAGACCTTAGGGTCATTGCATTTCAAATTTCAAGAATTCAATATTCCGAGATCCACAGTGTCAGTAGTGTATTGAGAATATCTCATTTCAGTTACAACCTCACTCCACGGACAACGCTATGGTCGATGGCCTTCACTTTATGACCGAGAACAGTGGCGTGTGCGAAAAGTTGTCGCTGCTAACAGACACCTCACACTCCCTGAGATAACCGCAGAAATCAATCTGGAGCCGTACGACGAACGTATCCGTTTGGACAGTGCGGGAAATGAGGCTTTAATGAATTTGATGAGCAGTAAACACACTCCAATACCTTTGTTAAAATCGCCTGCAGCGTCTCTCCTGAGCTCGTGACAATATCGATTGGACCCTAGGCGACTGGAAAATCGTAGCTTAGTAAAATAAGTCCCTATTTCAGATAGTAAGAGATGATAGTAGGGTTCGAGTGTTGCACAGACCCCAGGAAGCCATGGACCTAACTCGTCAGCAACGCACTGTGCAAGCTGGAGGTGCCTCCATAATGATGTGGGCTGTTTTTTCATAGAATGGACTGGGTTCCCTGGTCCAACTGAACCGATAATTGACTGGAAATGGTATTGATCATTAACTGAAAGTGGATATGTTAACTTGGAGGCCATTTTTAGCCATTCATGGACCATGTTCTAAAGAAAAATGGGATGACAAAACACCATGTCATCGGGCCACAATTGTTCGCGATTGGTTTGAAGAACATTCTGGAAAATTCGAGCGAACAATGTGACCACCCAGATCGCCTGACAAGAGTCCCATTGAATATTTATGGGACATAATGGGTCAGTAGATGCACAAAATCCTGCACCGACAACACTTTCACAATAGTAAACAGCTATAGAGGCAGCATGGCTCAATACTTCTGCAGGGGACTTCCAATTACTTGAGTTCTTCAAAGACAAGTTTGCTGAACTTCACGGAACAAAAGGAGGTCCAACACGTTATTGGGAGTAGCCCATGGAAAGGTCAGTTCAGAAGATATCGGGGCTTTGATGCAGGCATGTACAGGCATGAGAACTGAGATAGGGAAACGTATGTATACTCTTATTTACTATCTTGCTGAATTTTGCTGACCATCACATACTTGTAGCTAGTGATGAGGAAACTATTTACTTTATGTACAGAAAATTATTTGAAGAATATACAAAATGAAATTTAAAAATAAATTTTGAAAAGTCGGAATACCTCTGCTCGGAAAAATATGCCAGAAATCTTAAGTTTAAGGATTATCAGATCAATACCTGAAAAGATATTATGTATCTGAGCAGCAGCTTAATACAAGATAGAAAATACAGCCTATAAATACATCAAACAGTTAAAGGAAGGGCGGCAATTTCAAGATTAAACCATTGCTCTACAAATGTATTGTAGAGCCCACAACAACATATGGATGTGAAAGGTGAGAGTTCAAAAAAACAATAAAATGAAGATAGAAGAAATGGATCATCTCAGATGTTCTTCCAGAATCTCCCGCGCAGACCCTGTAAGCAATTAAACAATAAGAGAAATGACAGTCTCACCTCGATATAGTTGACAATTCAAGAAAGGCAGCTTTTGTGTCTCGGTCATGTTTTACGAATAGGACAAATCAACTGGTCAAAAAGGGCCGTATGGTATCTGCCTGCTTGAAGAAATAGAAGAGGAAGACCTAGAAGAACATCGTGACCGGTGGGAATACAAGAAACAAGAGGCATTGAGAGTGCAAGAAGTATTGAAGAGGAGGAAGCATGGCGAGATCGAGACCTATGACATTTGGGAGGTGCGAGAAGCGGCGAAAGCTTTAGGATACCCAGTGATTGAAAGTTAGTGATACACTACAAGGGCCAGTGCATGTTTTTCTCGGGAGGTAGCGGTATTCTGTAACCGCTAGATGGCGAGATCCGGTGACGACCTACCGTCTACTAGTGGTGTTTTCCTCAACAAGGTATCTCCCACCAGCGAAGCATCGCCCCATCCGGTACAAGTTCCAGGTCCCCGACCGGTCTCCCGGCATGTGTGGTAGTGTTGTGCATGTTAATGTAAGTGTGTTTGGAAGGGATGAGGATAGGATAAGGAAGAGGAAGGAAATGTCGTGTGCGGTCTGTGGCTCGTTTGCTAGGGTACTGTTCTGGCATTCGCCTGATGTTGATTGGAGAAACCTCAGAAAACTACCGATCAGAGCAGCCGGTCACGAGAATTTTCCTCCAGACAGCGACTGAATCCGACCTAGCTGACAAGCTAGTGTTGAAAAATCTTCCACCGTCGGGACTCGAACCTAGGACCCGGTCAGTCCCCAGTGATGATGTTAATGGTGGTGATGATGATGTTGATAATGTTGCTTAATGATTGCTTAATGTTCGTTTTATTTTAATTTTAATTTTTTTTTAATTTTATTTTAATTTTAAATAAGAAAATTTTGCGACAAGGCAGATTAATATTGAATTTCATTTTGAGAAAGAAAAGGGAAAATAAAGGCGAAATCAATCTATCCTTGGAAAAGCAAGAACGTACTCCAAGGGGAGTTACAGTATTCTTTCTTTTCTTCTTTTTCATTATTGTTAACATCACTATTATTGCCACCTTTTCTTAGGCCTTCCGACATCTCTTTTACCAGTGGGTCTATAGAGCATTGCCAGATGGGGTAGTCTACTGGCGTCCATTCTTCGTATGTGTTGTCTCCTAGAATCTTTAAAATTTTGTATTTTGTTCATTTATGTTATAAATGCTCAGATCTTTTCGGATATCTTCATTTATTATGAGATCATATTTGGTGCAGACTTTTCTGAGGAATGTCATTTCAGCTGCTTGGATTTTACTTTTGTCTCACTCTTTAATTATTCACGATTCACTGCCATGCAGAAGAACAGGGACAGCCATTGTCTTGTAAAATTTGATTTTTGAGTCTTTCCGTATTTTATTATGGAGGATTCTATCATCTCAGCATTATCATTTATTCTTTAATTTTCAGCCCAGTGACTGTATCCGTAAATCAGTCCAGGTGGACCGAAACGTCATGGTGGAACATAATTTTCAACGTTAAACTTTAATGTGAAGTTTTATGTACAATGTAAACAAATTAAATTTATATGATGAATTATTATTATATTATAATCTGTAAGTACATCTGTTTTTTGGGGTTGATATTGATGTTTGACCCATGTATGTATTGAAAACTAAACAACACAAAATATAAGAGACTTTAATTGCAGCAATTCGACACTGCAACATTTGTAAACTATCATTACTTGAAATGTGATAGTTTTTTACGGTTTCTGCACTAGTTCCAACGGTTAATCAGATATAGATGTTTCTGAAGAGGAATATTGATTATTTTCTTCTTTCTCAACATTTTTCTGTATTTATTTTCAACTTAATTTTTAACGATTATCATTTTTCGAGTTTTCACGTAAATTAAAATTTTAAAAATTATTAATTCACTTTTATCGAATATACTTCTTATAAAATAAAATTTTCATGACATGGTTAAAATATTATTTTTTTATGTTTTAAAAATATTTTTGGCCAGTTCCTAGTTTACCGGATCAGTTTTTGAATAAGTATATTTCCCCTTCTTTTAAAAACTACGTTGATAAATTTTATTCTTGATGATTTGGTTTAATGCAAAAGCTAATAGTAATCTCCTCTTGACGAGATAACTTGAGAATAAGTAATAAACATTTTCTCTACAGGAGACTTGAGTTAAATAGAAAATAACTTCCGGGCTTACCCGACACATCCTTATTGTATACTCATAATACGAGCGTATATAGTTTTGTCTTTTTGAGCTTGATTTCACTAAATGTCAATTTGTTTCATAAATATTCAAATTATGCTCCAAACGTTGCACTCTCATGCAGGAGAAACTCATTTGTAAACTTAACGAACGATTGAACTCATTATTCATATTAAAGTTTGATGAGCAAGTAGATGATGTTTGCGGAAGTAAATTAGATTCACCAATAAAATTGGTAAAGAGGTCAATTAATTGATTCCTCTGACTACAAGTCATGGACAAAGAGCATGCATTTTTTTCTGCTCGTGTCTGCTGCCGAATGTTTCCTCAAGCATGTGTCACAGAGAGCTATTCCTGATGAATCTAACAAGCTGCCAATAAAAATTAGTTTACTATTCTAACATAATGTAGTGCTTTGGGAAATTTGCTGTTTTAGTCGTGTAAAGACTGTATAAAAACCGTTACTTTCTAAAAGTGTCAAAGAGTGTTTTTCGACGATTAGAATACAGCGCCAAAAGCAGTATTCAATGAATGTATGTGAAATTTGAATACCAACCTGCGACCCTTCCACCAAGTACATTGACCACAAGTACATAATTTCTAAAGCGAACTGCTACGGATGGCGCGCCGCAGCGCTTCCAGACGGTACAGGACAGCAGATGAATGACGAGGACGTAGGCACGGAATTCACTTCTCGTAATCATTCTTGTTAGACAGAAAGGAATACATATATCGGTTATTTCGATAATTTCTTATTTCTTATAAACATTGAATGTGACAAAACTACATTGTACTCGTAAGCTCTAATGAAACACTAGGGTGGTTCGTCATCTGAAGAGGAAAAGCGAGTCTTAAGGCGATACAATAAATGAAATGTACTTGTTGGTGTTAATAATTGTGCATAAAAGTACGAAAGAAATATCTCAAGAATTATTATTATTATTATTATTCAGCATGTACATCTTCCGAAAGCCCGATATCCATTCATTCAGGCTACAGGCGGCCTTTGATATTAACCAAGTTTCTAGAAATCCGTGGGCCGCACTATGCTTGAGCTTGCATTGATTTTCAGATTACATTTAAAAAAATTTTAACCCCTCGTTTTACGTAGAATGATGCTTATATTTGAAAGCTCTCTCTGGAAAGAATTGACTGTTTTATGGAAATTGAAATAAAAAAGAATATACTTTAGAAGAAAGTTGGTAATTTGCTAATAATAAATGCCAGTGATAGGAGCGAAAATAAATGTACTAAAAAAAGTTAATCATATAAAGAATTGATACGAAATGATATAAAATTCCAGGGAGGGTACACTTACTTTTTAGGCACCCGAAACGAAAACGACCATTTAGCGATTATAGGGGACGTTGAGATTTTTTATTCTATGTACATTACACGTAGATTCATAGTAGAGCCGAATCGCAGGCTGTTCGAAGAGATCTAACGAGTTTTCTTTTATAAGAAAAATATCACGTGGGTTGGTGTCCGGCTTGGGAACAGGTCCAGAATTCATCCGGGGAGGTCACACGCTATCCTAATAGTTGGCAACTGATCCTACAATGGTGCGTCGCAGAGGCGACTAAGTTCACAATTCGGTCGCGGAAGGCTGGAGTATATACTTTAAAGATTTGATCCCGGCGTATACTACGGTCAGGGAGACAATTTGAATAAATACGCTCTAGCCTCTCTCAACGAGAGTTCAGGAATTGAGAGGAGAATTTTCAGTATCTTTGCAATAAAGCACATTAAATACACTGAATCAGAAGGCATATCGCCGTGTGATGAAGCACTCAAAATAAGATCAAACTGTGCTGACTGTTTACTTTCTCATTTAAGAGATATATATACATAGCTTAGAGATAGTTACATAATGATGAGAAAATCAATGGCAAGATTTTAAGTAAAATTTGCAATATGGATTTTCCTTATAAATATAAAAAGTGGTTTTCGAAAACATCTATACTTCAATCCGTGTTTTCTATCCATCTGCTCTTCTGTTCTGTTCTCTTCTATCTTCCATCTGCCCGTCTATCAGTCAGTCGTCAGTCCATCAGTCTGTGCACAACAGTAGAGCCTAAACCATACTACCGGATTTCTCCTAAATGAGTATTCCGTGGTAGATAAGGCCCAAAACGAATCTTAATTTTCGGCGATACTTCATGTGAAGCCTCTTAAGACATTTTCAAACTTTTCTCGAAAATGTCTCCAAATTTTCTGTTTCAAATCTTTGGTCCAATAGAGGAAAGAATACTTTCATTTCATATCTTATTTTCATTAAACTCTTTGAATTTTCGAAAATTACAAAAGTTTAAGTTTTATTAGCTTAGTTCAAATGTCTGCCAAGGCAAATATTTTTTGCAGGAAGAAGATCCCTGCAGACGCATGTGTGAGATCACATATGTGATTCCGGAATGATGTAAACCCATCACTAGCTGCGAAAAGAAACTTAATTCAGTTCAAATGATAAGCATTTTCACACTGGTTCCGTAAACCTTACAATATTGCAAAACATTTGCAAAGAATGCTAGAAAATATGCCCCATTGTAGAAACAATAGAATATCCTTGTGCAGTGTGCATTTCTTAAGATTTCCTCTTTTTTCCGCAACGTTATCTGTAAAAACAGTGTTTTTGCTAGTCGTTGATTTGAAAGACACACGACAATTCTGTGGAGAACTGAACTGCGCATGCGCTGGCATCAAATGACGAGATTCCGATCGACGGGTCCCGACATTCTCCCTGTTTTCTCGTCTACGACAAATGTGTTCGGAACTTACATTTTACGTAGTTTTCACCGCTACCTCTAAACACGAATTCAACACTAACACACAATAACCATGGAAGTAATGAAAAATACCATATCCATATTACCAATGTAATAAGGCAGGAACTTAATGGCTATTTTTTTTAAAGTTAATTCAAATATGTCAGAAATAAACTAACGTAATTGTTAAGGATTTCGACGTTATGTATATATTGAGGCTCCTTTGATTTCATATAGGAGTCTATACATTTTACTTTCTTGTAATGCTTATAAAAGTAAAAATGGACTCAGATTCACAGACGTTCAGTAAAAGCTTTTAGATCCTCTTAAAGGTATTCAGTTCCAATTAAGTTTCTAGTTTTAACGTATGTTTTCGATTGTACGACTTGCAAAAACTCTTTTTTCTGAAAATACGTTAATTCTTATTGACGATAATGTTTGCGTACTACGACAATGGCTTTCCCGTCTTGTAAAAACTCTCTAATAACTTTACATTCTGCGTCATTTGTTGAACTGATAAACAAATGTGTAGGTTAGGTGATAACATATTGTTGGTTATAGACATTTTAACAAATAGCTGGTTTTCTCGACTATACTGCGGTCGGAAATTAAGTTTCTACATTCTATACCTACTTGTAAGCAAGGACGGAGCTTGAAATCGCAAAAAATGGAGACCGTCGACTTTCAGACTGCGCCATCATAATTGCGTTACTTCTCCCACCCACCGACCTTGACGTTCACATGTAATTCCTCTTGAACACGCATTTTTATGGAGAACCGCCTGCGAATTTTCCAAGGAGGAGCATTACAATCTGTGCTGCACGTTGCTAAGATTTCGTATAGGTTTTACCTAAAATGTGAATTGAATCATTGAAATGATTGAAGGCGTTGTCATTGTCAACAATTGTTGACAATGACAACGCTTTCAATCATTTTAATTATGTAAATGTCAACTACAACCCACCACTAAACCAATATACTAAAATGTGAAGCTGATGTGTCAATCACATCAGTAGTAATCCTCTCCAATGTGTTGTTAAAATGTGTCCGTGGGTGGTTTTAACAACTGGGAGAACTGGATCCACAGAAGCCGTTCGAAGGGCAATGCGAGACGCAGGTTGCAACAGGAGAGTAGCCAAAAAGCCCTGCAGTAGTAAGGCCAGTCGCCGCGATAGAGTGCAGTTTGCGAAATATTACAGAAACTACCCTTCGCAGTTCTGGAAAACTGTGATTTTCAGCGATAAAAGTAAATTCAAGATATTTGGATCAGACGGGCAACAGTACGTGTGGAGGAAAGTTAACGCAGTCTTAGAAGAAAAAAATTGCGTGCAACTGTAAAGCACGGGGGCTTTGTAATGGTATGGGGCTGGATGTCTGCGTCAGGTGTCGGAATCTCCAATTTTCTTGATTCCACAATTGACAGATTTGGAAATCTATCAGTTTTAAAAATGAATCCCAAACAAAATGCAGCGAATCTTGAACTGAGGTCGACATGTCGCTTTCTGCAGGACAACGCGCCCATCTACACACCGCATATTGTGAAGTTATGGTTGCTATATAATGTATAAAAGTACCAAAGCACTTTGAAACGCCTCCAGTCACCCGATCTCAATCCTTGTGATGGGAATGGGAAAATCGTTTGTAGAAGTATAGTTTCTGATAAAATGGAACTGAAGAAGGTCCTCTCTGAAGAATGGAAACAAATCGCACCTGATTTTATAAAGAATCAATGTCAGGAAGACTGGAGGCAGATATTCCTGCTAAAGGTCATTCCACAAAATATTGACTTATTTTTCATTTTTGGCGAAGACAAATTGCCACCGTACCTTTGTAGTGAATTGCATATGCATTAGGAAAAGTTTTATTATTATTGATTCACTCATTTATAGATAAATTTTTTAATGTACGAGTGAAGAATGTTTGCATTAATACCTATATTTGTTTTGTGCCTCATAACTTTCCAATAAATATTTTTTTCTATGGCAGTTTGTGTTTTCTTCCGTAGTGTACGGTCAAGTTTGAGAGCCACTGGAGAAGTGAAATTCACTAAATACATTTTTGATGTTTTTGGTTATTTATATCGCCCGTAAATCCACTTTCCTTGCTCCTTTGAGCAAATGCTGAGATGGCTCTTGCTTCTTTCTTCTGAACATAAATGTAGCTTCACTAGATATGTATCTCTTGCGATAAGTGGGGAATGGAGTTATTAAAAATGTAATTGTTCTCCGTGTTCTCACGGCAGTAAGTCTGTCACGAAGAGCATGATAAGGGGTAATAGCCAATATCCGTAGTGATTTACCTTGGCAAATAGTTTTTATTACAGGATATTGAATATTTAATATTTAATTCTTTCATATTTTAGGGAGACGATCACAGAACTTAGGAAAATGTGCACAGATTGCATTTCCCACCTGGTCCCTTGGACACCCAATAGTGCGTCACACAGTTTTAAACTGTTTTTGACGTTAAATACATAAAATAGTTTTATTTATTTATATATTGTATATTTTTCAATAAAAAATAGCAGAAGTTCGTGAGTAGGGGTGTAATGTTTTGAGTTTTAACAAAGACACAGAGAAAATGAACAGAAAAAATACATCTTTCGGTCTGATATTTTCATTTCTCGAAAGCAATATTAAATATTGTAATTGTAATTTTTTTAAATACCTTTAAAAGGGATTTTATTTTCTGTCTGGTAAAAGGTATTGAGTATACAAAGTAGGAGGAATATGTTAGTGTATGAGCGAAATATATGTTCTTTCGATTGTTCCTATTTGGCCTTGCTTCTATTCAGGGATGTAAACAGATTATATTTAATGTATTAATTTGATCATCCCTAACATTCGGGAACTTTGGCATTTATTTATTCTAGAAACATAATGTCTTATTTTTTATAACCGTAGCAGTTTTATTTACTGCAGTTTTCGAGTCAGAACTGGTTCTTTTATACGATTACCTAAAATTTATAAAATTGCTTGTTGCAATCATCTGACATTTTCGTGTTTCAAAATGTTTTTGTATTTTACACGCCTACAGACATAAGAGTTACGCCAAATTAACTTTGAAAGAGAGTTATTTATTATTGAATCTATATATTCGGCTTAGAGAAATATTTTACTAAACGCAAAAATGGTTTAAAATGTCTTTTTCTTTCACGAAATTATCTATATAAGATTGTAAAAGGTTAAGTATAAAACTATTAAAATCAGCAGGTTATTACTTTTAAACAAGTTCTTTGAAAGTTCTGTCGAAACCCTTTAATTTCTTACAACTTATCATTACCTCATAACCTTATCCCCCCCATTTTTTAAACTAGCTGATGTACTTCCAGTGTGTTTGGGTTATTTATCAAGCACTGTTTCAAGTCATTTGTAGCTACAAATGCAATACTCTAAAAAATGCATGTATCTGAAATATTAACGAAGTGGAAAGGTATTACTTTCGTTACATTACATGGAGTACTCCGTATATACGTTCGCATATAATAAAGTAAATCCGACCGGGACGCTATGAAATCACAGGATGCCGTTGACATTCGCCGGTACAATCGTAGGGTTTTCGCATCTCGTATTTCTTATTGTTGAAGTGAATTTGGGTTGGAAAATACAGCAAGTTCAGGTAGCCTTCTCAAATTGATTTTCATTGGCGGATCTTCAAGGGCTTTGAAATCTGTCTTAAATAATAAGATCTTTATAGATGATCGTGTACAAGGTTTTCAAATTGCAAATCCAATTCATCAACGATTATTTTCTCGCTTTTGCTTACGTAGTATAGAGAAAGTATTGTAATGTTACGGAGAAAACGGCTAATTTCCGACATAAAAACTCTTATTGCCAGGCCCTGATAACGAAACAAATGGTCTTCAGTGGAATCATCCCAGAAAAACACTCTGAGAAAAGATGTAACCGTTTTTCTCGGGAACATGCACTGTATAGTGATGCTCCTTGTGAAATCCGCATAACAAGAAACATGTCGTTGGTAGACGCCTAAGGGAAATTACCATCGAATTTTTACCTCAAGTGGCATATACGTACATGCATATGTAGTGGAGATCACGACAAAGAATACTAGAACAAAATAGGAGATTAAATACATATGTTATTTCCAATTCGTCAAAGAATAAGTCACCCTGTCAGGGAATCGAACACGGGTCTCGATTTACACCCTGTGTTTCAAACCAGGAGACCCGTGTTCGATTCTCGGCCAGGGTTATTAATTATTCGATGAGTTTATAATATTAAAAAAATTGTAACACAGGAACAATATCACACCAAGAAACCGTTTACTGTTCGGTACATTTCCGACGTAATTGTCTATTCAATAAGATGGCAGAGTAGGGATTTTTTAAAAAATCTTTGTCATAAGTTAATGTTTCGTTTATGCCCTCCACTGTCGACCCGGATGAGGCAGTGCGTTAGTTCACATCTATGAAAGAACATTAACCCGCAATAAAAACACGTAATGGGTCATAATTGTCAGTGTCTTTTTGATTGTGCCTCGGCTTTCATAAAGAAGAGAGACGAGAGCGTCAGTTGGACGTTTCCTTTCCACGAAAAGTGGCTCAAGGCCAAGAAAAACGAGGGAATTTAGCATGCTTATCGATGGGAACACGGCAACGATACACAGGATTAAAGCTGTGGTTTCCAGCCTCTGTGAGATCAAGAACCGGTATGCAATTTTTTTATGAGATCAAAGGTCAAATTCCATGAAACGAAGGTATTATTATTTTTTATAAATCCATAGCGCAATTCGTATGAACATTAATAATTCAACATTAATCATTAACATTTATTAACCACCAATAAAGGTAATTATTAGATTTTAGATTAGAATTAGATTTTAATGTAGAATTTTATTAATAACTTGAATTCATTACATAATCTAAGATTCTACGACTAACGAATTGAGCTACTTCAAAACTCAGCTTTAATAAAGAAGCTTATTTTCCTTATATCAACCATACATTGGTTAAAAATGAAGACATTTTCTTTACTTTACAACTTGAGAGACTTGTAGTAATGAACATACGCGTCGTCTTTGCAATTTCTGTTAATTTTGTGTCTACCAGTTTTAAATGTGTGCCGAGAATAAAATATGATAGATATACAATTAGAACTACAAAACATGCTGTAAAAAAGCAACTTATTTTGAGCATCAAAATGATCTGTCGTATTCAGAAGACTCGCCAACTGCATTAACTCTCTGTTGCTTCTCCGCAAAGCGTAAGTTCTAAATTAAAAAGAAACACCAAAGGCAGACACCAAAGGCAGACATGATGCCCACACGAGTTTACATGTGCGCCTGGGAAGCCCGGCGCTCCTCTGAGAGCGTGCCACTTCCCCTGACTCCGCTCTCGCTCCCCTCCAAATCCAGAATTCAGAATCCAAATCCAGAAAGGGATTCGAGTTCGGTTTATCGAACAAAACCGTAGACACCTCTCATTCAGCCGGAGACTGCATCTTTTTGTTTCAATTTCAGCTCGTATTCCGGAAATTAGTCATATTTAAAAACTATTATTACATACTAGCTGGAGTTCTCTGTGCTGCCCGGGTATTTTTAATTTTATTTATTGTTTTCCTTGATGATTTACATAGCTCAGTTACATTAACTCTACATATGTTTGTTGACTTACTAACTAAACTAAAATTAATCTTACACTAGCATTGCGGTCGAGGAAATCTAATGGTCACCTCTAATCAGAGTCCATTTCGGAAAATTGTTGTTGGAATATATGGAAAGGGTACTTATTTTTTATTCTTGTGGAATGGGTGGGGTTTCTGGTTAGGTTGAATCCGGTTAAATTTGGTATCTGCATTAGGTTGGAATAGAATTGGGTGGATAGGTATAGAATGTGCTGGGTTATGGGTTGAAGATTGAATTCTTTATGGAGCTGTGCATTAGATATGAACCATGGTGCGTTGGTAATTGTCCTTAAGAACTGATTTTGTATAATTTGGATTTTGTTAAGATTGGTTCTAGCTGCATTTAGCCATATTGGGCATGCATACAGTAGGAGGGGTCTGACTATTGTTTTATATATTACGAGTGCGGTGTCATATGGTAGATGGCTGTTTCTATTGATTAGTGGTTTTAACTGTAATAGTTTGTTTTTTGCCTGTATTACTTTATTGTCAATGTGATGTTTCCAGTTTAGTTTTGTATCAATGTTTAGACCTAAGTATTTTATTGGCTTGTTTGATGGGTACCAGATTATCGTTTCATTGTTTAATGTTAATGGGGGAGGAGAGGTATATGGTCTTAGTGTGAATATCTTAGCTGCAGTTTTAATTGGATTGAGTTTTATTTTTGACTTTGCTGCCCAGCTTTCAATTAGATTTATATATATTTGCATTCTATTTTTGATTGCTGTGAGTGAGGTTCCGGATGAGTAAATTGCTGTGTCGTCAGCAAACTGGGCTATTTGTATGGGGTGCAACTTCGGAATATCTGCTACATATATGTTAAAAAGAGTTGGTGAGAGGGGGATCCTTGGGGTAAGCCTGCGTTTATTGTTTTGGGGTTTGAGTGGTGATTATTTACTGCTACTGAGAATGTTCTGTTTTCTAAGAATTTCTTAATGATTTCCGTTAAGTAGTATGGGGTACCGCTTTTTTTGATTTTGCATATTAATGCTTGGTGCCAGATTCTATCAAATGCTTGTGATATGTCTAAGAAGATAGCTATTGTATGATATTTTTTTTGAAATGATGAGTATAAATGTTCCGAGATTCTTAATAATTGGTGTTGCGTTGAAGTACGTTTCGTAAAGCCGAATTGTTCTTTTGGTATGAGATTAGTAGAAGCTATATGTTTGGTCAGTCTTTTTAGAATTATCTTTTCAAAAATTTTTGAGAGAGAGGGTAATAAGCTTATTGGCCTGTAACTGGTGACATTTGCCGTGTTTTTATTCGGTTTAGGAATTGGGATAATAACTGCATGTTTCCAGGCAAAAGGGAAGTGACTTATTCTGAAACAAGAGTTGTATATATTATTTATATAAGCTATTGCTGGTGGGGGTAGCTTTTTTAGTATCAAATTGTTTATTTTATCGTGACCTGGTGATTTTTTATTTGGTAGTTTTCTAATTATTTGTGTGATTTCTTTTGGGGAAATGTATTGAATTCTATGATGAGGTCCATATACCGATTGTTCTGCTGCTGTAGTGATTGTTTTATGTTCGGGATGGGGTTTAGTTGTGTTAGTTGTGAATGTTGAGGCGAAATACGTGGCTAATTCTTCCGCTTTTTGAATTGAAGTGTATGCTTTTCCTACTGTTTGGTTTAATGGGGGGATTATTGTTTTTTTATTTAATATTTTTTTGGTAAAGATCCATATTGAGTTGTTTTTGGTGTTCAGCGATTCAATTTTGGTGTGGAATTGTTGGGCATTGTGCTTTTTAATTAATCTTTTGACTATGTTGGTAATTGTATTGAGTTCGGACTTAATTTCTGGGGTTCTTAAGTTGGCCCACAGTCTTCTAGTTTTGTTTTTTATTTTTATGGCATGTAGTATTTCCTGCGGCAATATTGTGTCCTTGTTGCATTTAGGTTGTTTTTTTTAGTTTAATTTGTGAAGTTTGTAGGGTGGAATGTATTAGTGTGTTTAGGTAAGTTACGGCATTTTCAATTTCAATTGGACTATTTAATATTTTAATTTTGGGGATAGCACTGCTTATGATGTTCTGAAACTTGTGCCAGTTAATTTTGAGTGTGTTGGGTTTGGGCGTTGGGGAATGAGGTGGAGGCAGCTGATGGGAGGTTATTAGAACTGGTATGTGGTCCGAGTCAAGTTCAAAAACCGGCGTTGAATAAAATTGAGTGCTAGAGTTAGTAATGCCTATGTCGAGAATATCTGGATTTCTGAGTCGGTCGTAAGGGTAATATGTGGGTTCTGTTGTGGATATTATTTTTAAGTTGTTTTGATTTATTATTTTTTCAAGTATTTTTCCATCATGGTTGTTTGCTTGGCATCCCCAGTTAGTATTCTTGGCATTAAGGTCTCCTAATACTAATGTACTTATCTGGGGTTGAAATAAATTTAGTAGATTAGCATCAACTATTTTTGTTGTGGGAGGTTTGTAGGCTGATATTATGTTCCAGTCGTGGCTATTTATAATTAGTCTGATTGCTATGGTTTCTAAGCCGGGTGTGTGAACGGTATTTATCTGGTGGTGCTCTATAGTGGATTTTACTGCAATTAGGACTCCTCCTCCGTTGTTCTCTGTTCTATCTGCTCTATATATTGTATATTCCGGAATGTAAAGTTTATTTCGTGCTTTGAGATGGGTTTCAGTTATGCATGCTACGTCTATTTTGAAGGAGTGCAGGAAATTTATTAACTCTGTTTTTTTTATTTAGGATGCCATTTGCGTTCCAGTTTATGAGTGTTAAATTTTTAGGGAGAAGCACTTGCATTATTATTACTTAGAAACGAGGTGACTGAGTTTTGGATTGCTGAAATGACTGTAGGGATCAATGAATTTATGAAGTTTACGATACATGATGATATTGTATTAATGATTGTATTTATGAGAGAGTTGTCTGCTAGGGAGGCTTGATGATAATTTCTTGAATGGGTGTTTGATTGGTTTGAGGATATATTTTGGTTATGGTTTTTGTTGTTGATTGGAGAGAAGTTTTGGAGTGGTAGGGTTTTCGGTAAGTTTGGGAAGTGAGCGAGTGAATCATTTGAGTGGGGAGGTGTTGAATTCTGTTGGTGGGTACTTTTATTTCTGAAGGTTGAGGTGGAGGTTTTCTTTTCATATATTTCTTTGAAATAAGGACAGTTATTATTTCTAATATCCCCACGGTGGTTTCCCTTGCAGTTAGCACAAATAGGAGTTTGAAGTTTTTGTGGGCAAGTTACAGAGTAATGATTTCCTGAACAGAAGGCACAGTTAATCACATGGTTACAATTGTTTTTTGAGTGTCCGAAATCTAAGCATCTTTGACATTGTAGGGGGCCGTTGGGTCTTCGTCTTCTTTCAGTTGTCACTCGGTGGTTGCATATTTGTTTAATGGTTAATATAGTTTCTAGAGGTTCGTTTCCACTAAATTCAGCTGCTACAACCGGGATGGGATTGTTGTCTTTTTGTAATCGTGTTACTTTTATTATGGATGGGTGACGTTGAGTGAGGTCTTGAAGTATTTCAGGTTCTGAGATTGATTGGTTAATATTTTTAAATACTACTGAGAATTTTTTGTTGGTGGGATCTTTATAAGAATGAAAACTTCTTTGGGTGTGTATTAGGTATTTCACAATGTTTCTGAAGTCGGTTATTGATTTGGCAACTATTTTCACTTTATTATTTTTATTTTCGGCAACGAAATTTGAGGTCACTCTAGTTTTTAGTTCTTTTATGAATTCGTTGAGGTTTGTGATATTGGCTACGAATATTGGAGGAATTTTCATAGTGTTTTGTGTTTGCTCACTGATATTTTCTTTTAGATAACTGAATCTATTTTCTTCTTCTTTAGATGTTGAGTTACTTAATTCACTGAATCTGTTTTGCACTGGTAAATTGTACACGTAGTCTGAATGTTGATTTTGGCCAGATGACGCACTATCGTGACCGGTACCCGCACTCTTTCTTTTTGGGTCTTGATGGATTGAATTGTCACCCACTGACCTTTTTCGCTGTATTCCGTTGCCTGTTGACTGGTGGTCGAGCCCGTCTGTTGCTGTTGCGGTGTGGAAGGCAGCAGCGTGGCCACCGACCTCGCTGCTACTCGGGTCGGGAACTGGCAATGGCGACGCGTCCATGACATCGCCGTCTGCCGCGATGTGGTGTGATGAAGGAACTGCTCCGTTGAATGTATAATTGCTGTCGCAATTATTGACTGCATTCAGGGCTTGGCTGATAGCCTGCCCTGTTGATGAGGGTATGTCATAGGACATAGACTAAAAACACAACTCGCTGAGAACACTACTAAGTATAGCTTTCACTTAGAACTGAAACGGAGCTCCGCACTAGCGATCCGCTCGGGTCGGAGGCTCGTTCACGAATGACACCTTGCGAAAACTATTCACATTTTCAAAAAATTGTACATGACTTTATCTCAAGATCAATCTTTGAAGCACAGATTGGATTAGAGAAAAAATTAGCATCATCAGTATAAGCTGTAAGAAATTTTGAGCCATGTGTTAGAAAATTTTTAAAATAAACATTTTCTGATGACTTTTTGTGAAGTACATCCAGAAATCCAAACATCTGTTTCAAACTTGCAGGGCCTCGATTTCCTTTAAATCGATTGGGAGAAAATCAATTTTAGAGAAAATCGTCTGAACGATTTAAGCGCTAGCATTGACCACAGACAGGCGGACAAACAGAGAGAGACGTTGCGGCGTCAATCGATTTTTCGGAATCTATAATCCACAAAAAATGGATTCTGACTACACAAAGTGTTAGAGGACGTAATTTACTACATATAGAAACAAGATTTGTCCACCTTTTCGTTACTAGGGCTCAGAAATTAGTTTTTCTATCGAAAAATCCCCATTTTCCGGTGTACAAATGATATGAGATTGGAAGGGTTTTTATTTTTAGATTCCAGATATAGATTCGAAAAACATAGGGTTCAGTTAATTTGTAGTTTTTGCATAAAATATAAGCGAAGAAACTAGAATAATGATAATCGTTTCTTGTGTTTGTTTTTCATTTTTTGTCAGGAAGGCCTCGTCAGTTTAAGGTTCCTGAACATCAAATCCTAAAGTTCATGACAGTCCGACCCTGCTCTGTCTTGCAATCCCTGCTGTTGGTCTCTATCTTCTACCCGGACATCTTCCGACCACTACAGATGTAATACTTATTTCTTGAGGGGCTCTTATGTTCCTATTTATAATCGTAGAAGGAAATTACAAAAATACTATATTCGGTGTAATTGTTCACACTATTTTGACGGATATGATATCAAGAGTTCCTTCCTGTGACTAGGTTTTTATAGTAAAAGATAATCTAGCGATTCATATTTTGATATGGATAGACTGACTCTGATCTGAACAGGTAAAGGTAGAATATTTCTTTCTATAACCACAATAAAATGCTAATAAAATAAATTCAAGTATATAAATTTTACCTCAATGTGCATTTACCCAAACTGCAATTTTCAGTCACTTTTATTGCATAAGGAGCAAGCCATTTATTTAATTCATTAACCTAATGTACAATTAATGTTTCACACCGTAAGAGAAGACTTACAAACGCTATCTATGATCTATTCTCAAGCAAGTAAGTGAGTTCTAAAATACCGCAACATCTGCGAAGAACAAGAGACCAAGTTATCTTAAAAGCATAATGCGATATAACTATCATGAAGAGATAATACAAGGTAAAGACATAAAATAAAGGCACTTAAAGGTGCACGATTGCATTTGACAGATTTTATGGCGTTTACAAGCAATATGTCGGCCATGGGTCAATTATCATCACCGCAGTGGTGGAAATGAGATTTCATTGCTTGAGACAAACATTTATAAGCCCATCTATTGTCATTGCTAAAATTTGTCTTCCTTCAACGGAAAACTGGCAGTAAACGCTTTTGATGTCGCATTTTGTCTGTTGGATTGTGTTTCTTCTGTTTCCAGTTGTACGTATTGGACTTAAGGCGATTATAATAGATTTACTACACCAGTGTTAGATGTAGTACTTCTTGACCCTGTATTTTTCTAGAACTTCTTGCTCTTTTTCTTCTCGTAGCTCACTCTTGTCGTCTTACGTTGTTCATTCTGATATGACTATTTAACTACTTTTGTTTTTCTTTAACTTGCTTGCATACTCACTGCCAATCATCCTCCCATCCACTTGACGATCGTAGCTTAGTTCTTACCCACAGCTATTGGCTCTCTTGTTGCTGCTGATTCAGAAAACGCAGATTCATTGGTATTGCCTGGGGGCATACCGCTTTGAGGAACCATTAGGTAGAACATTACAAATGGCAACAGTGAACTACGTTTCAAACAAAAGCATCAATAAGAACAACAATAATAAAATAATAATTAAGTCAATGAACATTACTAACTGCCTGTAATTTTTGGTGATAAATATTTTTTATTTCCCTTTCAGAGGCAAACAAGGGGCCATGTCAGTATTCGCTCTAAGCTGAGAAACTGACGGTGTAAAACGATCGAAATACATGTTCTAACCCCAGAAATATTTACCAGATTGTAAAAACAAACACAATTATACAATATTGAAGAATTACAAAAATTGGTACTTATAATTCTAAAAAATGCTCGAAAATAAGTATATACACAACGTAAATAAACACAAAGATGTTGAATACGTCAAATAACTCTGCATTAATTTGAAAATACTTCGTTTGAGTTAGCGTAAAGTCACATTTTCTCGCAAACTAATATTCACACACTATTGGAATGACAAAAATGTGGACACGTCAAATTTTGTTGGAGCCATATGGCAAACTCAGAGAGATGGAACTTGCATGAGGTAAGTTTGACATTTGGGTGTTATTGAATGTCGTTATTTATTTAACTTACTTGTTATATCTAACTTTTTTGTTGCCAGTAAGGCAGGAGGGATCATCCTTGCACTTTCGTGACTTACTAATACACTTTCGTGATTCGGTTGGTAAATGAAACAGCGTACCATTAACTCTCTCTGAAACTTTTTCGTACAAATGACATAAGTTAGAAGTAATGTAGCTTATATTATATTACAAATAATATTTAATCTGTAACCACTGTACTGTTTAGAATAAGAAAAACATGTTTTGATTTAAGGTAGTATATGTAGAAAATAAAAGTAGCAATGTCTACTAGTATTATGAAGGTCAGTGCTTCTATTATTATGTACAGTGCTATTACGTTTATGTATTTCTGCCAAAAGCCCATTTTACTATTTCCAGGTCAAATCTGTCTATCCAAGTAATTTTAAACTCGAATCTATTTCCAGTTACGGTTTGATTCCGTCATTTCAAGAAATACAGGTATTTTGTTATTGATATTAAAATACATAAATATGTTGAAAATTGTTCATAATATGAATACAGAACATCTGTTTTATTGCCCTCAGCTCTCTTTTTTCTGAACGTCCGTTGCAAGCTCTCCCTGTCATTTGTCCTTTTCCCCATCACCACCGTCTGTGGCTGCTATCGTCACCCTCCGGCACCCCCAGCCCTCTTCAAAGCCCTCTTATCGCATCCCCCGCGTCGACACCCTCCCCTGCGAGCCGCCCTCCCAATAAACTGCGCCACCCTCAGCTGTGACCACACAGGATGCCCCCTCCATCTCGAACGTATTCTGTTGCCAGCAGTGCCTATCACTGCCATCCTCACTCTCACCCGTCCTTCGAACTCTCACCTCCTCCTTATAGAGCATGCGTTTGAAATGTCGTATACGCTGTATCTGCGTGAAAATTTTCGCATGTAAGTAGCTACGATTGTTGGAAAATATTAATGACGTTGATGTAGAGCGGATCTCTGCGGGGCATGACAACTTAGTGGTCAGTGCGTAAGTTTTCCTTCCTGTCTGCAAACGTGCGGAGAGTGTCATACTCCTTTCTGAGAGAAGGCGACGGGGGAGGGGTCTACATCATTTTACAGGTGATCGTAACGGGGTTTGGTTTTTGATTTGCACGGTATGAAAATGGATGTCTCATTGGGGAAGTGAATGGTTAAATACATGAATTATAATGGATAAGATGGTGTTCAGATGAGATACGCTTACTCCTGCTCCCGGGTTCAAATCCCTATCAATCCGTGTAAAATGTATGATCGTTTCTGGTTGTTTGCAAAAGGTGCCAGATGACGTTTCGTCCAAATGTATGAAGTCTCCGAAGAAAAATGTAGGAAAAATTATTTTTCTTTTCTTGAATACTCTATATCCTTTAATCAACATAACAAAATATGTCATTCTCTTTAAAAATCTTTCGCCTGTCCAGCAATCCGTCTGTACGATAGTCTGTCCGTTCGTCTGTCTAGCGACAACCCTCGCGCCTAACACATACACAGGATTCCCCCTCCCGCTCGAGCAAACTGCGCTTGTAAATATGAATTATCCCATTTTCAATAAAATTTCGGAAGGTATGAAAATTACAAAAGTTCAACTTCTTTTCCAACCTATGTTACACCTTTGATATTGTAACAGAATATTTCTTTGGTAACTAAATCAATTTTCAGTATTAGATATTTCATTTATTTCATTTAGTTTTTGAGTAATATAAGTGGTTTTCACGTACTGGTTTTTCTTTCTCACAGGAAAGGTCACAGGTTGTAATTTTGTGATTTATACTTCTCAATAAATTTTCTTTCAGCCGTTTTCACTTGTTGTGGGCGGTTCATAGTCGTGGTAGTTTCCTTACATGGTACTTATGAATTGCTCCTCACTACCTACGTACCTATGTACCTATGTACATACGTACAGTGTGATTAATTTTGGATAAATAATTGTGGTGTGGAAGGCAGGAAGTTTGAAAGAGCAGCGCATGATCTAGGGACATGTCCCTTATTTTCAAAAACTCACGATAGATATCCCCTTTTGTTGCAAGTGTGTCGTTGCATGAATACAAATGTTCCGTCCGGCATTATTTTCACCATTAAATTCCCTCATGTAGCTTATTTTCTAACCTTCTTGAAGCGGCCACAAAACATCAATGCTCAGCAACCACCCTCACCCATCTGGGCTCGTGAGTTGTCAACATTCCCTTGCGCTGCCTGTCATAACTCACGACCACGTTCCGATCTGCGCTGCCGATATTACCCATTCTCAACACCACGCATCGTCGGCCATTTCATACTACCTTCATCACACATTACTACCCTTAGCGGGCACCACAGGGCGATACGCCGCTTCCATCGCTTGCTCCCCTCCCTGCCCGTCCTCCGCGAAGCCCTCGCCTAGGCCCACCCGACGAAAAGCTGCTTCGCACGCAAACGCGGAGCGCCGCGACCGCCTCGGGCCTTCCTCATCCTCGCCGCATACTCGCCGCGTTCCGACGGTTTTATCGGCGCGCGATCCTGTAAATCCACGGACGCTAACGCGCGCCTAAATTAAACATCCATCGCCCCCCGCGGCGCGGTGGGGCGGGGGCGGGGCGGGGCGCGCTGTGGGCGGAGCGAGGCAGTGGTGGCGGGCGCGCGCAGCGATGCTGCGTGAGTAATGGGGAGCGTTACCTGGCGCCCGCGCGGCCCCGGCCTGCGGCACGCCTTGCATTATTGATGGCGCCGGCCGGCGCGCTCCGCCACCGCCCGTCTTGACGCTCGGCCGCCCACAAGCGCCGCGGCCGCCCCGCCCCTCCCCGCCTCGCTGTTCCCCGCCCTGCCCGCCCCCGCGCCGCCCGCCGCCGCGCATGACAAACGACGGCCATTTGCCGCTGAAATAGTCGAATTCCGTGCCAGGCGCCCATTTGACGATGGCAGCGGAGGCGGTGGCGGCGCTGGGGGTGGCGGCGGAGCTGTGCCAACACCGATCGAAGGCGCTGCGCAACGCCCCCTCTTCTGCCATCCCTACTCCTCCTGGCCGCCCTGGGGCTCCGGGAGCCCTCGGGGCTGCGCGCGGCCTCCGGGAAGCGAACCGCGGTCGCCAGCGTTGGAAGCAGGTGCGGGCGCCTTCCCCCGGGGAGCCACCACTGCAGGCGCAGCCGACGGCTCGGCTTCCAGCGCTGCTGGCGGTTCCACCGCGGCACCTGCAACCGCGTCACGATTTCCACCGTTACCAACCCAAACGCTCTCAGACCACTTTTGCTGACTTAGATCGCGTGTAGGCGGGAAGAGGTGAACTCCATTTATCTTTCGCCTGCTTTTAATTAATTTGTATCAGAAGCTGTTTCAAATTTTTGGTGAACGAACGCATTCATCTTCCCATTGCCTAGATAATGCAGTGACGTAGAGTATTACATTCAACACACAAATTGTTACACACACCAAAAAATATTTGAATCACCAGTCGTGGTACACGTGTGGATGATCACTTACCAAGAGCAAAATTGAAAGAAAATTTGAAATTCAGAAAATCTGTTGTATTAAATTTTTTCCTATTGTAGATCTGAAACATAGCAAAGATTTATTTTCTCTGAAGACATACTTTTACACTTGTGTTATGAAAAACTGTATTTAAAAAAGAGATGAAATTAATATTATTTTATGTTGTTTGACCTTACGAAATTCATGTGTGCACAATGCCCCTTCATGAAAGGAAAATTGTACTATAGATGACTTGTCCTGTCTTCATTGCGCAAAATAAATTTCTGACCACTTTCAATCACTCATTAAATTAAAGATATCTTTAAAGATACCTTTTTTACCATAAACGGTTAAAAAGTTCTTAATTACGCTAGGCAAGCACACAATTGTTGATATTAGTGCACACATTTTTCGTAATTCGACAAAGATAGCCGGCGTCTTGAATGTGCGATGGACGAGAAAAATTGATAATTTATCTACACTTTTCTTCAAGAAATTACATTTTATAATTTATTTAAAAAAAACAGTCAAATGTAAGTGGCCAACGGAATGCCAGATTGATTGATTGATTGATTGTTGTTTACGGGCCCATCAATTGTTATGGTCATTAGTTCCATTAGTCTAATGAATGTTTTTTCGCGCGAGATGGTGGTGTTTCCTTGGCCCCGGATGGTGAAATACCCCCGACCTACACGTTGGAATGCGCGTAATTTCCTCCCTCAGGAATCCCCCAGCAGGGCACCGCCTCAGCCGGTATCAGCTCTAAGTTTCCGACTGGTCTCCCGATAAGTATGGTGGTGTAGTGCACGTAAGTGTTCGTGTAAGAGGAGAGGTTAGGAAAAAGAAAAGGAACGAAAGATTGTGCGCGGACCGTCTGTTAGGGTTCTGCTATGTATTGATCAAAGAAATCACGGGAAATTATCGATCAGAGAAGCTGGCAGCTAGATTTCTTCTCCAGACAGCTGCATTTAACCTGCTATTAAGCTAGGTTCAAAAATCCGTCACCGTCGGGATTCGAACCCTTGAACCTCAACATCAGAGTTGCTGCAAAGACACTGACAATGCTGGCTCTCAGCTAAAATTAGGCGATGAGAAAGGCAGAAGTTACGTAATGTGTACCCAGATTTTAAAAAATGCATTGGGTGGTAGTACGTTTGTAATTATTATATGTCCCGATAGCTGGTAGTACCCTTTATTTTCAGTTGTCCTTCACTTTACTACCAACATGTCCATACCTCCGCACCCGACACCACTAACATTTCCAAGAATTGGGTCTGTTTGATTAAAAAACCTACGAACGCCGCCTCTCGCGTTTCTACTTCACTACATGTGTTAGACGATTCTCCTGAACGTGGCACCCATACGAACCGTATGGCTCTTGCCGAAAACTGTCGTATATATCTCGGCATAGAAACATTATGATTAATATCGGACCATTGGCGTGAAATAATTAGAGTCGAAGATATTTGTAAAAGGGTTTGTGGAAGATGTTTGCTTATCAATTTCTATTAATGCTCAAGCGGAATCAATTATTTTTCAAATCCTTGATAATTGAATGGTTTCATAAAAATTTCTAACACGGCTATTTAAAATGTATTTCCCAGAACTATTCTATAAATATTTATTGCCCTGGTATGTGGAAACAGTTTGGAAAAATCCTCCCTTACTCCCCGCTCCACCCTCTTCTTACAACTCTTAATTTACAAACACCCACGTTGCATTTCAAACCCCAACCTTCCAGGGTTAAATGCAATTAAGTTTAATATTCAAATAAAACATGTCACATGTAAGTAACTTTTTCTAAACTAGTTGCGAACTAAACCAATTGCGAAAACTTTGTTAGTGTGTTTTGCTCTACCCCAAACACAAATCTGGAGGCGAATGTACACGGAATTTCAATAGACGATTTTTCCAAAACGTTTCAAAGAAACTATGATTCGTTCCGCTGAGAGCGTGACGAGCGTAGAAATGTATTTAGAAAGCATTGTTTTCGGCATCGTTAGCTATTTTAATTCGAGTCGATCTCGGAAATATTCCGACAACGGAAAAGAGCTTTTGTGAAGAAAGCGGCTTTGATCCCAGCCTGTGCAATTCATAAAGAAGCGCTGTGGCTGGGACCTTCCCACGACTCGTCTCCCCGCGGCTCCAGCGCAGCCGCCCCCGCCACTCTGCCTTCGCCCCGCGCCCGCCACAGCGAGTGGCCCCCGGGGAAGCCGCAGCCGCGCGTCCCTCGCGGCCCCGGCAGGCGGCGACGGCGGCGACGGCGGCGATGGCGGTGGCGGTGGCGGTGGCGGTGGCGGTGGCGGCGGCGGCGGCGGCGGCTGCGGCGGCGGCGGCAGCGGCGGCGGCGGCGGCGGCGGCGGCGGCGGCGACGGCGGCGGCGGCGGCGGCGGCGAAGCCAGCGGCAACGTCGGCGGTGGCGGTGGCGGTGGCGGTGACGGCGGCGGCGGGCAGCGGAGGTTCCGCTGCCGCCACTCGCCGCCTCTAGTGCCCTTCACGGTAATGGAAAAATCTACTCAATCATTTTGGGGCCCAAGATCGAGTTTCCAAAATCGATGCGTGCGAGCGGCCTCCCTCCGCCGCGCGCCGCCGGGGGACGTCGCATGCAGATGAGGCGGCCCCCGCGCGCCGCTTCCCGCGCTGCGCTCGCCCGCCCTCCCCCGCGCCGCCCCGCCCCCGCCGGCGCAGCTGTCGCTGCGATGTCGCCCGCGGCGGCGGCGACGCCGGAATTTCACGGCGGCTGCGCTGGCGGCGGAGGCGGAACACTGAATGTTTTGATACTGAATGATAGTGATAAGGTCATCGATGGTTTCTCGGATGGTCTCGGAGTCACGTTAACTCCTGATTTGTGAGAAATAATCGATATTATTTCCCAAAACGATAAGAAAAATGTATTTTTAAAGAAGACGTAAACCTGAGGTGATAAAGTAGTTCGTAAAGGTGACAACAGTATTGTTGGGAAAGCCTACGCCTCTATTTTTTTATTTGGAATGCCAACCACAAATCACCGATAAACGACTATGAACCTTAAATGATATTGGCATTAACCATCTAGCAAAGTTCTCAGATTAACAAGAACGGAACAGTTAAATACAATTAAGTTTAACGTGGTGGCAAAAATAATCGTAATACTTCGAAGTGTGCATGAAGTTTCCTGGTTTACAAGAACAGAATTTTGGAAGTTCAAATAACAGCTGCTTAATAGATTCACGCTCAGATTTTCTGATAAGGGCACTAATATTATTACACTGAACAACGAAAAGAACTCGCGCCTGCCGTATTATGTGTTTAAATAAAGCATCTGGGAGTATGGAAGCAGTGGTAACGGTAATGGGTGCGACGCTGATGTTGGATGTTGTGTGTTTGGATGAGGCGAAGGGGGATATTGGAAAGTGGAAGTACGGGCACAGTAACTCTGGCTCGGAGTGTTGGCGAATTGTCTCTGAGAGTGCGAAAGGGCGTGAGTTATAGTAAGGGATGTCATTCTATAGGGACCCACAAGCACGAAGGATGTGACAGTAAGGGGAGGAGAAATTAGCGTACTGCGACGAAGAGCGTGATCAACGAACGAATGCTCTTCTACGTGCATCCGTGGCGGGTCCAGGGAGAAATCGCAGGGTCCACAACCCTGAAACCCAACAAAATCAATCATTCCTGTTTACATGGTTTTAGAATTACATAGAGATAAAAGTTGTTTCTCTGTTGTGTTCTGCTAGCCTAATATATTCAACAATATCCTTTTGCACTGCCGTTACGCTACTTTTGTGATCAAGTGATACGGAGAGGTCTATTGTCACAATACCACCTAGTTGCGAACAGAAGTATTACAAAGATGATAGAGGGATTTAGAATTTTACACAGATACCATTTAACCATGTGGTTCTTTTATATTATCCTTAAATGTTATATATTATCCTTAAATGTCCACGACTTAAATGATGTTTGAGCCCACGAACGAAGATAAAAATAAATATATCGGTAAATAAATACTTAATACTAAAAACTGAAGACGATCATGTAATAAACGCGATAAACCTCTTCATACTTATTGTTATTGACGCGACTTCACCGCTTCATGTTATTTACAAAATTACTATCATATATGCACGCGATTATTCCATTCGTCACAATTTCTACTATTTTTGGCAATAAGTATGTAATAAAATTGGAGAGGTTGTAATTTCAATATAACAACTTTTTAATTTGATATTGTTATTTACGTAATATATACACATTGAATTGTTTTTACAATTTTTGCCTGTGTGTCCAGGGTTGAAACGGCTGAACCGACTTCCACGAGCTTTTAGTATGTAGGGTGTTTTGTCGGGTATAACTTAGGCTACTTTTTTTCAGATATATTTTTTCTTTCATATAAATAAAAAATGTATACAAATATAAATTTTTACTCCGATTTTCATAAAATTTTGTATGTGTGACCTTCAAAACAGAGACAAATTACTTCTAAACGTGGTTTCGGAAAAAATACTATTTCCCATTTCTTCCCCTTAGGTTCTTGTCCTGCCTTCCTTCCTAGGTTCTTGTCCTGCCGGCGGCAGGATTTTCGACACTAGCTTTTCAGCTAGGTCGAATTCAGTCGCTGTCTGGAGGAGAATTCTGGAGGCCGGCTGCTCTGATCGGTAGTTTTCCGTGGTTTATCCGATCAACACCTTAACCTTTAACCTTATTTAAATAAGGAACACAGATCAGAGCGGGAGAGGTGGCTTAGTGCATCAGCTGATGTTACTGCAGTGTCTCTGATCAGAACCTATGTTCGAGTCTCGACAGTAGCATGATTTTCGACACTAGCTAGGTCGAAAATAGTCGCGGTGTGGAGGAGAATTCTAACAGCAGATTGCTCTGATCGGTAGGTTTCCGTGTTTTTTTTTTCGATCAACACCAGGCGAATGCCGGAGCAGTACCCTACCAAACGGGCCACGGACCGCGCGCAATCTTTCCTTCCTCTTTCTTGTCCTATCCTCTCCCCTTACACACACACACACACACACACACACTAACATGCACTACACAATTACATATTGCGGGAGACCGGTCGGGAGCCTAGAGCTTGTCCCGAGTGGGGCGGTGCCCCGCTGGTGGGGGAGTCCTGGTTAAGGGGGATACCCCGTTAACCGACAGTAGGTCGGCGCCGGATCTCGCCATCCAGTGGGGGAAGATCACCGGCGTCTCCCGAGGAAAAAATGCACTACACTTACGGGACTAATGACCTATGCTGTTGACGCGCCCGGAATCACTAAACAACAAACCAAATCAAATGGTTCTGAAACCCCGTAAAATTTCTTAGTAAATGCATTTTGATCCACTACAATAGTGCAATTGGACTCAAGGTGATTGTCAAAATTTATTCTGGAAATTTGCCGAGAGTATGCAATGCATCTGTATACAGCTGTCCATAGCAACGATGGTGGTAGCAAGGCTGATCCTAGGAAACGTGGCAGGGCGGGGAGGGGCCGGGCGGTCCTGGGAAGAGCGGCGGAATCGGGGCGGGGTACGGTTAGGAGGGAGGGGTTGGAGTTGGAGCTGGATGGGTGGAACGGGGCCGGGGGAGTATGGCGGGATGTGCAGGACAGGTAGGGAGGGGATATAGCAGAAATAGCATCCAATCCATTTCCTGTCCAATAGATTAATGTGATTAATAAATTCTTCGGGAATCGCAGGGTCCTTAAGCTAGGAAGGAAATAAAAGCAAAAGTATGTATTATTGGTCCACTATAAAATCGAGCCTCTCACAAAATGTAAGTCTGGATCCATCCCCGCGTTATCAGAGGGCCAAGCGACGAGCGTGGTGGTGATTCGGCGGAGAAGGCGACAGCTGTGAAACCCCCGGACGCGGGCGGTTTGGACGGACGCGCGCGCGGCGCCAGCGCCGAAGCCGCAGCTCTCGCCGGGGCAGGGCAGGGAGCCACACCTGCGCGCTCTCCAAGCCCAGCCTGCGGTTCGCTGAGGGCTCGCGCCCCAGGCTTTCTGTCCCCTTCCCGCCCTGCTCCTAGAACGCCGCATTGCGCCGGCACTCTGTCGCCTCCCACAATGGCTCTCCCCGCGCATGCCGGACGCCCCGTCAAGCCACGCCGCGCTGTCGTCTGGTTGGGATTTGCCGTCCCCTCCAGCAATTTTTTGCTCCGTAAGTGCTGAACTCTAGCATTCGTAGGATAGTGAATCTGGCGCAACGAAATAAAACAGCATTTAGCGTAATCAATCCTTCTTATGATAATTCTGCATGTGAGTTTCCAAGAACGTTGAGTGTCCATGGGGTTAACACTGATGCAAATGCTCCGAGAAAACTGTGATCTGTTATACTTTCTTACATTCAGGTGAGTCACCAAAGATGGTGCCAGCAAATATCTTCGCAAATATCACAGGTTCCGAGATGCGGTTTGCGCCAATTTGTTGTGGGTACAAAACAAATTTGGTTTTCTTGTTTGTAACATTTTTAATTCTGGAGATATTGATACAATTCTGATTTTTAAATGGAAATATATAATTTCTCATCAGCATTCTTAAGTCACCGATGAGAAAAATACTAAGTATTTTACTGACACAAACTATACGTATTTCTAAAGATTTCAGCGAATTTTGAAAAGATACCGCCGAACAGTTGGAGACTTGCATGTGTTAACTACTATATCTAATTCAGTTGATGACTTAGATCTTCCATCAATAAGATATTTCTTGAAAAAAAATGGGCACATCTACAAGTCAGCATTCTTTACAAGAAATTTGAACTTGTCTGCAAGCTAAAATTAAATTAGTAGGGCAATGTATTTCGAATATTATAAACCGTATAATTGTTACAAATAATTAGAGAAAGTATGTGTTGTTGTACCACCAGTTGTATAATTTAATGTTCACAATTCTATTCTGTTTCATTTTCACAATATATGTCATCTATGGTACATTTTTTCTTTCATGAAGAGGCATTGTGCACACATGAATTTAGCAAGGTCAAACAACATAAAATAATATTAATTTCTAAGGCATTCTCATCTAATAGATTATTATGATAAATAAATAGTCGGTAACAGCAAGGCACTTCAGCAATTATGGAAATAGATAAATGAAAAACTATCCAATAATGATTTCAGGTAATGAGCGAATTTTATTTCAAGGGAACTAATATTACATTTCGGATGCACCCACAAATTAAAAATAATGGTTTCGATTATTTTTATTCCCTATGAACGGTTAGATAGAAAAGTATAAATATAATACAACAGAGAGTGTATCTCTACAACAAATACAACTAATAGTGACAATAATTTGTCCTTTCCCGCACTTTGCTTGTCATGAATATTTCCGCAGGAAGCATCGTTCCCTCCGGCTGCACATTGCAGTTTCCTGAAGCACCCCTTTCAACGAACGTGTTCTGTTCCCCCTTTCCTGCAATCCACACTTCGCCACGCGTCCTCGTCCTCCTCTCGCCCGCCCCCGCCCCGCCCCCGCCCCGCCCCCGCCCCGCCCCCTTCCAACCCCCGGCGGCCACGCGGCGGAAGCGGCGCGCGACCGCAGAGGGCCACGGGAGCTCCACGCGCTTCCCACGCGCACGCACCCACACATGATCACGCACGCCGTCGCATATTAGGTGCAATCGCGACGCGGGCGCGCACGGGCACAGGGGGCCGGGGACGGCCGCTCCGGAAGCGCCGCATCACGCGCGATGCGCTGTCTCCGCACGCCTCCCGTCCCAACGGCGACCACGCGGGGGCGGGGGCCCCTCCCACGCCGCAGCATGCGCCTTCGCCACTCGTGCGTCCTATGCACTCAACGGAATCGGGTGCGCGAATGAACTACTGCAGTGAGGGATCTCAGTCAGGAAGAGCTCTGAACTTATAGCTTTGCGTCTCTCTCGATGTTAGGCAGCGATTTATTATTATTATTATTATTATTATTATTATTATTATTATTATTATTATTATTATTATTATTATTATTATTACCATTATTATTAGATTACTTTAATTACTTACAAGATGAGGTTCTTCCAACAAATAAAAATAACTTGCTTTTGAAAAGGTGCATAAATGTGAAAAAAAAAACAAAAAAACGTCCAGGCACATAAATAAATGAACAAAATACATTAATTCCTGGAATCTAATGAAGATTGGTTCTATATGGTCTCGACCTACATCCAGCGTTCCATCTAGCTCAACATCATAAATAAAGGATCAACAGGAAAGAACAACAACAATCTACATATTATTATTATTATTATTATTATTATTATTATTATTATTATTATTATTATTATTATTATTATATTACTTGTTTTTCTTTATTTCAAGTTTCTTCTCCTTGTACGTCATTATAAAATCCATATCTATCTATCTTATTCCGCATGTGTTTGGGAAATATAAATAGCGCATAAAGTTATCATTGACTTTTATTAAAAAGAATGTCGATTATGATTAAAAATACATATATTTGGTAGTGATATACTACGTGTACAGTCTGAATTCTCATATTCAGTGTGTCACTTATTACTACTACGACGACACGCGACAGCTTTCCAAAAAGTACGTTGTCTCCCGTCTGTCTGTTTTGTATTAACTACATATGTTTTTATATTTATAGTATTTTTACTTTCTCTTACGAAGGTACTTTGTGAGAAGAGTAAGTTGTGTAATCACGGGCCAAAAACCAGGAATTTTCGGCATAAAAACACTTATTGCCGGGCCCTGGTAGCGAAAAATTAGATAAATCTGGTTGCCAAATATGAAATAAAAATATATAACAAAAAATTACTCTATCAGGTGGTGTAGCCAGAGTTCATGTTTTGTTGGTCTTTGATAACGAAAAATCCATTGACGGCAAAACGTCTGTGATCAACAGTAGCGCCTAAACAATTCACTCGATTTTCTTCAAAATTTATATTCTCCAATCGATCTGAATGAACTCGAGGCTTTGGGAGTTTCAAGCGGATATTTTGATTGTTGAGGGTACTTTACATGTTGCCTCAAAATTATTTTCAAAACTTTCTAAAAAATGGCACCAAATTTTATATATCAAAATTTTTCTCCGACTAGCGTAAAGAACGTTTAAGAGAATGGTATCGGTCTCTTATTCGCTGAAATTTCCGATTTTTTTTTAAATTGCAAAAGTACAATTTTTAGCGCCTTTGTACAACCATAATATTCAAGATAGTGGTTTTTTCCTCATTGATATCAGTTCCTGAAATATGGATTTTTAAATATGTTTATTTTTAATTTTTCGAAAATACGAGTAGTTTTCGTGTAATTGGGCGCGAAATAAAGACAATTAAAAAATTCAACATTTTTCTCAAAAATCGCACTATTTTTTTCTTTATATTTTCCACAGATAAGAATTGATGCCCAAAAAGAACGGCGGAGGTCCCATGTACGTTGAACTCTGATTTTTCGAAAATTGCAAATTAAAATCAATGCGAGAAAGTATATGCTGTTGTAGCACCACTAGTTTTTACATAATTTAATCTCGGATTTCTAAGTAATTTTATTGTTAAGTCTTTTATTTTAAACAATATTTTCAAAATTTGTTATTGTTTTCATTTTCAGACGTAAACATATCGATTAGTATTTGTTTACACCCGATCATGCATGTAAATATCACACGAAAGGTTTTATCAACTTTATATGGACAATAATTGTTTTTGAGAAAAATGTTCATTTATTCTCAGAAAAAAGGATACTTTCGTTAAATTAACTATATTAATGTGACGATAATAATATTCATACATATACTATTTAAATATTTGCTATTTACTTGTGTTATGGAACAGCATCTTTTTTTATATTCTTTGTATGTAAAGAACTGTTGTACTGTACGTATACTTCACTACATTTTTGCAGAATTCGTGAAGACTTTTGTTGAAATATTTAATTTTTTGCAGTTTTATAAATAAAAATTTAGTTTTTCTTCATTAGCAGCGTGCTTACTACTTTTTGGAAAACAATTTTGTGTGGTTTTGTTCAGCAGCAATTTTGCTGCTGCAGGCCAGTACGTTAATATCCCAGTAAATTAATATAATATTTTTAAGTGTCAATGTGGTTACCCACATTGACACTTAAATACACTCCTACATACAACTCTTGGTGAATCTTCACGGGTGTAGAACATGATAAGAATTGCAGGGTTAAATCAATTCTCCCACCTTCGGGTATGCTTCGCATCTCTGAAGAAAAAAGCAATTGACAGAGGGAACAAATTATTTACTCCTCTGCGAGTGTTTGTTATAAACTTCTTTCCACTTCGCGTGGATAAATTTAACCTAAATGCAGTCTCCTTGAAATAATAAAAAATGAGAACTAATAAAAGAAAAAATATTGTGTCGCAACGCTTCTGACTAATAGTGAAAGGTAGAGGCAATTTGAGTAGAAAGTTTCCAAAAGGTCAAGAATACAATGCTATTTCAATATTATTCGTTTTACTGTTTACGGTCTCAATTTTTACGTGAATGAAGAGGAAGGGAAAGTGGAGGACACATATTCTGTCCCCGTTTCAATATACCTCTCTTACCTTATTTTTAAATGAAGTAGAGCTCCTTCTCACAGAAGAAATTTATCTGAGTGAGAGAAAAAGTAGTTAAGAGTAATTATTACTAGAAAAGTATTCATAGAAGACAGTTGCGGAGGGACCTCTTTAATGAAACTCTTTGACAGAACTTTACGAAATATAACTTTATTTTGTAATTTGGGTGTATATTGTGACGGTTCCTATACTCTTTCCCTAATTATTTTTTTTATTTGGCTAGCTCGATTTTATTGTAATGATTAAACGCTGCGATACTTACGCTCTCACGGCTGCATCTATTACGCTCTCGTGGGCTGAAAGTAGACCACCCATAGCATCGATACGGCTAGTGAATACCTTTCTTTTTAATAGGAATTAATTGATATGATGATTACTACTTTCTAAATGAAAACAATTTCATTAATGAATCGATATTACAGCCACAAGAAGTGTCGGCTGCCAATTATTATTTTCGAATTTTCTTTCTTTTCTAATTCAACATTATGAAAAATTTAATCTTATTTGACTAATTTCCTCTACCTAAGATGGCCATCGATATTTTAATTATATTAATTTTCAAATTATATTCTTAAATTATCTTAAATTTCTACTAACATTCTTGGCCTTGAACATTGAATTAATTTTTTGTCTTTGTAAAGAAAATCTTTAATTTCTACACTTCCCTTGTGAAGATAAAATACACTCTTGGCGATGAGTTGATGATAATTCCATTCCTTAATATGTGTCCTTCCACCATTTCTTAATATGTTATTTCTTAATAACAACACTTTGGTTATTTTATCAGCACATTTTTAAATTGTCCACGTTTCCCTTGACTTGACTGATACTGATCAACATGAGTTCCAACCTCTCGCGACTAATATTTGCGCTTACTTAGCACGTTCTGTTCTAACTTATTTTAATATAATCTATTGTTGCCCACGGCACATATTCCATTTACTTCCTATCGTCATCGATAAAGTCTGTTCTGACTTTAAACTTTCAACAACCATTTCAACTGATCACGTCAATACATCCTACCCCTACTAAATCACCTTATGTTCTCATGAAAAATTTACATCCAGCAATTTAACTTGACTCTTGTTTACCTTTTTTTCGTCGTCACTTCGAAGCTATTTTGTTCTTTTGCAACTACACTATTAGAGTTCATTTGTCTCCTACAATAATGTATCTTTATGAAATATTTCCTAATATTTTAAATACACGACCAAAATAACTTTTCTTTATGTTTACTCGACTCTTTAAGTCCCCACATCTCATTTTTATTCATATTTCATTGTATTTTCCCATCCTACCCGTGATATAACGTTGACATTATTTTAATTTTATATTCCAAATATCTTGAAAGGTATTCTGCCTCTCTCAATAAGGAGGGTGTTTGTCGCAACCATGAACTGATAATAAAGGGATTTTGGGGGATGTGTTTGAACAGATGTGAAGAGTTAAATGCGAAAGAAAATCATCGCCAAACGTATTCTAGACCACAGTGTCGCCAAGCTTCTAGACCATAGTGTTGTTTTTTAAATCCTACTGTACGCAACAAAAAGAAACCAGGACAGATGTAACGTTTTCAAAGTTTACATTTGTTTATTGCTATTAAATTTACGTTTCTAGCAAATACGGAACCAATTTTCTTAAAACTATAAGTAACAAAAAAACTGAATGTCATTAGAAATAAATTAGAAATTTAGGATCAGATTTTTCACCAGGCTTATTAACATAATGTAAACTAAGGAAGTGTCTTTGGTCATCAAGTTTTTTTTTAATACCAAGAGGTTAGGTAATGGCTGCCAATTGTCCAGTTGCGCAAATGTTCAACAGGCTCCTCACATTTCTGTACTTTTTTAAAAATTGCGTAAAGGAAAGATAAATCTCACAGATATACTGAAGGGTGGGTCTCCTTTTTTATATTCTAATTTCTGTTCACACACCCCGATTTTGTTATTATTGCAAGACCTCATTTATTCAAATCTGAGTTTGGTAACCTACGGCTCATATGCGCAGATGTGAAAAGTAACACCGGTACATTCGGTAACTTTGTTAATTCATTTGTGCCTCGAGTTGAGCTAATCATTTTCTGAGTATAATTACTAGTCTAATTATGGCTTACAATGTGAAAAGTGTTGATCGAAACATTTATTTAATTGGCAGTGTGACACCAAATTACTGGAAGCAAACTTACATCTAACCGAGAAGTACTGACCGTTCTATTTTATAATTTACGAGAGGCTGGCCCTGAATGGAAGTGACAATTTAGTAGTGCGCGAATGCTTCAATTTGTGGAATAAGGCAATGAATGCATCAAGAACAACACATGGTGTTGGAAAACTATGAAGATGTACTCTTAAAAAAATGCCAATCGTAAGTTGGCAATTTTGGCGTAGACTAAAAAAAACAACTTTGTTTAAAAATTGACTATTTTTCTTCAGGTACAAGAGCCCAAATATTTTGAAGAAAGCGATTTTAAATGAGATACATCAGCCGATTCGTCAAGTTGGATGGAAAAATAATTGTAGCAATCAAAGTTAGTTTTAAGTTTTAAAGTAACGTCAGAACCTATACTCTCAAAGCTTATTCATTTCTGTATTTTCAGAAAACAGTACAGTTTTACTTTTGAAATGATCAAATAATGTATTTAGCTTTTAAAAAATCTGCTTTGATTAATTAACTCTCGTTTCTTATTATCTGTAATAATTTTTGAATCTCTGAATGACGCTTAGATTTTGCTGTATTATTGTCTAAAAGTTGATTATTTAAGTTGGGATTTTATCTACTTTACCTTTTCTCTCGCAACTCCGTTAGCCAACCTCAGCTTGACACTATTAGCTTCCGATCGATAATTTGGCAACATCTGGTCTGTAGTCACTGAGTTACATTATATTATTGGCGTGGTACGTGGAGCACATCAGCAAATATTTATAACATCATTTCTTGCGAGCCCGAGCCTTTATCGGAAAATTTTAAAAACTGAAGTTATAAACTTGTTTTTTGTGCATACGATTACTAATGGTTTAAGAATATGCTCCCAAAACAGATTTCTCGGAAAGAACGTGTCCATAAGCAATGAAAAAAATAAAAATGGTAGGGTTGCGATAAAATGTGATGCTATTGGAACGACGACTGGTGGTACACTTTGTAGTTTACGCGACGCGCAATTCGGTTTCGCAGTTTGGTTGAGCGAGATTAGAAGGGGTGGCAATCACTTTTGCACGTTTGTTAAGGAAGTCGTCACCGCACGCTACGGAACTCGAGATCTGCCGAGGCCGAAGGATTAAATGTTTCTGTCCGCAACGCGCGCGAGGGATGCACAAGGTTGTAATTAGGGGAATAGTAAAGAAGCTAAATTGTAAATACATTATCAGCTAAATCCACGATTAATTAGTGAAATAAACCAAATAATTTCTACTGCTTATACTACTCAAGAAACTTTGAATGATTCAATATAGTCCTTTTTCAGTCAAACGTCTGAGTTATGTCGCTTGCTACTGTATATTTTTTTACTTTCTCTTACACAGAGTGTACTGCATAAATATATATATATATATATATATATATATATATATATATATATATATATAGAGAGAGAGAGAGAGATAGTGTTTCAAGATACAAAACATCCCGAATATTCTGAACGCTCCTATCATATCGAGGTGTCAAAGCTTCCACGGTTCACCGTAGGAGGAGTCGGAGAGGGAAGAAACGGTAAAAATAAATGTTACAAACTCCAAAGGCCTGTAGGATTGAAGATATTCCCATCTAGTCAACAATCAAATGGTGGTAAATCTCATAACGAAATTACATAAGTGAAATTTGCCCCTATGGTAGGCAACGTGCAAAGCATTTCCCGAAAGCGGCAAAAAAGGCTACTTATACTTGCCTAACACCAATTAGTTACATATTTTTGAAAATGTGAGTAGTTTTCTCGCACTTTTTGCGGAAAATAAAGGCAATAAAATACTTTCTCATAAACGGCTTCAAATTGTTTCTTTAATTTTGTATAGAATAGAATGGAATATGCTACTCCAATTATATTTGCGCAAGACTCATCTTAGTTGAACGCTTCTGTATTGTCAAAATACCAAAATTTTAAAATATTTCGGCAACTACAATATTGAAGACAGGTATTTTTTTAAATAAAATTTCTTTTAAAATTTAAAAAAATAGTTAGTGTTAAAATTTTTGTCTAAAGTGTCAGGAAGGCTATGTTTATCTCTGAGTCTGGTGATATCGGGATAACGTGAAGGGCGTAGTAAATTTAAGGTTATGAGTTGAATTTTTTTGCCAGTTTCATTGAGAAAAATGTCTATATTAAATATCGTAGTAGGGAAATATATTCCATCTAATTAAGGAAATATATTCCATCTTGAAGGTTTGCAACGTTAATAGCAATTCGAAAATGCAGGGAGTTCACCGAAAATGAGATTTTCGCCATTTTCATAAGCGTTTCTACACAAGCAACTAAAATTTTTAAAAATTTAAATTACCAGTTTTTTACGCAAAACTACCCATATTACAAAATTGTACATGTCCTTATGTAAAGATGTTCCTTTATATATCACGAAAAAACTCTTCAATATTGTTGTAGTAGGAAGACGCCGAGAATTTTGAAGTTTTGCAATTTTCGAAAATTCAGAGTTCAACGAAAATTAGACCTGTACCATTTTGTAAAATGTCATCTGCTCTATCCAAAATATTTGAAAATATTGGAGCTATTTTTTGTAGAATTTTGAACATATTTAGGCCTCGTGGAAAGTATCCAAAAATTAAATTATGAGTTTGAAATTTGCAGGGCCTCGAGTTCGTCCAGATCGAACGAGGAATATCAGTTTTGGAGAAAATCGCCTGAACAGATTAGTTGCTAGCGTTGACCGCAGAAAGACGTACAGACTGGTGGGCAGACGGAAGGACAAACGGAATCACGGACGGACAGATTTTACCAAAAGCCAATTTTTTTACATCAAGGACCCACGAATTCTGACTTAACAGTGTGTCAGAGGAAGTAATTTACTACATATAGGAACAAGATTTATCCAGTTTTTTTATACCATAGCATCAAAATACAAGCTTTTCTGACGAAAATTTGCCATTCTTTTGTCGCAGGATTACAATGTTTTCTCTATACTATGTAAATAGTATGCAAGACAATAGAGAGAGGAATAAATGTAAACTGACCGGATACATACAGTAGTAGTCTCAAAGAATGCGCTTAACTAATGGATGTTTCATATTTATAATTCATTGGTACACGGCATATCATATTCATGTGGTCAATATATGTAACAAATATACACACTGAAAGTAGGAATATGTGCTTGGTTACATTGGTTCTTCTACATAGCATCTTCTAAGAAATATCATGAATTTCTCTTTGAAATAACAGACAGAATTGAAAATGTAGAAATATTTTAACGCATTTTTTGTGTTCCAGCATTAGAAAATACCAGCATCCGAGAACTATTATACTATTTTAATAGGAATATTTTTGTTGAAGGTACTTTCAACAAGCTCTTGAGCTCTCATGAAAGATTGTTGGTTTCGCATCGCGGTTTTCTTCATTTTTACGTTCTGTAGGTTTAAAATCCTGGAATTATAGACGTATCAGCTTAGAACACTACATTCTTGGGGTATTTTCTTCTTTGTTACGATAACAGTGTCAATGTTTTACGACATATCTTTAAGTGGATGAAAGATCTTGATAGATAAGTGATTACAATGTATGATGTGAATGATGACGGAGTAATGGTGTAATGAGAGGTATGGGAAACAGAAGAACCCCGAGATAATCCATCAAAAACTCGCTTTGTTGAACACAAATTTCTCTTGAACCGACCGGGATTTGAACCCCGATCCCAGAGGCAAAAGGTGAGCAGACTGAATATGGAGATGCTTTTGAATGGACAGTTGTGAAGAAGACTGCACATAAGCAAACCGACCTCTCACGCTTGCCACTTCTGCTAACCCTCTGCCCTTCCTAAGATCTTACCGGGAGCGGTAGCTCAGTACACCAACTGATGTCACTGCAGCGCCTCTGACCTGGAGGTCCTAACTTCGAGTCCTGACGGCGGCAGGATTTTCGACACTAGCTTTTCAGCTAGGTCGAATTCAGTCGCTGTCTGGAGGAGAATTCTAACGGCCGGCTGCTCTGATCGGTAGTTTTCCGTGGTTTCTCCGATCAACACCAGGCGAATGCCGGAGCAGCACCCTATCAAACGGGGCACGGACCACGCGCGATCTGTCCTTCCTCTTCCTTGTCCTATCCTCTCCCCTTACACTCACACACTTACATTAACATGCACTTCATTACCACATATTCCGGGAGACCGGTCGGGAGCTTAGAGCTTGTCCCGGCTGGGGCGGTGCCCTCCTGGTGGGAGAGTCCTGGTTAGGGGGAAACCCCACTAGCCGACGGTAGGTCGGCGCCGAATCTCGCCATCCAGGGGGGGGAATATCACCGCCATCTCCCGAGAAAAGAACATGCATTACACTAACGAGACTAATGAGCAAAGCAGTTGACGCGCCCGGAAACACGAAAAAATCAATCAATCAACCTAAGATCTTCCGATCGGCCCCAGAGCACGCCGCGCGCGCCAATGCGCTCTAAGGCCAGTCGCGTGCTTCTCCGCGTCTTCTTCGTCTGACGGCTGTGGTTTCCTCTCCAGATATTTGATATTTGGTTAACTTACATAATTGATCCATTCACCCCTCAACACCCCTCTATCCTCCAGCCACCCTAAGGTTTATTATCGTCTTTACTTCTCCAATGTTGTACTAGTCGCACATGTAAAAAAGAAACTTTTTACAAAGAAATTTAAAAGGTATTAAAATATATTGTGTATTTATAATCACTACATCTTTGTTGATGAGTTGATCACTACATCTCTACAACGCGTAGATCGTCCTCGCTTATCTCATTTGCAGATGATACAAGAAAATTGTGATTCGGTTATGACGCACGAGCGTAATTTTGTAAATTAAAATCAATATGCATTTTAAAAATAACTAAATATAGTTCAAGAGCTAGCCTCTGACCGCGAGGTCCTAGGTTCGAGTACCGACGGTGGTAGTATTTGCGACACTTGCTTCACTGCTAGGTCGAATCCAGTCGCTGTCTGGAGGAGAACTCTAATGGGCGGTTGCTCTGATCGGTAGTTTTTAGTGGTCTCTCCGATCAATGCCAGGTGAATGTCGGAGCAGTACCCTAACAAACGGGCCACGGACGGCGCGCAATCTTTACTTCCTCTTCCTTGTCCTATCCTCACCTCTTACTTACACTTACACTTACATGCACTACCCTACCACACATGTAGGGAGATCGGTTGGGAGCTTAGATCTTGTCCCGGTCGGGGCAATGCCCCTCTGGTGGGAGATACCTGGTTGAAGAAAACCCCAATAGCTGACAGATAAGTCGGCGCCGGATCTCACCATCTAGCGGGGGAAGATAACTACCACGTGCCGAGGAAAAACGTATACTACATTTAGGTGACTAATGACCTTAGCTGTTGACGCGCACGTAAATATCTATCAATTAATCAATCGTTAAAGAGCGACACTTTTTGGTTATAATGCAAAATACTATAATTGGCAAGAGCTCCCCACTGGTTTTGAACGATTTAATCGAGCTTATTTAAAGTTCATGGATTCGATGAAAATCCTATTATCGTTACAATTCACAAAGCGCCATTATTTGAGATGCGAACTCTTTACTTTTTTCATTTTCTTTCCGATGTCCGTCTACGGGAATGGGCACTTGTACAGGGAGTCAATTTATTCATCAGTCACCCTCATTTTCTGAGCGAACACACCAAGAAAAGAAAAATGAAGCCGCATTAAACCACAAAATCGATTCACAAATGTCTTGGGTTTTAGGCAGCACGGACATTTCATTAAACAGGAACGTCGTAGAATTCCTGGAAACCTTTTTCGCGAAATTACTCCGACATGACGGCACCGCAGCGGCGCCTTGAAAGCGCTTCGGGAGCCCGAAAGGGCTGAGCGCGGGAGCATCGCGGCTACGCGGCGAGAGGAGGCAGGGTGCCGGGGCAGGGGCGGGTGCGGGGCCGGGCGGGGGCGGGGCGGGTGGGGCGTGGCGGGGGTGGGGAGGGCGAGGGCGGAGAACGGTGCGTAGGGCCGTCGCCGGGCGCGTCGAAGCGCTGGCCGCCGAGCGCCCGGTGCCCAGCGGGCGTCTTCCGCTCCGGTTTCCGCCCTCACCTCGTTTCCCCGCTACCCCTCCCTCTCCCTCACTCTTTCACAATCCCGCCCCGCGCCGAGTCGCCCGACCGCTACCCCCCTGCTGAACAGGGCGCCGCCGCCCCCGCCTCGGGTACGCTGATAACGGCGACTGAGCTGTCTCTCGGAACAGCGCCGTCGGCTCTGGCCACCCGCCCCCGCTCTCTCCCCCGCCCCCTCTCTCCCCGCCCGGCTCACCCCCTCCCTCACTGCCCGCTCCCGCCGCCCTCTCGCTCCCGCGCGCGCGCTGTGCAGCGCTGCGCCGCGCCGCCCCTCGCCACCCCCGCCTCAACACCCCTCTCCACCTCACTGCTCTATTTTCCTTGTGTGCTTTTAATTTCCAGCGTGCAAACCACCTCATGCGGGCAAATATTTGTTCTCCCTATATTTGTCTGCTCCATAATTCAAACAGATACGATATTTGCCGAAGAGCAATCATTTTAATATTGTACAATCCTTACTCCAAACACCCGCCCGTCACTCACAGCGGCCATGTTGGAATTTCATGTACTATACAACACGTTAAAAATTGATTATTACAGTTTTTCGTTTTTTTACACATACACACACACTGCGTATTATCTTCGAATTCTTTCCCATTCATACCTGCGCCTATTCATACGCTATACATTTTAATGTTCTCTTGTGTTGACACGACGCGCACTGTTCGTGCCGCGCTCGCCCTACCAATAAGTCAAACGTGATAAAAATTTATCGCGTGTTAAATTCCCAGCGGCCCACAATATATCAATGAAACGAAAAGAATAAAGTTGGTTTCATTTGCGTGGGAGGCCGCCGCCGGCTGCGTCGCTGCCCGCACCACAGCCGCCGTGACCTAATGAGCGACCCAAGGCCCCCCCCGAGGCCCCCCCCCCGCCGCCCCCGTTGTGTCGTGTTCTACGCACTGGCACCCCGACCACCTCCCCTGGACTTTCGGCGCCCTGCTCCGTCGTGCGCCGACCCGCTGCGTCCGCCACTCCTAATTCTCACCGAAAAAGCTCTTTCCCGCGGTTTTTTTACTTTCTTCATCATGGGGCAGGTAAGCATTGGAGAGTATGCTAAGTACTGTGCCAAGGAGATATCCTTGAAGTGTGTGTATGTGTGCTGAACTGTGTTTGTATTAATTGTTATGCAGCAAATAAGTATCTAAGTTACTAGGAGATTATTAACGATGTATATCCTCTTTGCATATTGACGGCAAGATACTCGATGAAAAAATTATTTATATTTATTTTTATAGATTTAAGTTCAGAAATTGATATTTGTATTCCAATGTCAAGGTTTCCTTCCATCTTAAGGTTGCAATAAATATGAATTTCATAACATGAAAGTGATGTCGTAGAGTTAGTCGGGTTAAAAATTGAACCTGTGAATACAATACGGCAATACATTATCGCATTTATTTCTAAGAATGTACGAAAAAGCCTGCCGTAGGTCTACTGGATCCTGGTCATGTCGAAAACTGCGCAAACCAAGATGCATGGAGAATGCAAATTATGCATTTGAAAGAAAAACGTCATTAATGTTCGTGAAAAAAGAAAATATGTCTCTTAGGTCAATACTCACTTGCCTTCAGTATTTACACCGATACAATTCTTCACTACATTTACGGTAATTTCTGTGTATATGATAGGTTATGTAGAAAAATTATTATGGGTCACAAAATATACGAGGGACATTTAAGTAAGTTTCATTTTCACAAGGAAGTTTTACTACAAACAGAAACAAAACAATGTCGTAAGAAAATACAATATATTAGGTATTTTCCCACAAAATTGCCACAACACCTGATGCATTTATCATACCGTGGAATCAATTTAAAGAAACCCTTCTTGTAAAAACCACTACACAGCGATTTGAGGATGTCCGGCACATCCTGTTGCACCCTTCCATTTCTTCAAGTGGCGTCCTAATAGTGCGGACTTCAATGGAGAAACGTTAAAGTTTAATGGGACATGATTGACGGGTGATTCATTTTCTCTATTCTTGCAAAGAGGAAATCGAGTAAAGTGGCACTTTTGCGTCCAAAAACAGTGTCACAATAATTTTCTCTACCAAATATGGATCAGTGAAGTTTTTTTCTGACCAGCGAGAAGTGTTGTATGTCATGAAGGAGGACTTTATCTCTGGGGTAGTGTCTCATCGCCACGCAAGTCACATCAGCTAATTTGAACCTGTACAGAAGGCATTCTTCTTGCATTTGTTCCGCATCACACGTTCTAGGATCTAGGGATACTGCCATTTTTGCAGTCTTGTGATCAAGGATGGAGTCTCTCGTTACCCATCTGGCAGACACCTTCCGATAACGCAACGCGTACACTCGACTGTGCTAGGGTTTATTCTTGCGCACTCTGATAATGGGTCTTTGCCCATTACATTCCTGGCTCCTCTTGTAAATTCAGGAAAGTTTGTTGGTTATGACTCTAAGGTTTGTCACTATATATTCCAGCTGTCCACTAAAAACGCATTATTTTCGCATTGTCTCTTTCACAATGCACCGGGCTTCAAAAGTGTCGCGAATGATCCCCCCCCAAACATCGGTTAGTGTCATCAAATTCTGAGTCTGTGACCCTTCCAACCCTTCGTCGAACCTAGTAACCTTTGCGCTGTCACCTTCCCCGAGAGCGCTCCCAACGTCACCGCGGCCTCAACCACCTCCACGTCCATCTCGCCGTCGCCTCCCCCTCGCGTCCCCGAGCGCGTGCGGAAGGAAGCGACGCATGGGGGCGGGCACGCGTGTTCACGGCTGTCGGCGCGTCAGCGCGCGTCAGCCACCGCCGCCGCCGCCACCGCCGCCGCCAGCCCCAGCCCCGGCGCCGGGGGCGGCCACGCGTCAATTTACAGTGACAGCCCCACAATGGGACGGCGGCGTCTCTTCGCGGTGGACGGCAGCGGCGGTGGCGGCGGCGTCGCGCCTCCCCTGCGGCTAGCCACTCCCCTGATTACACAGCGGCGCGTGGGCGGAGGCCGGGGGCGGGAGAAGTATTCACCTGGGCGCCGGCGCGATGCGCTCGCACCGCTCGTTACCTGCCGCCTGCCTCTGTCGATGCCACTGCCGCCGGCGCCGCCTACACCGACGCCGTCGGGCTGTCAGCAGCTCCTCCGACTAACAAATTGCTAACAACGTTCGTCGTCGCCTCCCGCCCCCAGGCCGCCCCCGCCCCGCCCCTGCCCCGCTCCATCCCGCCCCGCCCCGCCTCCCACCCTGCCCCGCCCTCCTCCCAGCGCCGCCCCCGCGAGACGCGCGCGCTGCGTCACCGGAAGCGCGCCCCGCCCCGCCCCCGCACGCCTTCCGCCGCCAGCGCTGTCGTCGTGATGGAAGCTTCGACGAGGCGCATCCCCGCCAGCTTGTCAGCAACGTGAATTTACTCTTAACGTCAGCCTGCACTTCTCACGGCTGTTATGCAAAGTATACGATCGTTATCGCCATTTTCAATAACACGCCGCGCCATTTAGTGCCTTCTCATCAGAAGCTGCTGTCAAAGGGAATGTTCATTTGGGGTCGGCCAATAGATGGATTTTCACCCGAATGAGCAAGGGCATTGGATACAGCGTTAGAGAGTTAGAAGTCGATGAAATAGTGAATGAATTCTACAATTGTTACACAGTGTACAATGTGAAGTTCAATATATTTTTTACTCGCTGATGAATAGATTTTGTTACTATATTTGTTTAAGTTTTGAAAAATACTTTATCCCATTCATATATAATATACGAGAGATATCTCTACATAATCTATGGTCTTGTAAAGTCATGTGGTAAATAATCTTTAAAATGTTCAGTGGATTTGTTTTTCGTAGAAACTCGCACACCGTTGATTACATAATACTTTGGAAATGACAATACCAACTTCGAAATTCTTTTTAATTTAAGAATTTAGAAATGAATTTAAAAATGAAAAGGAATGATCCGAATTTGGTATGCAAACAAGGTGGTAGAGTGAGGTGAAACACGTAACGGACCGTATCGTAAGATGTAGTTTATGTGGAAGATATTTAAAAATGGTAGCATTTTATTAATATTTGTTATAAGTTATTTTTTCCTTTGCTCTAAATATGTGCTTTTATACATTGTTTTTCATTGTTACTCTCTTACTGCTCTTAGATGAACTAAAACTCTCGTTGGGAAACGCCTTGCTGTGCAAAGATCAGAGACACTGTAATTACTGCAAGCAAATAAATGAGTTCATTGAAAGTATAACATGCAAAGTCATGAAGAGCAAAATTGTAATAAACTCTATTGTTCAAGGAAAATAAAACCCCCAAGCTGGAAATTAAAATATGTTAATTGTAACAACTGAATTTCTCGTGCAATTCCCCAGCGTTGCATTATGTTCAAGGGTATCGAAATCATGCATCATTTTCGAAAAAAAAAAGTTTATTTACGTCAATTAACTGTCACATATGTTACAAATCCAATTATATTTCACTTTCAAACAAATTGTGTTTTTGCTTACACATGATTTGTTTGCTCATCATTTTGTATGACAGATTAAATGAGAATGGAGGAAAGAAACAAAAGAACAGCATAAAAGAAAGGACAACATTCTTTCTTTTTATTTCAACACTCTTATTCTATTTCATTTATTTCTGTATTTCGTAACAGTAGCCCGTAATCACATTCGCGTCCCGTCAACCCTGGTATTTGCATTCCATTTCTTTGACATCTTGGTGGAATCTTTCACCCTGTTCTTCGTTAACAGCACCAACATATCCGAGAAAGTAGTCCAAATGAGAACGTAGGAAATGAACCTTCAGGCTTATTGAATAGTCCAAATCTTAGAATTTTGTTAACATGTTCCCTAAGGGTTTAACATTAGTGTGGTTATAGTTCCCAAGAAATCTCTTCACAACATCTTTGAATGGTGTTCAAGTCTCTTTCTGAACAATTTCTATTTTTGTTTCAAATACTTCATCTTAAAAGAGTTTCCGAGTATCCCATGAAAACACATTTTACTTTAGCTTCTGACAGTTCTGGAAATTTGCTGCACAAGTATTGTAAACACATTTCTTCCTGCGGCAAGGCCTTCACATTGTTTCATTAGTCCGAGATTTATATGAAGATGTGGAAAAAGAACTTTTCTTCGATCAACCAAACCTTCTTGTAAAATGTTTGCGCTTCGAGGTTCCTAATTTCTCCATTGGTGAACCATATCTCTGCTATTCCATTAACACAAGCTGTGTTAATTAGTGTAGCTTCCCTGCTGTCCAAAAAGCATGGTTATTACTTTTAGATCGCGGCATCCAACCGTGATCAGTGTATTTCAGTTTGGAGAGGATTAATGCTAACTTCTTATAACTTTCGTTCATATATACAGAATGTCCTGCAGGTATTGAAGCTTACTTGTTGCCATTGTGAAGAAGTACTGCTTTGAGACTTTTTTTTATGAATCCATAAAGATCCTCCACTCTTGGGTTTTACTATACTCAAAACTCATCAAACAGTTCACTGATATCACTGCAGTTAACCAGATCATTTTCTTGTGAAAAATAATGTATACGATTTTTTTCTTTATGTCTAAACCATGAGAAAGGGGTACTGGGAGCCAATAAGTTATTTTCTTTTAACGTAGAACCCAAAAGTTATGCTAAACCTTTTAAGTCTCTAACGAAGTCATTTAGAGCCAGTTGTGAAAATAGTTTGGGATCTGAGCCGTCTATAACAACGAATTCTTCATCACATTTTTTGGATTTGTTGTCAGTATCATCAAGCACGTTTTCTAGTTTATCTGAAGGCGACGATACAGGAATATGCGGTCGATGAGGTACGGAGCATCTTGCAGACTGAACGTTTCTGATTTTTAGATTGTACCCAACTTCATCACATGAACAGAAGTAACAGTCAGTACTGTGATTCGTGGTCTCCATCCATAACACTGGATCCCGAAAACGAAAAGATTTCTTAACTTGATACCATTATCGGAGTTCTTCCAAACAGATCCAGCATACCTTATGTAGAACCCACGGATTTTCTTGATCGACTGGACTCGTCCGAAGTATGCATAATAACATTGTTTTGTAAATTGAGCAATGTTTCTTTGTTGTTTCTTTTCACCACATTTTCCACAAATATAACAAAAATTGTCAGGTGAATTACGACAGCCTCTTGAGGTCATCTTGTGTACTCTGTGTGTCTACTACACCTTCAGAAAATAATTCACTACGATATAGGCTTTACAAATTAAGTGAATTCTGCCTTTAGAAATATCAGGTTTTCTTAATTCAGTGGCATCCTTAATTCAAAACGAGCATATTCATACTTCACAACTTCAGCTTCTGAGTGGTCTGTATCACTGATTTTATTGCTTTTAATGCGTTCATAGAAAAATATACAAAATATTCGAAATATAAATTCGTGAAATTCAAAGAATGGCTCATGTAAACAGTTTTTAATTCCTGAAACGTGGTCAAATGTTTAGACTCTAATCTATTGGTTTTGTTTAATTAAAATATTTTTAGTCATTAATACTACTTAAACAAATATTCATAAATATGCTATTAATTTTTTGTGTTTAGGAGAACAGTTTATCTCTTGTCACTGAAAATTTAACTAATTATTCATCTTTAAGCCTTGTTAAATCTCATACAGAAATAAAAACATCTTCTGTCGAAAATGAATTAGATTTTACACAACTTTATGGTATCGTTCATCCATGACAATGAGATTTTGGACATGCGCTGGAGTAAATCCAAATACAATAGAATTATTTAGTGGCCGACAACATATAAACGTGTCAGTTGTGTGTACGAACGAACATGACAGATGCTTTTTTCCTAGCCTGTCAATAATGAATTTAGTGCGTTTTACGTTGTTGACCATCCTATCGGGCACTCCACAACCCAGATATTAAACTCATTTAAATACATTGAAGTATAATTTACAGAATTTGTAATCACACGTAATACTCATTTAGAATAATTTTCAAATTGCTGAAATATAACTTTACTAAAATACTACTCAAACAATGGAATTTTAAATACATTTACTGTCAAGAGGTTGCGAATAAAATTGTTATTCAAGGCTATGATGAAAAAAGGTTCTTCGTTATATTGCGAAAATATTTTGTAATATTATTAAGTATTCCGTGGTGTCTATGGGAAAAGCATTTGGACGCAAATGCTGTTTTGTCAAAATCTTCTTGGAGTTTTTTAAGTTGAATAATGTAATGTCGAATCCATGACAATTGTCTCTTACGATTTAATAGTATATTTTGCACAATTGCTGCACTGGTTACTTATCTGTGTACAAGAATTATTCAAAATATTTGTATATACAAGCTATCTTGCACGGCTACTGTAGCTTTACGCTTCCTGTCTACAGTTCCCTAAGCAGCCAGTCGCGTGAATGGAGCCATTGCATCCTACTTTTCGGCTCTCCAACTTTTCGGTGTCCTTTTCCGTTTTCTTCTCTCGGTGGGACTCACGGCTACATGCAATTAGGCCATCATGACTCTCCCATTCTCTCGAGGTGTTCATACCAGATGAGTTCCTTAGTTTCTATACTGTTCATTATATTTCATTCTGGCTGCATTATTTCCCTAATTTTTACATTAGGAATATGCTCAATTTTGATATGCCGCTACTTCTTTGCAAAAGTCCATTTCTAAACATAGGGTTTTGATCTACTTTTCAAAGTACTCAAGTTTCTGAATCTTATGTTGTAATAGCCTCCACTATTGTCCTAAATATAGTCTATTTGGTTTTTCTTGTGTTTTGTGATTACAAGGAACAGGGTTCAACTGACCAATTGCGCTTTTCTCTTGGCCAATTTTGTTTTTCACTTCTTCTATACTATTACCAGCAGTTGTCAACGTCAAACAATGTCAACAACCTTTGATTCTTGTGGCATTCGTGTCTCTTTCTACGTCTATGTCCTCGACGCGTTCGTAACCTCTCTTTATGTAGTATATAGAATGTTCTATCGCTTCTCTGCATCCCCATCTCACTGCAGTTTCTTTTTCAGGATTGAAGGTCTTTCTCATAATGAATTTTAAAAAGTGCTGAAGCTAAAGTACAACCCTGCTGCAGGCCTTTTGTCCGTTTTCCTTGATTTTTCCGCACTCTGAGTTCACTATTATTTTGCAGCTTTTGTGTATGCATTACTGACACCAATATATCTCATAACTTTTCACGCTTTAAACTGTGGAACAGTGTCGTGTACCTTACGTAGATCACGAAAATCACGCTCACTGTTCTCCGATAAGCATCTCTTATTTTCAGAGAAATTCCTTAATGTAATAAATTCCATCAGTAACCTACATGTTCATCGACGAAATATATTTGTTCTGACATAATAAAGCTTGTGGTTCTCAATAGCATAGTCTTCCTCATACTAATGGAAACTGTCACTTAAACATGAAATATTGCAATTTCTATTTTGCTAACACTCCAGTCATTACTAGAAATCTCCGAGTAAAAGGATATTACTAAAAATATGTGAAAACAACTAATATTTTAAAAACACATGACATTATATGATTTAAAGATCTAATATTGTGGAATAGATTCCATTAAGAAAGAAATCTCATATTTCAGCTTATTTTTGATGCCATATTTGAACGAGTTCCCGGAAATGGACCACCGAGGTATTTCGTGATTGAACCGGTCTAGCTTAAGAAGTAGGTTAGCTTTATGTATTTCTTTCACGTCAATAGAAAGCAAAGCACGTTGAATTTACATGAATAGAACGTAATATTGTGTGCACTGCCAGGTGAGGTAGACAATAAGCGAACGTTCCTAGTTCCAGCAACATTGATCAAAATGGTAATGAAGAGTCATCTTCATATGACTCTACCTGTAAACAACTGATACAAAGAAACTAAAATGTTTAGCAAGGCGATAGGCAAACTTTTCTGAAGAGTCCGAGCTAACTTGAATTGTAAGAAGTGGAAAGAGCCGTTTTATCCAACAGCTCATCCAGACAGCTACTAAAACAATCGTACAGATAGGGCAAGAGAATTCAAGACAATAAGAACTAGTGATACACCAGCACACACTTTTTCGCATTATTTCTAAATTTACAATTTTTGAAAATTCAGAGTTCAATGAAAATTATACCCGTGCCATTTTAAGCGTCTCTTTTTCTATCGTTCAAAAACAATTTGGAGCGGATTTGGAGAAAATAGTTTTTTATAAATGACATTAATTTCAAGTACATATTACGCGAAAACGTCTTGTTTCTTCAAAAAGTGTACATGTACTTTTTTTAAAGAGTTGGTTTGTAGACATTAAGGCAAACATTTCTATCTTCAATTTTGTTGTTTTGAAATGTTAACCTTTTTGCAATTTTGGAGCGTACCGAGGGTTCGCCGAAAATGGGACTAGCACCATATATTTTACCGTCTCTTGATACGTACGAAGAGAAATTTAAAGAAAGACTTTGGAGTGCTTTTTGAGGAAGAATTTTTGAGGAAACCTATATTGAAAGCAAAATTACAAGAATATTACTCATATTTTCGAAAAATTGAAAATGACCTTATTTCAAGATCTGTCTGACTATAGTCAAGTTCTGTAAAGAACAGATCTCGTTAAGGAAAAAAATCTCTATCATCGATATTGTAGTTGTAGCAAGACGCCCTAAAAAATTCACTTTTGCAAATTTCAAAAAATCACGGATTTCAACGAATATGAGACATGCACCATTCTCTTAAGCGTTCTTTACGCTATCCGAGGACAAATTTGAATCAAACAATTTGGAGCCATTTTTGGATACATTTTGAAAATGTTTTTGAAGCTTCATGTAAAGTACCCTCAAAATCAAGATATCTGGTTGAAACTCCCAAAGCCTTGAGTTCGTTCAGATCGATCGGGAGATATCAATTTCAGAGAAAATTGGTTGGACGGTGCTAGCGGCGCTAGCGTTGACCACAGACAGAGAGACAGATGGACGGGCAGACAGTCGTTTTGGCGCCAATCGACTTTTCGCTATCAAGAACCCACAAAACATGGATTCAGGCTACACCACATGTTAGAATTGAATTTAATATTCCATGAAACAGGATTTATCCACTCTTTCGTTATCAGGGCCAGACAATAAAAGTTTGTGTCGAGAATTCGCCGTTTCCCGGCGCAAGATTAAAATATTTTGTCTTCTTACGAAGTAAAGGCGAGAAAGTAGAAAGAAAAATATTCACATCACGCAGTAGATCGGTATGAGGCTGAATATACTGCTCGTTCTCTACGTCATTTCGAGAAAGAGGAAAAAAGCAGATTTGATGACTTGTCTGTGTTGTTAATTATAAGTCCACATTCGATGTGTTAATAGAAATTCAGAATTGAGAAATTGATCTGCATAAGCTTCAGATATTAAATTTAATGTTTCTATCGTTATATATAACATTATATATATAATATATAATGTTAGTTCTCTCCTGTTTTCATTGCTTATTAGAAGGTTTTTATCGATTCGAAAGTTCATACCAGATACTTGAGTTAATGCTTGAGCTAATGAGTAATTTGAATGAGTATAATGAACTCACTCAAATATAATACCAATTAGATTATGAGCTATTACTAACTTCATGAGTAATTTTCGTAGTATTACAAAGCGTTTTTATTTATTTGGAATAAAGAAATGGTAACGTTTTTATATGTGAAGAACAGTTGTAATGTGTATCATCTGTATTATTGCAGTATTAGTGAAGCATTTTACTTCATTATAAACGGAGTAATATACGTAGTGTAGAGAAAGTTATGTATAGCTGTAGAAAATCGATTTCGAGATTTCATAGAAAATACACGTTTCGGGGTCCCCTGCTACCATCAAAGTTGTTTTCTTTCTTCAAAACGTCCGTCCGTCCGTCTGTGAACACCACTAGCGCCTAAACCATACGTACGATCTTTTCAAATTTGAAGAAACCCCTGTCCATCTGACTTTAGTTGAAACTTTGAAATTTTGGAAACATCCTTTTAAATTTGGAGATACTTTACATGAAGCCTCCCGGACATTTTAAAAATTTTCTCAAACACGGCTCCAAATTTTTTCTTTAAATTTCTTGTAAGAATAGAGTAAAATACACTTACAACGGTGACTTAGGTCCAATATTCAGGGTCAACTCTAAATTTTTGAAAATCGCAAATGTTTGACTTTTTTCCGAGGTCCTCTTACAACCATGAAATTGAAGAGAAACTTTTTACTTCATATGAAACTTGTTGCCCAAAATTAGTTCTTTCATTAAGGTCATTGAGATTTTTTAAAATATGTTAGTAGTTTTCGTGCAATAGAGCTTGTAATATGTTCAATTTTGAAAAATAAGAAAAATAAGATTTTCTCAAAAACGGCTCCAAATGTTTTCTTTAATCATTTGATAGGGATAGGTCTAAATGTACCGTATGAGATGACATAAACGCCACATTGCTATATCCTTTTGCTTTTTCAAAAAATACAAAAATGTAATTTTTTGACTTCTTTCACGTCGTTAATATTTACATTAACGGCAATTTGTTCACATTATTGATTTATGAGAACATGTGCATTTTATAAAGTAAAATAAAATTTCTTGAAACTCAACAGTTTTCAGTTAAAATGAGCTGAAAATTCCGCATTTTCAGAAACGCTCAAACGCCATTTTCTAAAAAACTCTCCAATTTTTTAATTCGAACTCGTTTCTTCAATTTGTTTATTATCATTCGTGCATTCGTAGTTTGATTTGGTAAATATTTTGTTTTAATTGAAACTTTATTGACAGCACTGACATGGAAAATAAAAAAAATTGTTCCAAATTAGGCCACTTTCGATCAAGAAATTAGGTTGCGACGACAAAGGCGATGATGATGATGATGATAATGATGATGATGATGATGATGATGATGATGATGAGAAGAATAATAATCGTAAAACAAAATCCCGGAAACCTCTGATACCTTACAAATAGTAGGAAAAACCCTACATTAATATTGTGCTGAAACTTGGTTTAATGTTTTTTCTGATTTTATATTTTATTGGTACCATGTTTTGTAAAACTGTGCGTTTTACTTCTTCAGTTACTGTCAATGGTCACAAGAAAATTTTCTCGTATTTGTAGCTTTTTACGGATATGAATCAAATTTCCATTGATTTATATTGACATTGACATTACCTGAAAGGGAAAAACGCTCAGTTTTATTAATAAAATGTTAAATTAAATAACATTAATGTTAATTAAATAAATAACCTTGACATTACACTAAAAACGATCACAAGTAAAACTCAACCTGATCTGAACGCGGCAATGAAACATATCAAAATGTTTTCGACCAGGTGCCCCATAGTCCACTAGTTCTTGTATTTGCACTATCTGGCCCAGGAGGATTCTGAACGAAGCAAGACTCCTCCTAGCAAACGCTTTCGAAGTAAACGACTCGAGGAATACGCTTCACCTCCGCCACTCCTCCCCAGCTTCGTTTCTCACGCGTCGAAGACAGCACCACCATTCGTACCGGAGTTCCCGAGACGGGTTTTATACCTGTATTTTGAGGGACAAGTCAAACATCTTGTAATAAGTAAAGTAGGAGAAGCAGCCAACTTTGTATATTCAAAAAATTAAGAGGAAACGCGAAATGCGGGACGGGCTGTGAGCGGTGCAGCGGCGGGGGTGGCGGGGGCGGGGCGGGCCGACAGCGGGGCGTGCGGGAGGAGGTCTGCCTGTCTGCCTGCCTGTCGGCGCGCAATCGCTGCCGCTGGCCCCGCCGCCACGCTTTTGTTTGACTTTTGCGCGCCGCCTCTGGATATGAAACTCGCTGCCATTATTACTTTATTAGACGGGAAAGAAGCCTGCGACGGCGAAGACGCCGCGAGCGCCCTGCCGCCGCGTTCTCCCGTCTCCACCTCCTCCTCCTCCTCCTACTCCGCCCCTCTTCCTCCCGAACAGCGCTCGCAGCCGCCGCTGCCTCCGCGCGGTTCCCGCCTCCGTCTTCGCCGCCGCCTCCATCTCCGCCCCCGCCTTGCCGCCCGGGATGGCCCAGCTCTAAATGAATTATTGTGTTCCGCGTACCTCTGTCGCAGATTCATTAACGGCAGCAAAGTTTATTAATCAAGGAAAATCAAGGGGTGGTGGAGGTGGAGGCGAGGCGGAGGCAAGTACTCGCGCTGGCGGCGCTAGCAGTGAGAGCGGCGGCGGGGTGGTGGAGGCGGAGCGCGGTGGGACCGCCGGGTTGATGGGGGCGTTGGGTGTACAGGAGTGAGTCGGCGGGGGCGAAACGGAAGCGCCAGCGGGGGCGGGGGGTGGCAGGGGTGTGGGTGGTGACGGGAGCGGGGCGGTGTGCGCTGGCGGGGGCGCGGGCGGTGGCGGGTGGTGATGAAGCGGTGGCGGGGCGGTGGCGATGCGGGGGCAGAGGCAGACGCGGGGGCGGCATAGGCGAGCGTCCTCTGACGTGCCCCGTGAGACGCGCGGGAGGCGAGGCGCCGCTGATAAGTACATGGCCGCACCGGGCGGAAGAGGAGTCCGCGGGCCGGTGGCTAGGGAGGGAGCGAGGGGGTGGCCAGGGTCGGAAGTGGGAGCGGGGGGCGCACGAGAGGCCGGGGGTCCCGGGGCCCTCGCCCCTCTCCCGCCCTTGCGCAAACGCACCGCCAAGGCTTTTTGTGGCGCCGAAGGAAGAGTTGCGGAAGGATGCCAAGAGACGTCAGCGGAGGAGGTTGTCTTATGCCCGAGTAGGAAGCTTTACGAGCGATGTCGAGCAAAATTATGTTTTGCTTTCTGTGAAATTGTGTTTTATTCTTGGCGCGAATATGATTGTTTACTTTTTGTAAGCCGTACACTCTCTATTGCTTTGTATGACAATAGGCTCATTGTTGTGTAATTCACTCTTTTCTCATTTTTTCCCTGGAAGTCTGTGGAAACACAACCGCCCGCGACGCCTGGTTATCTGCCGTCTAGCAGTGGTCGCTCGAGCGCTGACAACCGTTCGGGCGCGGCGACCGTTCATGCTCGCTCTCTTCACTGAACGCGCAGGCGACACCAAAATCTCAGACCTGAAGCAACTTGTCCTTATTTGAATGAACGCGCCTGCAGATTCTTTCACAAATTCTGCCGTTCGTGACGTTCGTTTATTTTATGTAATATACTGAATATGAATTACATTTCCCCTTCGAGGAATTCCTCGCGGCTATCTTTCACGGGCTCTTCCAGGATGAGCACAATTATTACACTATTGAATTGGTATGTAATATAATTTCCTGACTCATTATTTTGGTATTTCATTCAAAGATTACATTAAATGAAAGCAACTTTGCCGACCGACTGGAAACTCAGAGCTGGTCCTGGCTGGGGCGGTGCCCCGATTAAGGGAGATACCTGGTTGGGGAAAACCCCGCTGGCCGACAGGTAGGTCGGCACTGGATCACACCATTAAAGTGGAGAACTATCACCACCATCTCCAGAGGAAAAAACATGCACTACGCATTACAGGACTACCTACCTTACCCATTGACGAGCCCGGAGTCATCAATCAATCATCTTACACAATAATAATAATAATAATAATAATAATAATAATTTCTTGTTATTGTATCTTACGGTTTATGAGTAGTAGTGAAGCGTATGTATAACTTGTGGCGCTACAGAATTGCACACATTTTCTCCTAGTAAAGTTTTCTAATTTCCTTGGTGTCAACTGACTTTACGGCAGGCCCTATCCTCTTGCCAGCCGCCCAAAATACATTGTTTTAAATTTTGTCAACTTTTCGGTTTCCTATTTGTAGTACCGAAATATTACTTTATTAGTATAAAAGAAGGTTCAAACCTCGTCATAAATAGCAATTTTCATTTCAAAATTTCGGCCGTTTTAATGAAAATGGCGTTGAAGCGTTACTGTTAATACGAAATTTGAAGCTCTTTTCACTGAAAATATTTGATTTTTCGAAAAACTTAATTTACAGTCATTTGAAGCACTTTAAATTACAAATTCAATAATGTTTACAAATTGCTGAAACTGTGTATTTAACAGTGTGAGAGATATTTAAAAAAATTACATTTGTGTAATTTTTGAAAAAAAAGTATAACCGAAGTAGTGCGTAGTGTCGGTAGAGCAATGATCTCCAATGGGTAGTGCTACCCGTTGAAAGAGTTTGAAGAAAAATTTGGAGCCATTTTTGAGAAAATGGCGTTTGGGCGTTTCTGAAAATGTGGATTTTTGAGCTCATTTTAACATAAAAGTGTTGAGTTTTCGAGAATATTTGACATTATTTTAAGCACATGTACTCAGAAATATAATAATGTGAAGAAATAGTCTTTAATGTATATATTACCGACGTGAGTGACAAGTCAAAAACTTACATTTTTGTAAGTTTTGAAAAAACAAAAGAATATTGTAATATGGCGTGCACGAATTGCACGAAGAGCGCTATTGCATGAAAACTACTAAACTTTTCAAAAAATCTTCATGACCTTAAAGAATGAACATAGACAATAAAATTCATTTGAAGGAAAATTTTCTGTCTTCAATTTTGTAGTTGTAGACGCCGAAAATAATTCAAACTTTTGCAATTTTAGAAAATTCAGAAGTAACCGTGAAAATTGGACCTATACCACCTTTATAAGTGTATTTTACTCTATTCTTACAATAAATTTAAAGAAAAAAATTGGAGCCGTGTTAGAAAAAATTTTGAAAATGTCCGGGGGGCTTCATGTAAAGTACTCCCAAATTTTAAAGAATGTTTTTCAAAATTTCAAAGCTTCAACGAGAGCCAGATGGACGGGAGTTCTTCAATTAAAAAAATATGCGAAGCGTGGTTTAGGCGCTAGTGGTGTTCACAGACCGACAGACGGACAAACGGACGGACGGACGTTTTAAGAAAAACTTTTACGGTATCAGAGAACCCCAAAACGTGTATTTCCGTTGAAATCTCGAAATCGATTTTCCGCAGTATTACATAACTTACTTTATATCCCAGCGCGCAGAAGGATTTTTTACTGGGTGGAAACAGTTTTCCACGATCATGTATGATTATAAAATGAGTAGCCGTTACGAATAAGGCGAGAAAGTATTTCCTATTGTAGCGCCATTATTTTAGGATTATTTAATACTGAGAATCAATAATTACCATTGTGCAGTTATCGCTATACTTCATACATGTCGATGCATTTAAAAAACTAGTAAACAATAGGTATATATAATAATAATATATAATTATATATTAATCATTATTCAATTAATTATATAATAATATATAATATTATATATACTATATAGTTATATAATTATATATATTTATATATAATTATATTATATTATATTAAACGAACTTTATGTCAACTGCTGTAGGGAATATCACGGCTTCGTTTATTTCAATGGCTACTGTGAATACTGTAGTCTCGATCGATAACCTGCACAAAAGAGTCTGAAAAATTAAAAGAAGTTGTGATCACAGTGGAAACAAGCGCAGGAAATTAGCAGAGATTCTTTTCGACAGGATATTCTTTGACATCTATTTTACATTGTGCACTGAGTTCACATATTCAACTCTCTCACTTATTCAGTACGTTACGGTGTTTTATCGCACCGGTTCGACTCACAGGTAAAGCATGTATATTTGTGCTTGTTCGCCACACACGCACACCCATTATCACCCTTTCATCACCCTCCACACGCAATGGGTGAATCCATGAGGGACTACGGATCAACACACTCTGCCACAAAGGGCACATCAACTGATCGACAGATAAGCGGGCCGCCGGGCAACTGGTTTGCTAGTAACTCTTTCCATCAGAGATGCAAACTACGAATCCTTGCGTGGTGTGGTGATCCATGATCATTTAATGCTAATTTGAAATCACTTGAAGGTTTTTAAACAAAATATCTTCAAAATGCTAATTTATCATTAAATAGAAAAAATCACAAAATTCAACCAAATTATTTCAAATATTTTTTTTTTCGATGTTATTCCAAGCGTCGACATTCGTTATATACACAAGAATTCTTGATGTTTAATAAATTGAGTTTGCTCAACGATACATCGATAAAATAAATTAAATATTTAATTTACTGGCTCACAACAACATATACTTTCTCCCATTAATTACAACGGCTATGCAATATTTTATTACTACATGAAACTACATGAGTATTACCAAACCAGAGAAAAACAATTAGCACTAAGAATTAGAACTAAGGTTCTGAGGTTTAGCACGCCATTCACGCTACCCCCACAGGCAAACGCAAACTTCCAGATACATTAAAAACAAAGTTTAACATTTACATTTGAAATGTTCAAAAATTTGGAGATTTTTAATAACATTAATTAAAAATCTAATTTTGAACTACTAACGTAGTAACGTGAAGTTATTGTGAAATTGCTGTGAAAAAATGGGGATTTTTCGACAGGAAAACTTATATTACCGGGACCTGATATCAAGAAGTGGATAAATCTTGTGATCATAGGTAGAAATGATTACTTCCTCTAACACGTTTTGTTGTCAGAATCCAGGTTTTTTGAGTCGTTGGTTGGCGGCAAAATCTGTCCCTTCGTCTCATTGTTCGTCCATCTGTCCGTCTATGGACAACGCTAGCGCCTAAACCGTTCACTAGACTTTCTACAAATTTGATATTCCCCAATCCATCTAAACGAACTCGAGGTCCTACGAGTTGGAAACGGATATTTGGATTTTTTGGGGTATCTTACAGAAACCGCGCTCAAACTCAAACACATCTTAAACATTTTTTCTAAAGTGGCTCAAATTCTATTTCATTTAAATTTTTCCTCAGTTAGAGCAAAGTACGCCAAAAATTCTCATTTTTTGTGAAATCTCTGCATCTATGAAAATTGCACAATTTCACAAATTCTCCCTACAACTTCAATATTAGAGATGAAGACTTTTTCCTGATTTAAATCTGTTGTTTACAGTGAAATATGCTGTTTGATCTTTAAATACGATCATGTGCAATTTTTCGATAATATAAGATATTTTCGCGTAATTTTTAAGCAATTATTTTTTCAGTAGCTGCTTCAATTTTTTCTTTAAATTTTATCGCGTGTACAGGAAAGAACGCTTTACAAAAATGGGGAAGATCTCATTCTCGGTGAACTCATATATTAAAAAAATGAACAATGCAAAAGTACAATATTGACGATAGAGATTTTACTTAATAAAATCTGATCTAAAATATAATCTATTGGCATCCTAAAAATAAATGAAGTCGTTTGAGAAAAAACCAGTAGTTTTCGTGTACGTTTAGCTTTAAGAGAAGGCAATTTATCCTTTTTTTCTCAAAAATGGCTACAAATTCTACATTTGGAAAACTATTTCGTGTGCATCTTTTTTTAGTTGTGTGTTTTAAAAATTAAAAAAAGATTAAGAAGATCATATCCAATTTCATATCAAAATTCAAGTAATATTTTCATATTTTTTGCTTGGAGTATTAATTTATAAAAATAGTTTTTCTTACGTTTTTCTTTCTCTTCATAAAGCAGGTGTTATAATTCTAAACGGAGCAAATTCTGAAGCCCCCTAAGTTTTAAACATTTCTCCAAAATGAGAGAGTCGGTTTAAGAGTTTGCACACATGCATAGAATAATGAAAAAAGGAAGAATGCAATTCTGAAGACCTTCAACGATTTCGTTGGAGCTTTCGTTCGTTCGAACTTTCGTTCGAATCCTTGAATTTTAAACGATTTGAAAAAGACGAGAATTAAATACAAATAAACTGCTCTTGCGCGTAAATATTGCACACGGCATTTTTTTTATTATGCACATTTATTTTTTCAATGCATTCAGCTGAAGTGATGGGAGACAAGTTACATAGTGTAGGAGTGAAAACGATGTTCCCCAAACTACCTCCTGTATCATGTACGCTGATTTTAGAATTGTGCCCATAATGCGGAAAATGACGACGGTAAATATTTACAATATATTCATAGAGTTTTACATTGTTTTCAGAGATGTTTCATAAGCTAATGAACTTCGGATCACCAGGTAAATGTAGTTGGAAACTTTTCATTAATTACTCCTATAGTAGTAATTAGTTACTAGTTAATTAATACTAATATTGTAATGTAATCATTATTATTTAATTGTTTTTCTATTGAGTGAGTGGGTTACTACTCATTGTTTTTGTAATATATTAAATCATCATTCAAAAGCAACAAAATGTGAAGTGGGCTCCTTTTGAATTTTAATTCTGAGGGAAACTCGAATTATTGCAAATTCAAATGGACCAAATTTAATAAATAATTAGCAAATATAATAATTAATAAATAAATGGCATAATTCTCAAATTAGAGAAATGATTCATTATAAACACTATTTTGTTGAATTGATATGAAAATTGCAATTTTAGGATCTTCCTGAGAATTTATCAGTCCCATCAGTCATCTTATTTTACTGTTACATATCACCTTTTTGTAGAGACACATATGCTTCTTAAATTCTAGTAGTAGTACTTCTTAAGTGCTAGTAGTAGTACTATTAGTAGTATTACTAGATAAATAAATAAAAACTGTGCGATGTAATGAAATAATTTAAATAACTTTCAGCAATAGAAGCAAATAAACTAAAAATATTATTTCATTAACGAAAATCAATCAGTTGTTTTTCATTTAACTCTTAAATACACCATAATCATTTTCATATATTTCTCTGGAAACAACTGTCCGTAAGTTTGTTAGCTTATCCAAGAATTTTGACAGAAACTTCACTATATTCTTGAAATTTGTACGGACAAATCAGTCCAAGTATGATTAGTAATGAGTAACGCACTCTGCTTTTCTGACGCCATATTATTAACGATTACAAGCACCTTTTCACATTTTATTTATTTATTTATTTATTTTACGTCAAAAACAGTTAAAAACTCTGAGTGATTTGCTACGAGGAGAAGTGAATTCTGCGCACATTTTCATAATTCTGTGTTCCCTATCCTAAACCATATCATACTTTAATTTTGAATGCAGAAAGAAAATGGGCGTTTTTTTTGCATGCATTGTTAACAAAATATTCACTCCGATGTAATAAAATCTATTTTCAAGGGCTATAAATTTGGCCTCTTAACCCTCATCACGTCCTTCGTGAAGAAATAATACTTCCTGCCGCATCAACATGGAGAGCGACAATTTTAATAACTCTTATATCCCTCTGAATTCCAGAAGACGTGCACAGATAATGAAGTTACATTTATGTCCAGAAGAAAAACAAGAGGCCATCTCAGCATTTGCTCAAAGGATCAGGGAAACTGGACAAAGAACCTATACCTATAGAGAATATGTCTGTTTCCGTAGATTTTGATTTTCGAAATCCATGTTGGCAATCTGAAAGCGCAACGTGTTTACTAAGAAAGGTTTCCATTCGTACGTAAAAACTCTCACTAATAGTTTTGAAAAAACTCACAGAAGAGAAATAGGCCGATAATTTTTAATTTAATTTTTGTTTCCTTATTTGAAGACCGGCTTAATCTTAGGTGTTTTAAAAATATCTGGAAAAGTTCCGGTGCATGAGGATGCATTAAATATGTGAGTTAACGGGGGCATATGTGAGTTAATGGCCGACGCACTGGTCTTTAGCAAACAATCCGGCCAAATATTTGTTTTTTATTTTACCGATTATTTTGAGAATTTCATAGGAAGAAATTTCGGAAACGAACATCGTGTCGTTCTTTGGGAAAGTCTGGTATTGAATTTTGTGTCTGAAGTCCCTTAGTGATATCGGCAGCAGTTCTCGAAAAGTTTAGTTAAAGAGACCAGCCAATGTTGCATCATCGTTCACATTTCTATATTAATATTTTAAAACAACATTCTTTACAAGGTTTCTAGTGGGTTTGATTGTATTTTTTATTATATTCCACATTGCTTTTGTTTTGTTATTTGAGTTCAAAATATCCTGACCTTGTTTCATGATTTAAGCATGCCTTATAACTTTCCTTAACAGTGATTTGTATTTTTTAAAGTACTGGTGAAAATTTTGAGATACGTTATGATGCTTAGAAATGAAAGAAAGGATTCACCAAAGTGCAAGTCGCCTTTGTGAAAGGCGACGCAAGGACACAGGTCCTTGTGTTATCCAAGAATTGCCTTTCCAGGATTTTTTTGAAGAGGAAAGCAAGTGCTAAAATGAAATGAAAGCGATGAAAAAAAGAATGAATTTATCGTTTGTATCAACTGTGCTGTAAACTGCGTCCCATGGCTCGTGCATTAAGTAATCAATGAATAATTTTATTTTAATTTTAGTAAACAATCTACTCATAATCTCCTCACAATCTAATCGCATCACAATCTACTCATGGTGATGAAAGGCAATTTTTTAAATATTCAGAATTCTGGTTTTAATCAGCAAGATAATATAATTAATCATCGCAGATAATTGAAAACACATTCAACCATTAAAAAAACTATCTACCAAAGACCAAACTTTATATAAAAAGACAAAAAAATTATTCTGGAAATACGTAATATTATTCAAGATAATACACAACCACCATTCCCTGAACAATAAATATGTGACCAATAAAAAAATTATATGCAACACGTAAACAATGCATTCTCCTAAAATTAAATTCACCTACTATGAATTAAACGAAAAGTCTAACATGAAATTTTGTATGCACCACGAGCATTAGTTGATGTTTTTGTGCCTCAGGCGACTTCCAACGCCTTGGACCAGAGTCCCTCGGTATTGGAAGTCGACTTCATGGCAGAAACATCAACTAACGGCCTGCATACATAAATAACTATTTTTCGATGCATTCATTTCTCTTTAATACTTTCGTTTTCCTTAAAAAATAAAATTACATGTACGGAAAATCAATATTTGGATAACACGAGGGACTATAACATCATCTTAAAGGAATAGAATCCTTTATTTAATTTCTAAAGGTCATAAGATATAATTTCCACCTTTGTTTCCATAAATACAAATCGTTTTTAAGAAACTCGTTTTCAATCGTTGTTAAGAAAACGTAATGGGTAAAAATTGTCTCTTAACCATCACAGCTGCCATGATTTATTGTTATTGAAGATGTGAAACACTTTAGTACATAAAAAATCCAAAGATCTGATAACACTGTTCGAGAAAATTTACTTTTTTGTCTGTTAAACGAAATAAATTTTATTCTTATATTATTTTTTTATTATTTTATATTTTATATTTATATTTTTTATGGAAAATGGTGCTCTGATTTCAAATGTGTAGACTAGAGCGTAATAAATTTGTAACGGGCAAGGTTTCTTCGTAATATGCAATTAAAAGTACTACATACTGTTGTTAATTTATTGATTTTCTTTATTTTACTTACACATAATAATCTTTATCAAAATGCAATTTCGAACAAATTATGAACTGTAAGAACTTTCCAATCAATAAACAGTGACATTAAATACTAGATTCCAGGCAAGAGTGGTTAAAAAATTTAAACTCCCTTTCTGAACTGATATGATATGACGTGTATGCTAAAAGTATAAATAGCAATATTTTGTTGTTAAAATTGTCCCACTTGGTCATTTGCTCTGAGTATAATTAGTTTAAATTAAGTATACGGGTGTCGCACCAACAATGGGCCACCCCCATAACTTCTAAACTGTACACGGTATCGACATGCAGTTTTCTCTCCACAATGCGGAATAATGGGGCAAGTAATATACCGTAGAGATATTGTTTGAAATATTTTTAATTTTCGGGAAATTTAGTCATTTTTGAATTTTTAAATGGAACTACAGTTAGTGTGAAAAGTGAGTGGACACTTAAAAATCTTTCTGTTTTGGGTCTGAGGAAACTTTAAAGAGGGATATACATAAAATAAAACAATCTTGACAACAAATGAATTCTTCCTATCTTTCTACAAAAATAGTTGCACAGAGCCAACCAAATGCCTTGGTTCTGATGAAAACAAAAAACGCTGCGTCGAAATGGGGCGCAAAAAGTCTTTGGACACTTATAGTTCTAATAAACACATTTGCAAAAAACAAAATTCAGGTTAACATTTTGTGAGATTTCCCTTCGCACAAATGACAGCCCTAAGTCTCTGTGATAAGGAATTCACAAGATTTTGGGGAATTTGAGGAGAAATATTAGTTCTCTCTTCTCGGAACGTTGTCATTAATTCTGTTTTGTTTCTTCTGCAATTTTTCTATTTATATTTTTTTTAATCAGAAAACTCCATAAATGTGCTATTAGATTTAGGTGCGGGGAGTGGCGAGAAGAGTGCAGTTACTTGGTGTATTGTACACTAACCAAAGTTTCGTATTGAAAGCAGTATGCTAAGGTCCTGTTGAAACATGAAGGCTTGTTCTAGTTTCATTAGAGCAGCACTGTCTCTCAAATTATTTCTTAAAATGTCAATGTAATCACATTGGTTCATTATACCATCTATGAAGAGCAAATTCCCGTCTCTAGCACTCGTACACCCCCACACAACGACCGAACCACATCCATATGGGAATTAAATTCTGCCTCTCAAACTCTGTTCTTTTTTCTCCACACTAGACGCCGATCATTTAGTCTAAAAACTGAGAATTGGCCCTCATAACCCTCCGCCAAAATTCAGCATCAAAATTTACATGTTTCTAGGCAAATTTCAGATGTTTCTTCCTGTTTGTTGAACTTACACAGAATTTCTTCCGTCCCTCTCGCCCATGATATGCATTTCGCCGCCACACGTTCCACACAGTGCTTGGAGAAATGTGCTTTCCGATTCCCAGGAGGTCACTTGCCAAGATCGGGGCACTTACCCTTGGGTTTCTCTGAACTACCTACAGCGTACGCCGTCTTGAAACGTCAACACTCTAGGGCTACCATTGCGCGGTTTGGTTTCCAAGGTTTTTCTCTTTCCAAAACGAGCTGTGATCTCGTAAACCATAGATTTGGAACTCCGGACAGTCTAGAAATGTCTCGTATGAATTGCACTGATTGTGCAACCGGATTGTTAGCTGTCGTTCACGGAGACTGAATTCCCTCCTTCTGGGCCTCTTTTCACAGTATATTGTCGCTGCCAAGCTGCAATTGTTACTGGGATCAAGAAAACAGTGGAGTGACGGTTGGAACGGTTAAAAGCTGCGCAGTACCACGTTTTCGAAAATGAAACGTAGTTTTACTTACATTTTCTTTCACTGCCCAGGCATTTTACGCCTGCCACCAATGACATTCTCGTTAACTCTTGCGCTACACACGTCCCTATTTTGAGATTCTGAATTTTCTGACGCCTAAGACTCGAACCAGAGTGATTATTGAGTGAAGAGAACAGGTGTCCATTCACATTTTACATTAACTATATATTTTTCTCATGAGCAGTGGATAGATCGTAAAACAACGAAACCAATAATGTATCATATGCTAGTATTTTGATACAAATTTTAGTATAAAAGTAGGCTTTCTAACATGTGATTTTAAATTAAACGAACATTATTTCCTTTACTAACCCTTGAAACTGTCGCCTTTCTGAAAGGTGACCTTCGCTTCGCGGCGCCGCACAGTGGTGCATTTTGACGATTTCCTGGGCAAAAGCTCTGAGAGTTATAGTATGTTTCCTACGACGGCAAAAATTATTTTGGATTACCTTTTCAATGTAAGGGAGCTGGGAACATAGTACCTGCTTAATTCTGTGAAATATAAATACACATTTTTCTATATAAACTTGGTTAAATTTTATCAATTCACAACATCGACTTTAGAAAATCGTATGGATTACTTACATGTTAATTAATAACATTTGGCATATAGAAGCGTGGTATTAATGCCATCTCAAGCCCTCAGTCAGAGAAAATTCATATACAGTGTCCGAAGAACTGGAAAGGAATAGTACATTTTTCACTTGGGCACATTTCTCCCTTCGGTGATATCGGGGCTCTGCCAAATGGAACAAAGCACCTTTCTTTTGGAAATATCCCTCAAGCTGGAAATGAAGGTATCAGAAGATCTCAACAGGCGATTAAACATGTCCTAGATTGTGTACAGTCTTGAACATTTTCGCGAGAATCCTTCCCCATACCGTCTTATATGTTTGTGAATGGATTCAAGGCATGTAATACCATGAATATTTGGAAACATTTTTCTTGGCAGTTTCCAGTGCGTACTACTAAAAAAAAGGAATGCTGATAGCGAATCCACTGGACATTGAGAATCAAAATTTTCTAAATCTCTTAATTATACCCTCATCTATCCCCGTAATTTCTGAGGAATCTTTATATTTCTCAAAAAAGCGTCTTGTTGAATTACTGTCGTTGCTATGATCATAAACCTGTTTGGAAATCTCTACATTCAGACCCATTTGATCTCTGAATTGCATTTGAATGCTTTTCTTATCTATATTCAAACTGTAGTTACAGTATTATTTCATTAAAAACAATATAATACTAATTTTATAACAATAAAATTTGTTATTTCAGTAAAAATTCAGAATGTTTTCCCTAGGAACTGCGTTGTAAAGGCAGTTCCCGTTCGCAGGACGCATCTCGACGAGTGATATTAGGCGGTCACGCGCGCTCGACGAAAAGTTAATTCTTTGTAGTTACTAATGAGACAAGTTGGGGCATAATTTTACTACTAGATTCAGAAGACGATAGATTCAGCTAGTAAATTAAATTAGAAACATCGCGGAATTTCGCGAAATTGGTAACTTTCAGTCTACGTGAACTTACGAGTAATTAAAATTATTGTATTAATTTCATGCATTTTAATATATCATCCTACCTCGGTATTACTCATTAATGCATTATAAAACATTCATGAAAATACTCTACAAACCTTCTGGAAGAAAATCCATACTGCCAGCGTTCTGTGCACAACTTTGTGTGGCCACAACTTACAAAGACGGCCTCTGTGTGATATTCTGGCAATGCAAGTACACCGAACGCTGGGAAGGGTAAGTTCGGGTGACTACAGGTGCCAGGGTATTTGACCCAGAGACACGAAGTGAGCAGAAACAGATGTCCCCAGGTATACGGTGTGTCTTAGTATGTGCAAAAGTTCAGTAAACGCGATTTCATTTTTGAGGTTTTGACCAGGATTTCGAGAAATTGCACCATCGTGCGCCGCCGTCCGAAACAGGCTCGGCGCCGAGAAGACTACCTTCCCCAAAGGCGACACTTGCAAGGCGAAATATTGTTCGTTTAATTTACTGATGTAGTACTAAAATTTCTAATAAAATACTAACATGTGATACATTATTGGGTTCCTATTTTCATGGTCTATCCATTGCTGGCGAGAAAAATATATCATTATATTTAAAAAATCAAAGATGATTAAATTTCTCAAAAACTAACAATATTACGAACAATTTCATTAGAGATCATTCGTATCTTTATATAAGTGTACAGAATATTAATTGTCATATGGTTCTGCATTGTTGAACGAAATCTACATTTCGATATCGCAAATCGTTTAGAAATTATGGGCGTGGCCCACAGTTGGTGGGACACCAGTATATTAATGTTTTTGCTTTCGTGGTACCTTATTTTATTTCTCTAGCCTAAGGCGTCTTTGCCTTAAAAAATATGTTTATAAACCCATATAGGCCCTAAGGCCTATATCTGGCCTTGCATTGCCAGGATCGGATTTATTATCGTCCTAGCTGAGTAGTTCAGTGCACCTCATGCCTTTCTTTAGGGCATTCTTAGGGCATATTTGAGTTTTTGTGTCAACATTTTGATGTGTATGGTTAAAATTATTTATATTCAATAACTTCATTTTTGGGTTATGTGGGATTTATAGTTTTTCTTATCTGTAAAGTATCTGAAATTCTTTTAAGTGTTTTGCTTCGTTTCATAATGTAGAAGGGCGTGCACACTTCCTTTGCTTTCTCTAGTTTTCCTTGGCCGTTTAAGATAGCTGTCTACTTGAGAATGATGAAAAATCGTGAAATTTCGTGTTTTTCAATTTTTATTGGATCGTGTGTTCTGTTTTATTCTCTTTTACATGCTTCAAACCGTTTCTTACTATGTTTCTTAGTTTTTGAGAAAATAATTTCTTTCGAAGTGAGCCAAGCCCTTGTTGAGTGAACTTTAGAAGTATTTTTACGAATTGAGAGTTTTCAGCACATTCATGCATGTCAAACATCATACATCATAAACTATTAAATATAATAATATAATTATTTTGCAGCATGTAACCTATAATTTGCTCTAGTGAATGAACTAGAATAGTTAATCTGTCACTAACAGTTTCAGTTGTATGAAATGAAATGTTCAGAATAAATTTATAAACAATTATTTTTTCTCAAATAATGAAATCCTGTCTCTTTAGTTTTCAGAGAACCATTACCATTGCAATTCTAGTTCATTCACTAGAATATTCAATTTTGATTAATTTAAAAAACGAATTATCAAAATATATCAACTTGTCGAGTTATGATGTTTGAAGTAAAATCCTGCATTTTTGCCAATTATGTATAAACAAATAGATGAATTAAAAAATATTTAATCTCTAGAAGCATAAAGACTTCATATGTATTAGGGAACACAAAATAGACCCAAAATTCTAGAATTTGTTTTCTCAGGTAGACAGCTACCTTAAGGCAAATCCTGTTTTTTTTCTTTTTTTTTTCTTCTTCCTTTTCCTTCTTTTGGTGAGCCCAAGGGCAAGACATCTAAGAATTCTTGATTGTATTCTCCCCCATATATCCCATACTTTTTACTTCTCTCTGAAACAATAAATCAACACAAACTAAAGTAAAGTATTATAATACTATATAAGTATCTCAGAAAAATCGTATTCACAAATTTTTGCTCATACATTTAGAAATGTGGTTGGGAGGAAGAGGGGGCCCGATAGCCCGAATTACTAATGGGCCGAGCCCCGTGAATCAAGTCACAAATTCTATCATTATTTAGCATCTTTCGGAAGTATCCCGGAGCAAAATATTCACAGATTTGAAAGGAAAAATATATTCTGATTATTTAATTTAGAATATTGAAATGACGTTTTATTAATAAATAAGTTTTTTTAATTTTTTTCTTCAATTAAATATTTAAAGAATATATATTTTTCCCTATGTAACGCGAATCAGGAAATCACTATAATATTTTAAATCCGCTTTATTTAACAAGAAGAAAAGAACCACATCTCAAATTTTCCTACATTATGAAATAAAAACAAAACACAAATATTCTGATAGACAATCGCAGTATAATGAGCCATAAAATAATGTAATACCAATTACTCACATTTCTTTCAAGTGATACGTGACATTTCTAATGCCAAAATTCACAAAATTTGATAAACGCGTTAAAATGAAAACCATAGAAGATAATTTTTATAATAATACACGATTTTATTATGGTTTTGTTTCATGCTTATTTCCTCATACCGGCTCCAACGGCGTACTGCAGGTGCTGATGCCACTGTAATGTCTCCGACCAGGTCTTAAGGTGAGTCCCAACGGTGGCGGATTTTGATGAATGAATGTAGGTCAAATTCAGCCCGTCCTGAGGCCTACTGCTCTGATCAGTCTCACAATCAGGCGAATGTCGGGACAATGTCTTATGAAACTGGCCACGGAGAGCGTGCGATCTTTGCTTCCTCATCCTTGTCTCATCCTCCTTCCTTACACGAATATACTTACGCTTACGTGTACTACACTACCGTACACATCGGAAGACGAGTCGGAAGCTTTTAGCTGGTCCAATCTGGGGCAGTGTTCTGCTGGGGAAGTACCCGGGGGGGAAAATCTCCCTCAATCTGACGTGTAAGTCGGCGCAGGATCGCACTATTCAACTAGTGAGGAACAGCCACCTCCCAGGATAACACATTCACTATACTAACGGGAAAAATGACCATACTTATTTTGTGCCCCTCCCAAATTAATGAATCAATTGGAATTTTATTTCGTGAGACCTTTGGGAATGCTAATGAAAATAAACATGAAGACAGAAGTAGAAAGATGAAAGAAAATCACAGAGAAATTAAAAAAAGTTGGAAAGAAGAGTCATAAGAAAAGAAGAGATTGCGAAAAGGAGTGAACAACAGAAATTATAACGCAGCGTCAAACAAAACGTTCCGAAAAATAAGATCAGTTTAATGAGAAAAGTAACAGAATCAGATTTTACAGGCAACGACTTGGAGAAGAATTCATAGCAGTATTTCAATTTTAAAGTTTAGAGAAGAGGTTGGCTGCAACAATTGTAATGCAATCACAACCAAATTTCCCTTAAAGCAGTGAAATTATTACAATTATATGCAGACAATATTTCCATATATAAAACAATGATAAACAAAAGTATACAATGTCTGCTCTCTAACCTAATATTGCAAAACTCCATAAAAACCTTATTTGTGATATTATAAGTCGACAAGATGGAAATTAACAAATGTAATTAACAATGTCAAAGAATTAGAAGAAAATTCAAGGATTATATAAACGTAAATAACAATAGCGTTGAAACAATTTCCACAGACATCAATCGGCTACGATAGCTCGGCGGCAACACTCCAGCGGCCTTACAACAGCAGCCTCTAGAGTTCAAGTTCTGATGGAGGAATTTCGACACTAGCTACCACTGTCTGGAGAAGAATTATAACTGTCGGCTGCTATGCTCAGTGATTTTCCGTGATTGTTCCGATCAACACCAGGCGAATGACGGAGCAGTATCATATAATTTTTCATAAATAATTCCAAATTTTTAATTTTTTTTGGTGTAGGCAATGCACGCTTATACCCATGACACAGGTTTCATTTTCTTTCAAATCTTGTTTTTTCGAAAATTTCCAGAGATTAAAATGTTTTAGTTATCTTCCTACAACTACGATGTTAAAGATATATACTTTTTTATAATGCAATCGATTCTTTAAAATTAAATCTTGAAATAATATCAATGAAAATTTTTCAACTTTGAAATTTGCGCATGTAAATACTGAACTTTGTTTTTAAAGTATCGGGAAGACTGTATTTAACTTTCAGAATTGGTATAGGGGTAATGTAACTGGCGTGCAAAACCTAAGAACCTGAGTTCGAATCCCAGCATGGAAAGAAATTAGCTGTTTGGAAACACTTTTGTAGTTTCATGAGTATTATAAAATGTTACAAATAATGCACGAAAGTATGCGCTGCGATAGCCCTACCTCTTACACGCGTGGTCTTGACGTGATGAGAGAACTCTTAATTCATCAATACGTCAACCGACTGCCAGACACCTTAGCACCGCGTGTGGTAGAGATATTATGATGAAAATAACGTGGTATATGAATAGAAGGGTGTACATCTGGTGAAGCCAACGGTACTATATACGGTCTAGTGGTATAGTGGTAGCAACAGATGGACAGGGCAGAAACGGATAGACACGTACTACAGTGAACATTTTTTTCTGAGAATTTTCACATTATCTCGAAATGCTTTACCGCGGTGTATGGATCGCGATTCACATGTTTTTATTTAGATTTTTATTATTCTGAATTGGTTACATGATTCAGTTTAATAAAACAAACCTTTTCACATGTTTTTTGACATTTATTATAAATGTTAAAACTCTAAACTAATACTTATTTACAACTATTTTTTAATAGGGAATGGAAATCCATAGAACACCTCAGAATGTATTATTATCCGTATTAGTAAATTGAATGTAAAACACTTTTGAGAAATCTATTTTTACTTTCCCGCTACGAGAGAACGTTACGTAGTGCTGCACGAAAAAACAGCGAATTTCGGCAGAAAAACTCATTACAGAGCTCTGGTAACGAAAAAGTGGATAAATCTAGTTGCTAAATTTAGAAAAAAACCCTCTAACACGTGGTGTGGCCAGAATCCAGATTTTGGGTGTCCTTGATACCGACAAATCGAATGACGGTAAAACATCTGCGTCTGTCCGTCCGTCTGTCCGTATTTTTATTTCAGGGGATACTTTACTTGAAGGCCCTTGAACATAATCCAAATTTTCAGAAAAATGGCTTCATCAATTTTGTTTAAATTTTATTGTTTGATGGTGTGAAGGAAGTTTAAGAGAATGGTGTAGGTCTCATGTTTGTTGAAAACCCTGATTGTTCGAACAATGAAAATGTTCAACATTTTTCGTCTTCTTACAACTAAAATATTACAGATAGATATTTTTTACTTCAATGAAATCTGTTCCTTCAAGATAGATTTTGAAATAAGTTCATGTACAATTTTTCGAAAATGTGAGTACTTTTCGCGTAATTTTTGTGTGAAAGTAGCGTGGGAAAGTACGTGCTGTTTTAGGACCACTAGTTAATTCTGGCGTTGTTGATGGGTGTTTTCCTAGGCTGTAATGGGATAATTGTGATACGGATGAAATTTTTTTTGTAAAAATTGTGGGATAACTTAGTAGTGTGGTTATTGACTGGTTTTATTTGAATTTCTTTATGAGCGTGTTTATTTGTGAAGAACCAGTTATAGTTCATAGGAATTAACGACAGGGCTAGCAGAAAGCATTAAGAGTCTCACAATTGCTGGGCATATGAGTTTAGCATTTTCAATTATTGTTTTATTGTGGTTGTTTTTTAGAGGCTTTAATTGGATTAGTTTTATTTTTCTTTATTGTGTTTTGATGTTTATATTGTCTCTGATGTTAAGTTTAGTGTCTACATTCAGTCCTAGATATTTCACTGATTTGATCTGTGGAAACCAGTGTGAATGGCGTTATTTAGTGTGAGTGGTTCTGGTTTTGAAATTGATCGATCAAACACTCATACACTAGCAGTGAACCCACAGCCTGGTCAATCTCTAAGTTCCACCTGTAATTGTAATCTTTTTCGACGCGTTACACAAATTCACCCAGCCATTAAGCAACAGCGCGGAAACAGGACTTCCTTTACGCGCGTTCTAGTAAACTCGACAAGAAGTGCAATATCGCAGGGAGGTGATAGCCACCCCACTTCCTCGCCCTAATACAGCTCTTACCGACACCCCATTCTTCCCCACAAATCCCCAACCCGTCATCTCGCATCCATCCTTGCCCCCTGCGACCATCCCCGCTCTGTCCCCAGTCCCACCTACTCCCTACGTCCTCACCAGCCACATCCCCGACCACCCCTGACCCGCCACCCCTACGTTTCCGGAGCTCCCACTGCTACCTCGCGAATTCGCCTCGCCCGCTACACCTAGCCCTTCTGCCGTCGCGGACGCCAGCGACTGCGGCGGTCGCTGCGCCTGGCTCCATCTCCGCTCTACATTTTAACCAGAAACGAAATTACCTCCTCTGTTTGTGAAGAATCTGGCTAACAAACAAAACAAACGGAAACAGCGCGGAAATTACAATGGAAATACTCCTAGAATATTTATTCTCTTTCCCAAATAATTTACTGCAAATTCCAGCGCCAGAGCGACACGGCGAGCAGCGGCGGCGGCGGTGGCGGCGGCGCGCGGCACGGGCTGCGCGTTTCTCCTCGCGGTGTTTGCTCTGGCGGACGCCGCGCCGCCCCGCGCGCCGCTCCACGCGCCGCTCCGCTCCGCTCGCGCAGCCACGCAAGCGGCGGCGAGCCGGCGCGCAGGCGAGCAGGCACGCGGAGCGGAGGACGGCGGCGTGCGGGGGCGGAAGGTCGCCGCGGCTTCACGATGCGCTGCGTCCCCGCGTCGGCAGAAAGCGCCCCGCGTGGGGCTCGATCGGCACCGCACTCGTTCGCTCGCTCGGTCGCTCCCCCGCTCGCTGTGCGCAGACACCGCGCGCAGTGCAGGGCAGCGCCGCGCAGAACGTGCGAGGGGCGAGGGACGCAGAGAGGGCCGGTGGATGCGCCGGCGCCTGCGCGAGGGGTGAAGCGTGGAGCGCGGGGGCGGAGGGGGAGGGGCATCGATTGGAGGGACGCGAGCGGCGGTGGCGAGGTGCTGCGCGCCAGCGAGGCGTTCCGTGCCGGCGGCGGGCGCGCGGCGGGGCCGTGCTCGGGGCGCCTCGGCTCGCCTGCTGGCCGTGCTGCTCGCCGGCGCCATGTTCGCGGCTGTGCGGCGTGGCATGGCGTGGCATGGCGGCGGTGCGCGTGCCCGGACGAGCGCGGTGGCGGTGGCTGGCCCTTCGCTCGCGGCCGGCGGTCGAAGAGCCCGCCGCCACCGCCGAAACCGGCCGCTCGCTCGCCGCCGGCCGACCACGCGCGCTGCGCCTGCCCGCCGGCGATAGTGGCGGCGCGCGCGATGAGGACGGGCGCGCGTCACTATCTGTGCGGCCGCGCGCCGCCCCGCCGCATGCAAATCAGGCGGCGCGCTGCGCGTAGCGGCGCCGCCGCGTTCGCCGGGCCCGACCCGGCCCGACCGGGGCCCGCGCCCGCGATACCTCGTATCGGGGCGCGCAGCCCCGCGCCTGCCGCTCCCCTCCGCCCCCGCCGCCCCCGCGCCCGCCGCCGCGCGCCCGCTGCCAGGCCCGACGCGCGGTGGAGGGCGCGCGGGACGGCAGCGCCGAGCCGCCCCGACGTCTTAAGCCGGGGGAGGGCCCATCTTTCATTGTCACGCGAGGGGCGACGCCCCGCGCCCGGCAACCCCAGCCGCCCCCGCCTGCCACTCCCCCATCCCCGCCCCCCGCCTCTGCCCTTCGCCCCGCCTCCGCTGCCGCCGACGCCACCACCGACGCCGCCGCCCGCTCCGCGCCCCTCCTGGCCCCTGCCTAACGCAACTAACGACTGTTTGCCGATTCGGCACTCGCTGCATAATTAATGATTTGTAAATGTTGCTTGGCTGCAGGGCGGCGCGGGCGGCGCGGGCAGCAGCGCGGGCGGGGATGTGGCGGTTTGATAGAGGGTTGTGTAACTGACTTGTAGCAGGGGCGATCGATACGCAGGCGGGCGGCGCCCAGGCGGCGGTGGCGGCGATGGTTAGGCGGGCGGACAGGCGGACACGCCGACAGGCCGACAGGCGCAGGACGGCGAGCGAGAGAGCGCCGCACGGCGCGGCCGGCGGACAGGCGGCGGAGGAAGGGTGCGCGAGTGGGACGGGAGCCTTGCACGCGTGCAAATGGACAGTCACGCATCGCGCGGCGCCGACGCGCCGATCGACATCCGGCGGCGGTAGAGAAGGGCCGGTGCGGCGCGGGGGCGGCGGCGCAGGTGGTCGCGCGGGCGGTCAGTGGGGTGGCGCGGGGGCGGCGGGGGTGGGGCGTGGGGACGCGGGGCGGCGCGGAGACGGCGTTGGGGGGCGGTGCCGGGGCGGTGCGAGGTCCCGCCTTCGCGCCGCGCGGCCTCGCCCGCTCGCCCGCTCGCCCGCCCGCTCGCCCGCCTCCGCACTCCACTCCCGCGCCTCCGCCTCCAGCTGTCTATTTGTTTTCTGTATTTGCAAATGATATTGACAGGAATATTAGAATTTCATTTTCTCCCGTAGATTTAAAAGCTTAAACAAATATTAGTACACCTCCTGCTGATACGGCGCATGACTGTTTCATCCAATTTGGTTATTTTTCAATCCGGCGGCAGCGCGAGCATCGCCGCTCCAGCGCCTCGGTCCCTTCGGCCCCGCTGCCTCCCCGCGGCCCTCCCCGCAACTCTCCCGCTGCTGTGGCCGCCTTTCTGCAGCATCCCTGCTCCTGATCCTGAACTCCCAGTCATTTCATTACCATTTTAAAGTATTTACATTTGCGTTACTCATTGTCCCTCCCTCACACTTTTATTGTCTCTTTTTCTCAATTTCCAGCCACAGTTGTGCACAATTTACTATAAACATTGAAAAAAATTCTGTGTTATGTTATGTATTGTGATTTCCGATCAGTCCGCCAGAGTTCGCTTCCGAGTGCCACAACACTCCATTCGTTGTTCCCGTGTTCGCTACTTTTTCTCTTTCCGAATCTTAGACTTTATGTTCTATTCCAGTAGCTATATGTAGCAACATCCTTCGCATCGGAATGTATGCTAACACCCCACCATTCCGACCTCGACCACCTTTGAGTCGCAACTCTCCTTTCCCATCTCATTCGAGATTTCCATCCTTCTCTGCACCTCCAGCAGCGTCTCCCACTTCGCCACCCGCAACATCCACAAACACCCTTGACGTCGGGCCCCCGCTCCGCCTCTCGCCGCTCCGCCACCTGCCTCCCCGCCCCTTTGGGGCTTCTCGTTACCTCACCGCCCTCACCAAGCCGTCACCCCGACGTCGCCGCCCTCCACCACCCCGCCGCAACCGCCGCCTGCCTCCGCCGCCCGCTGTGAGGACCGCCGCGGGCCTGTGTCGCGGTCGCATCCGCACACCACGTTTAATGCAACTTTAATGCGCGGAGATGTAATTTAAACAAGTGTATAATGAAGGAAAATAAACAGTAGCGCGCGAGCCGCAGTGGCGGCAGCGGCGGCGACGAGAGCGGCGGCGGCGGCGTCTCGGCTCGCCGCCGCGGGCGTCGCGCGCTCCCCGCCACGCTCCGCCGCCACTCCTCGTGCCCCGCCCCGCAGCGCCCTGCCCCGCCGTGCCCCGCCCGCCGCGGATCGACTGCTGTTTGAGCTCGGATTCCAACGTATTAACCCGCGGCGTCCCGCAAACATCTCACGTATTTGGACGGGAGAAGCCGCAAATATTTATTGTCGATGCGAGTGTTGACATGAAATTGTGACGGGCGGGCGGGTGACGGCCTGCCGGAGGTAGTTAAGAGAAGTGAGACCGCGGGCGTGAGCGGGGTGCTGCTGCTGCGGCGGCGGCGACGCGACGAGAGGGGCGGGACGGGGCGGGACGGGGCGGGGCGGAGGCGTGGTGGGGCGCGGGACATGTCTCCATCGCACAGTCGCATCTACCACGCGCAAACACTTGCCGGCACCCCGACGCTGCCGCCGCCGCCGCCACCTTGCCCACCGCTCTCCTCTGTTCCTTTCGCCCCATCCTCACCTCCGCCATGTTTTCCCAGAGTCTCTTCCTGTATTGCTTTCTCCTCTATCAGCACGCCCTCGCGGAATTCCCCGCCGCCCCTCGCCGCCCGGACTGCTCGGCGGGTGGCGGCGCCGGCGGCGGAGCGGCTCGAGTGGACCTCTTGGCGAGAGCGACACCTACCTCCATCGCGGCGCCCTCGCTCGTGCCGCAACGGCGCCTGGACCGTCGATGCGTTTGACACCCCGAGTAGTCGGAAGCGACGCTCTATACCGACTTCGTCGACGGGCGTTTTTAGCACTTCCGCTGGCAGGGATGGTTGAAATATATTTCCCAAGAACAATTTTAAAAAAAGATATATTTTATTAATTATTTACTCGGAGTCTGATTTATTTTTTAAATAAATTGTTTGATTGTTTAATTGAAAAATTAAATAAGTAATAAATACATTTAGTCAATTTTGTATATTTATTATCTAAAATATTGTTTACCAATGACTTTTTTGTTTTTATATTAAATTTCTAAACTTTTAGAAAAAAATACTCTGAAAATATGTAAAAATGCAATCCTTAAATAATTCCTTCGTTCTAAATTTCATACGATTTGGAAGATTAAAGTAACTAGTAGCATGGAATTGCAATTCTAGAGAAAAGTAATTTATTGTTCAACCATTTAAGATTTTGTACTCCTGAATAATTTTTTAAACACATTCCATGAAAATGACATATACTTTCTTCAGAGTCTGAAAATATTAACAGCATAGAAAAAATAACGCGCGATTCAATGTTATGTGAGGAACATACTAAGAAAGCAAAGAGAAGATGGCGTAGAATTATTTATCATTTCGATTAATTTTGATCTCTCAGGAAATCGAAGAGCAGAGCAAACAAAGATGATTGAAGTTACCGAAACATTCAGAATTAACTTAAAAAAATCAAAATTGTTAATTGAAGACAATGGAACTCTTCAGTTTGGCTAGGTTGGTTTAATTTTACACTAAGATAAATCGAAGTCATGAATGACGAAATTTGAAACTAGACCGCGGGTATTGAAGAAAACCAAAATGATTTTTATTACATAATTATTTTATTACATAAAGCCTGGGACTTAGCAGTCCATCGTGTCAGAGTGGGTGTCATCTAGTGTCACGTCGCTTTTCTAGGGTACTGAAAAGAAAAGGTATTTATGCGATATAGTAAAGCATATCAGCATTGGTTATTCTTGTTGTCTAAGAATACGATGATAGGAACCTTATCAAATGCATATATTTTCAAGATGCACTGATTAAGGACATAGATTTAGAGATAAGAAAGATTAGTGTTATGCATGCTTGTATTGCGAGAGACCAGTAACTTTTGAAATATTGACGTCATGATGTGAAATTATTATTAGCTGAAGCTCGCACAGATGTGCATTTTCTTTGTGAATTGTTTAGATTGGGAAAGTACTCTCAATTTTCCAGGTCTTCAGGGCGTACTGTCGAAATGTGATATTTTTCATAATTTAACTTCTGAGCAAACTTTTCAAGTAATTTAAGAAACGAATAAGTAATAGATGAAGAAACTAATGTGCTACAGTGCTACAAAATCACATACTTACTCGCATTATTTCTAACTTTTGCAATTTTCGAAAATTCAGCGTTTAATGAAAATGAGACCAACGTCATTTTTAAGCATCCTTTTTTGTATCCCTAGAGAAACTTTAAAAAAATTGGAATCGTTTTAGGAAATCTGCCCTAAAAATGACACCAACTACATGCACAAATTACGCTAAAACTACTTGTCTTTTCAAAAAATTTCACCTGACCCGTTTAAAGAGTTGATTTTTTAGAAAAGATTCCATTTAAGACAAAAATCTCTATCTTCAATATTGTTGCCCTACTTTTCTATAATATTGCTAATAAATGCTTTGTTCACCACAGACGGGATCAGCACCACTTTTTTCTTTCTACAATCTGTGATACATACGAGGAGAGAACAGGGAGAAAAAATGGAGGTTTTTTTTAGAAAATAAAGGTTAAAAATTGCCTGAATTTCACGCAAAATTACACGAAAACTACTCATATTTTCGGAAAGTTATAGATGACGTTTTTTTCGTTATTGAGTTACATCTTGAAGAGAAAATTTGTATCTTCAGGTTTATAGTTGTAAGAATATGCTGAAAAAAATTGAACTTTTACGATTTTCGAAGAATTGGGAATTTTATCGAAAATGAGACTTGCACCATTCTCTTAAGCATCCTAGTTGTAAGAATACGCTGAAAAAAATTGAACTTTTACGATTTTCGAAGAATTAGGGATTTTAACGAAAATGAGACTTGCACTTGCTCTTAAGCATCCTGCTACCGAACGAAGTTTAATCCGAGTACGAAGTTTAATCAATTCATTTGGAAAATTTTTTCAGAAAATTTTGAAAACTTTGAGGGTTAATGGAAAGTACGCCCAAAAACCAAAATATCGGTTGCAAACTCGCAGGGTCTCGAGTTCATTCAAGTTGATTGAGGTATAACAATTTTGAAGAAAATCGTATGAACATTTTAGGCGCTAGCGTTGACCACAAAGACGTTTTGCCGTCAGTCAATTTTTTGGTATCCAGGACCCCCAAGACACGGTTTCTGACTGCACAACGTATTAGAAAAAAGGAATTTACTACATGGAACAAGTCTTATCTACTTTTCCTTTATCGGAACTCGGCAATAAGAGTTTTTTTTCGAAAAATCACCGTTTCCCGGCGCATGAATTCTTTCTCTTCTTATGAAGTAAGTCGAGAAAGTGAAAATTGAAGCCGTTGTTGAGAAAATTTAGAAAATATTGTTTGGTTCATGGAATATTCTCCCAATAATCACGATTTCCGTTTCAAACTCGCAATTATTTGAGTTCGAGTTTCGAAAATCGATCGGGAAATATCAATTTTGTAGAAAATCGTCTGAACGATTTAGCTCTGATCACACACAAACAGACAGGCAGACAGACAGACTAGATGGTACGACGCAATCAGACGGACAGAGACAGACAAACATTTTTCCGTCAATCAATTTTTCGGAATCAAGGCCTCACAAAACATTGTTACTACGCAATGTGTTACATGAAGTAATTTACTACATACAAGAACAATATTTATCAACCTTTTCGTTACCTGGGCTTGGCAATAAAAGTTTTCTGGACAAAAATCGCCAATTTCTTGAACACATTTACAATAATTCTATTCTTTCGTAGGAAGCCAAAGAAGTCAAGTGAAGTGTTAATATTTAATGTTTTTGAAACTTAAATTTTTCAGTTGCAGTTGTTTGATCAATATACTTCTTTATATTTTGACGTTTTGAAGTAAATTCACCGTTTCAAAAGTTTTCCATGGAATTTTTCACGTACGCCAATTCCTTATATTTTACCATCGTTAATTTTGCCTCACAATTTCTAAATTGTATATTTTACCTCAGAATAATTTGCATTTGTTAAGCCCTCTAGGGCAATATTGCATAACCTTGCAATATTGAGGGAAATCATGCTCTCCCATGTCCACATGCGGCATTTGGTGCACATAGCCCATGGCTTGCAAATGATCGGAGTAATAGCATCGACTGACCTCTGTGTATGTGATCAATGTATGTACCTCTGGTTATTGGCGCTGTCGTGATTGCTCATGCGACCATCTGCAGCCTCTGCTACATTGTTAAGTGTCTCCAAGTCAAGGGGAAGCCAGGAGAATCTCGGAGGGTCAAGGCAATTTCCCAAAGACAATCAAATATAATGAAAGTGGAAGAATTAACGTTTGAAGTAATCTATTTCTGATGAAATAAGAAAGGTGGATCTAAAGATGTTTCATATCAAAAATATATCAAATGCGTGTATACATACAAAGAACAAAAAGTAATCGAGTTATGAATTTAATACTAATCCAACTGCTCATGTTATTTTTTTAAGAAATCAATAATAAAATATTTCTTAGAAATAAAATGTTACGTAAAATAGTTTAGTTCACCTGCAATGTTTTCTAGTAACTAGATACATTGGATTTATTTCTATCATTACCGCTATAAGAGTAAAAAATAAGTATGGATATATGTAAAAAACTAGTGCAGCCACAACAGCACATACTTTCTCCCATTATATCTAACTTCTGTAATATTTTAAAATTTAGAAAATTCAGCTCAACGAAAATGAGATCTGCGTCATGTTTAAGCAACCTTTGCTTTACCCGTGGAAAAAATTTAAAGAAAAAATTTGGAGCCATTTTTGTGGAAATGTCTATAAATTGCCCTAATTTTTAGCAGATATTACCTGAAACTAGTTGCTTTTTTTTTCAAAAAATTGTACCTGCAAATTTTAAAGATCTAATTTTTTAGAACAGATTTTGTTTAAGACAAAAATCTTTATCTTAAAAATTTTACTTTTGTTACAATATTATTATGTTTTTGCAATTTTCGAAAGTACTGAGAGTTCACTGAAAATAGAATTAAGGCCACTTTTTTCTTTCCACGTTCATTGATACATACGAGGAGAAAATTTAAAGAAAATTGGAGCTGTTTTTGAGAAAATAATGGTGAAAATTTGCCTAAATTTCACGAAAAATTACGCGAAAACTACTGACATTTTTGAAAAAGTTAACATGAATTTATTTCAAGACCGGCCAAAAATTAAAGTATACGTTTCTAAGTTGCAGGTCGTCAAGTTCGTTTATATCGACCAGAGAATATTAATTTTGGAGATAATGATCTGAACCATTTGGGAACTAGTGTTGTCTACAGAGAGACACAAAGGTGAATGGTCAGACGGACGGAGAGCCACAGACAGACGACGCGATAAAATCTGTAAAGTTTCTAGAGAAAAATTATGCTTTAATTTATTTCAAGTACACAAATTAGGCTATTATTAAAAAATCTCGAAGTGCTCTCTGTTTGGGTGTTTCATGCCTATCTGCATCAACAGTTTTCTGTTGAATTATGGAATATATTTCGTAGCTTTTGTGCTTTACGTTTCTGAATAAGTTCCTAAAACTTGCGTTTTTGGGGTACTTAAAAAAAAGATGACCATTTTTTGATTGTTCGAATTATTTTTTTCTATATTTTTCTTCAAAATTAAACTGATAGGTGTTCTGAAAATAAGTTTTTCGTAATTTCGTTATAGGTAATACTTATTCGAGGTATTTCTTACAGGTTACAACCTTCATTTTCCAAATATCAGACATATTTATCATAGAGGTATTGTGTATCAAATTATTTCGCAAATATTACGCTTTAAATATGCAGTAATTTACGAAGTTAAGAAAGTGTTCATAAATGATTTCATAAAATTTACATTACAAGCGCCAAGTTTATGAAAAGTAAATTTGTGACACGTGCGTAATGAATTACTTATTTGAAAATTATTCTCATTGTATTTTATAAAATTGGTACGAAGAAATAAACAATAATACTACATTCTATTATTAAAAGCTTCGTGAGGCGAGGAAACAAAAAAAAAACAAAACAAACAAACAAACAAAAAAAAAAACAAAAAAAAAGTAACAAATACATTAATGTAGGAGCTGTAACATTGTGTATGTCCAGTGTATGTTTTTGCATTTTGAATTACCAGTGAATCACTTTTCGAACGAATCATTCAATGAACGTCTGACTAAAATCAATTTTATAATTTATAAATTTAAATAGTTTGTATTCATTATATCTGAAGGGTCCGCTGTGCAATATTCAAGGCTATTTATGAATTCAATCAAGTTTCTCATTTATTGATATCGAATATATTGTACACCCTCTTTTCTGCCAACGAAATGGGGAAACATAAGTCCCCCAAACTCCCATATCCACATAAATTTACAGCTCAGTTTGAACGAACACAATTTAACTGCTTTCACAAACGAGAATTATAGGTTACTTCACGCCGCGTCTGTTCTCGTGTTAATCTTTTGTCATTGCCATTCAGATCATGGTAAATGCTAGAAGTGCCGGTTAGCCCACATGGGCGCGCGTGTGCACACACAGACACACGAATACACATACTCACACATGTGCTCGCGGGCGCTCGACCACACAGAGAGGTGAGTAGACAGGTACACAGCGGGGCACACATACTGATGGGCAGGTTGGCAGAAGGAAAGTACACCATCACTTCATCCTTTGGGGGCCTAGGCTCGAGAGTACACCACTTTCGAAAACTGCGCGAACGTGTGCTGGCTGGGGGGCATCTCCTCACCTCTCTTGTGTGGAGAAGGTTTTAAACCGGCCGGCGAGACTACACAAGACCCAGATATTAAATGTGAGAGGTTAAACAAGCGAGGGGTGTGCAGGCATGGAGCAGTATGGATATCGGAAATTAGCTAGGCGTCATCTCGCAAAGATGTTTGTATTATACTCAATATACACACCAAACCTAACTTCCATTGTTATATTACGCCATATACAGTTCGCGAAAACAAAATATTGAGATCTTCTGAAATGTTATCTGAATAATATCTAAAAATTCCTTCAGGAATCGTTAAAAATTACTTGTATTATAGTAGAATTATGTAATAAGATTTAAGTAGGCTGACATTTTTTCATTAATATGAATGTTATAGTGATAATAATATAAAGAATAATACTAATCTAATAATAATAATAATAATAATAATAATAATTATAATAATAATCACATCATGAAAACGTATTTGACAGTGTTTGAAACGCAATTCACAAGTGTACTAAATATGTATACGGAGCCAGAGGCAAAAGTATTGATAGATTTGTCAAAGCATTTAACACATTTTGCCATATTTACGCTGATCTTGTAAAAGTATCAGGAAATAAAATTTTTATTGTGTGAGTTAATTTAAGATATGATTTTTTAAGCTAATATTAATATAATTTCTACCCAAACACTGTTATGTGCTAATATTTTTTTTTCAGAACACATTACTAGACATTACAAAATTAAAATTTGGAAATACACTGAATACGCTCGTTACAATGAAAACATGGGAAATTTACTATTGGTAAGAAAGTAAATAATTATGGCCTAATAATATACTGATCATCAATTCAGAAATGAATGCCACGTGAATAAAAATGGAGGAAGTTGCCATGCCTCGGAAGGTTGACAGAATATTGATGTACCTCGACATCTTGCATCACAATCCACCAAGTAAATGAAAAAGAAGGGAGGATTGATATCTCCAAAAGTCTTGTCTCAGATGAATTTGCGATGAACATAGAACTATAGTGTATTCAACTTTTATTTATAATCATTATGTTAAGCGCTCTAGAAAAAGTATAGTACCTTAAAAATGTGACATTTTTGTCTGGTACATCATTAATCATTCTGTATGTGCAATAGTAAATACTTTATCATTTCCATGAAATAATCTTTTTTCACGACATCGACTATATTGATGAGGTATTCTTTTAATCCAAATTGTGACTGTGCAATTTTAGCGGAACATTTTCCTACGCATATAAACGCCGAATACGAAAAACTACAATTAATGTCCATTCATTAAGAGGCGTTTTGAAAGAAATACACTGAGTTTTTCGAATGCCCGCGTTCTTCCAAGAAATGATGAAGCGTCTAGTAGGCAGAGTTTGAAGATGGCTTGGAGGATTCCATCGGGCGCCTGCAATGCCGCGGCAGCGCACTAACTTGGCGGCGGCCGCGGGCGCAGTCCGCGGGGTGGCGCGATCGAATGTGCGGGTTGGCAGCGGGGGAGGCAGTGGGAGTGGCGGCGGGGCTGGCATTGGGGGTGACGGCGGGGGTGACAGCGGAGGCGGTGGAGGTGGCGGCGGGAGTGGCGGCGGAGGTGGTGGCGAGCGTGACGGTGGGTGTGGCGGCGGGATGGTGGTGGTGGGGGTTGGCAGTGGGTGCGGTGGCGGGGATGGCGGGGGGATAGCCGTGGGTTGTGGGGGGGCATGGTGAGGGGCGTGGGCGGGGGGAGGCCAGGGCGGCGGCGCTCCCCCGCGAGGAAGGCGCGCCGTCTGTTTGCTTACGCGGCGCGTACACAGCGTATTCGTATTAGCGGGGGCGGCTGCAGCGGAGTGCAGCGGGCGGCCTCGTTGAAGGGGCGGCGGAAGAGCTGGGGAGAGACTAGGAGGGAACGAGGCAGCGATGAAAGGGGCGTCGGCGAGGGGGGAGGACAACGAGACGCCGATGCGCGGGAGAGGAAAGGGAGGTGACGAAGAACAAAGGTTGTGAAGAAGAGGAGGAGGCGAGCTGAAAGTCCACGATGACGCGAGAGGGGGAGGAGGAGAGGATTTAAGGGGTCACAGAGGGCAGGAAGGAGGTGATTAGCGATTCTTCGTGAGGACAGGGAGGGTCGAGACAGCAAGAGAATTGGAGGAGAGAGTGACTTGTAAGAAAACTAGACACTTTTATGTTATAAAAAATTGTATTTGTGATATACTGAGAGGGTAAAGTTAAATTTAAAAAAATTAGAGGATGAAACGTACTGAATATACTAGTTTGTAAACAATTCAGTGTCCTTTTAATATATTTATTTAAGAGTTGTTTAAAAAATCGTTTTAGGAAAAAAGCATAATTTAGTTTCGAAAACCAATAAAAACATGTTTTCACAGTTTTGAATTAATTTAATAAAATAAATATTACTATTGAAACAAACCAACTTTATTCTAGAGCATTTTATTAGAACCTTTTCGGGACTAATTTTATTGCAGGGAAGTCCGCGGGGTGCACACCCTACGCAGTGTGCCAAAGTCTATCAACTTACTATGGGGCAGATGATGGATCCCTCGTTTGGTTTCCGAAAGACCAGGCAGAAACACCTTTGTATCAGAGGTTCTAACTGAATTTATTTAAATGAAAGAGGTCCGCACGCTGTGTAAAGTAGCAACTTATTATTTTTTTGAAAGATGCACATTGCTACATGTATGTTTAATTCAGTTTAATCTAGCGTAAAAGCAAGGGTAGCGATTCTGGAAATCAGGAAAATCGCATAGATTACAATTTTCCCGAATATGACAAACACAGATTTAAGGTAATTTGACGTATAAATAAATAAATAAATAAATAAATAAATAAATAAATAAATAAATAAATAAATAAATAAATAAATAAATAAATAAATAAATAAATAAATAAATAAATAAATAAATAAATAAATAAATAAATAAATAAATAAATAAACAAACAAACAAATAAATAAATAAATAAATAAATAAATAAATAAATAAATAAATAAATAAATAAATAAATAAATAAATAAATAAATAAATAAATAAATAAATAAATAAATAAATAAATAAATAAATAAATAAATAAATGAATAAATAAATAAATAAATAAATAAATAAATAAATAAATAAATAAATAAATAAATAAATAAATAAATAAATAAATAAAGCAGAAAGAATTATCTTCTTTGCAAGCGTGTCATTCGTGGGAGCATTAGAGTTCAGTCTGTAAGTATGGTAATACATATATCATCAGGGTGTAACTTCAGATCAACGTGCCATCTGGGAGTCTCATCTGTTGCGTGCCGTGAATGACGTCGTTGAATGTGAAATCGTCATTTATATTGTTTTGTCCTTGAAATGACGATATATATATATATATATATATATATATATATATATATATATATATATATATATATATTTGCTGATTGAACGTTACTGTTTTGAACCATATTCCATGCATGCACAAATGATCTGGTCGACACTCGCATTTTTTCATGTAATGTAATAAATAAACATTTAAAATTTCTCTGAAACATGTGATAATCTTAAGATGTGTACTCTACTCCAAAATTCAGAGAAGGTAAAAGCACAGTGTTAAATGCATATTGCCATGTTGATTCTTCATTCTGGAGAACAATATTTGAAGATCGTTAATGTCTGAGTATATTGTGCTTCGTGTTTCGCGTGACTTAATAATTGTCTTTTGAACATGTCATTTCCGATATCAAAAAACGAAGTTCACTGTACTACTATAGAAGTTAAAATCTGGACAGTGTGTCATATAGTAGGTGTATTTGTATGTTCTGCTTGCTTACATTTTGAAAAGGGAACAAACAAGTAGGATGAATGTTTGCATAAGATATTAATGGCCCCTTAACTGTAAAAGGTGGTACTTTCGTTTGTTTGTAGTCGTTGTAAAACCTCGCGGATGCCTGTCTTGAATCGGAGGAGATTCGAGATTCTCTTCCCCTGAAAAGTTAGCAAAGCTCGAAGATACACAAGTTCATTCTAAAGACTGTATACACAAGACTCCAATACAGTACGTGCGGGAGTAAGTTGACAGAAAGGAAGCCATGCACATCCCCAATGATGTTTCAAAGCACATTGTGGAATCTTCACTACGGAAGTCGCATGACCGATTACGCATTCAATGTCTTCCCTGCCGTGGGCAGTGGATCCGCGAGGGTGACCGCAGCGCAGTGCCCTGCAGCGTCGCGAAGGCCGGGCCTCTCCGCTGGAGAGCAGCGCGCCCCGGGCCACTGGCGCCCTACGCATAATTGCACGCCGTGTCGAGGCGTGGCGGAGCAGGTTGAGGCGGGGAGAAGCAGGTGAAGGGAGGGGAGGCGCGCCCACGTAATGGGTCGTACAAGAACAAATATTGAACTTCCACCTTCCAACTCTCAAATATTTTCCCTTTAAAAAAAGCTCAATGCAAGTCGATATGGCGCGGATAATCCTGCGGCCGCCGACGCGATTAAGTATTTATGCTCCCGGTTGACGAGCGGCGTGCGTATTTACAAGCGAGCTCCTGCCGGGCAGCGGAGGTGGAGGCAGCGATGATGGGGAGAGCAGCGTCGGTTGGAGAAGGACGGCGACGCCGATGGTAACGGCGGTGACCGCCGAGCGTAGAGAATTCGCGGCATACTTCATGCTAGAGATGGTAAAGGTTATAATTGACACAGACCTGAATGAATTATAGACATACAGACGTGGTGAAAATCAAACATTCAATACTTTGCTTAAATATTGATTATAAAAGAGGAAAATTTGTTTCGGATTCTGAGACACTGAGAAAGGCAAGGAGGTGCAAACGGTGTTGGTGCTGGGACGGTAATAATGGACGTAACAGATGTTAGAGAATGGCATGATATAACAACAGTACCAATGTGGATAAAGCGTCCTTTAATGCGACCGTAGTGGGTAAATCGTGACTGACGCTAACGATAACGGAAGACAACGGAACAGTGCAAAAGTGGACTATAGTAATAAAATATTGACGATGATCACAATAGAGAACATTAAATGATATAGAGTTGGCAACGTCTAGAGAAAAATTTTCATCGTACAAACGAAAGATCTCCACTTATAGAAATGTTCTCTCCCTTGAATAGTAAAATAAGTGTATGAAAAGCTTGTGTAATTGTAATATTGTTGACACATTTTCTGAAGATTCAGTTCAAAGAAAATAACATCTCAGTGTTAAATGTTCTTCTCTGTGATATTTAATTCTAAACAACAACATTTGAAGAGCATTTATGCCCTTCTATTCAAAGAGAGAATTAGTAAAGGGATTTTTCAGAAAATTTCACAACCATTAAAATATTTTTTTATATAAGAGAACTTTGTAAACGTGAAAATAAAAAAAATTCAAATGAAATATTGGCGAGTGAAAGAATAAACTTTTTTCATCAAGTGCACAAATACGGATGCTCTGAATTATTTAGAATCAAGAACCCTTTACTTTTTAGAAGTCCAGAAATATTGATCTGAAGAAGGCGTGTTGGTGTGAAATATCTAAAATCGTCTGTTGGTTTTCGCAATTCACCTTCCACAGAATGTATTGATGTTATCTTTGTGCCCTTTACAGAGTATGTGTGTATGTGTATTGGTTTGTGTTGGGCCCGTTGCTTAGTGCTGACGGTATCTCCCAATTGGGATAATGCCCAGAGTAAGCGCAATAAGTTTATTCTCAATAGACGTCCGACCCGTGCTAAAATTCTCAGGAGGAAAAAAGAAGGAATACCAAGACCATGTTTGAAATGTATTTACTGCTTTCGCGCCAGTAAAGTGATTGGTAGCGATAATGAATCAATATTTGTATTTCTTTTGCATGTACACTTCGTCTCTGATACATTGTAAGGATACGATCAAATTAATAAAATTAAATTAATGAGGTAGTTTCAATCGGTTCCAAAGAATTTGAAACAATTATGCTACAATATAGAAACAAAATTCATTGTCGAAAACTCTAAGCTATGTATTTATACTAAATATAACGAAAACTTAAATTGATCAATAGTATAAATACCTGTTTTTATAGTAATTGAAGTGAAATTTTTCATGAAAATATGGGTTCTATTTTTCACCTAATATTTCTTCCTGTTCTGTAAACTTTGAAAACATTTTAAACAGTAGCGTAACCAGAGCGTGTCTAAGTATAGTGTTCTGTAAACATCGTTTTCTTATAAAGTTTTAATTTATGCTTCACTTAAAATTTATTTTTATTTGTTTATTTATATGTATTTATTACAAATTCGATTGAGATATTGAATGACCACTATGTTTATATGTTTATTTTTATACTACGTTTATGTTTATTACTATAGAAAATAATAAAAATATTTTTTAAATAAAAAAAATTATATTTTAATTAAATTAATTATTAAACTAATTTAATAATTAATAATTATTTTAATTTAATGATTAATTTAATAATTAAAATTAATTATTAAAATAATTTTAATTAAATTAATAAAAAATATATTTTTGAATGTATCTTCAGCTTCTAAGGGGGAGATGAAACTCTATAAGCGCGCTTTGGAATTAGAACACGAAAATTAAATGTACTATACTGTACATACTATACTGTACGAGTACTATAATGGATTCACAACAAAACACGAAAATGGCAGGTCGGTAAGATCTAGTAATGTAATTCGATTCAATGCAACAGAAGTTATTTTAATCTACACAGACTTTCTGAATAAAAGTTACCCACGCAGCGCAATTTTTATCTTTAATCCTCCGGTTTCAAAGCAAACCTATTGTGTACAAAGAATAAAAACGATCAGATGAGCAATCGGAGGGCAAGGCATCCCGCCTTGGCAGCAAGCAGCCTGTAATCCGGCCATCAATAACGAAGGAGTCGACGCTCTGTGGCCATGGAGCTGCCACAAAGCGGATCGTCGCCGGGCGGCGAGAGACACGCAGGAAGCGGGAAGCGTTTGGCACGCACAAAAGCGCAGTGCGTGGAGGGAGGCGTTCTCGATACGCATGAAAAGGGCGCGACGTCGCGGCCGCCTCGAGGAGCGGCTAAATCCTCTGGAGCCACGGCCTTAATGCGTGTCTCTGCGAAAGGAGAAAAAGCGCGGGGACCCCCACCACCTCCCGAGCGGTTGGGGCAACCATCACGGGGGCAACACCCGCTGGGCGAAGCAGCGTCTAAGGTGCCTCTTGTGGCGTGCGGCAATGAACCCTGCGGGATACATCAAGCGAAATGTAAAAAATATTTTTCAATGTCAAAGAAATATCTGAACAGGTACAGAACATTTCGATTAATTAGTGATTCCCGGCGCGTTAACAGCTAAGGTCATTAGTCCTGTAACTGTAGTGCATGATTTTGCTCGGGAGGTGGCGGTGATCTGCCCCCCCCTTGGATGGCGAGATCCACCGTTTGCTGGCGGGGCTTGTTTGTGTTGTTATGTAGCGCAGGGCTCTGCCTGCTAGCAAGTGCTCGGAGCGTCACAATATCCGTTAAATACGAATCTAAAAAATCAAATTACACAATAAAATGCCTATCTAACATATTACAATATGTAAATCATTCGATTAGCATTTTTGCGCTCCTATAAGATGTGTAAGAGTGACAGGTAAAATAAGTGGAGTGGATGTTATTGCGTGCATACCAAAAACTGCATTTAAGACTGCATATTGTCGCAGCAGGAAGTATTATTCCTTGACGAAGGATATCACGGATAAGAGCCCAAAAATTTATTGCTGATTTATCCTTGAAAATAGATTTTATTACATGGGAGCTTTTTTAAATCCATAATTCAAGTAGTATATTACTTAGTGTAGGGATCACAGAATTTTGAAAACGTGCACAGAATTCACTTCTCCCCATGGCACGTCATACACAGTTTTAACTGTTCTTTTGACGTAAAAATAAATAAATAAAATAAAAAGACATAGGACAAAGAAGATAGAGATAGGTGAATTTCAATGAAGGACAAGAAGTCTGTACTCATATAACCAATGCCACCGCGAATTGTTTTTCCAAATGACGTTTGTGGCTAAAGAAGAAAACAGCAAAACTTACGCAAATACACACCTGACTCAGAGCAAATATCCTGGAAAGGTAAGAAATTAAATTCAACAACACCCCTTTGCGATGTTTAAGATTATAAATAAAAATGATTTTGCAAATTATAATGGTATCCACCACTTCTCAAAATTGTTCTCAGCGAATACAAGGAGTAATTTTTTATTCCGTGAGTCCCCAAAACTCACTCATAAATCTGGAGGATAATTATCAGTATATTACATTCTTAAGATTGTGTCAAAAATATTAGTAAAATACTATTATATTGTAATAACAGCAAAGATCCATAAACTCGCGATTAAAGACGTTAGGTGTCGGTTAAAAATGAAATGTACACCACGTTGGAATCAGGTTCCTGGACTGCGCAGATGATTCCGAATCTGCAGGTCCCTCTATAATTCATTGGCAAAATATGCACTATCCCTGAAAAAACGTTTTTCTCTTCTCAGTCTTTTGAATGACTGGGTGTTTGAACATATTCTTACATAAATTTGGGGAAACAAATCCCAGAGTCTCGATAACGGTGCAACATGTGTACTCACCCACTTACATAAAGAGTCGTTGCTCTGCCACTTAGGTTACTACGTTCTGATCGTAAGATACTGTAACATCTGTAAGTAGCCTAATTTTTTTCTCCAAAGTCACAATAACAATATCCGGTTTGTTTATTCTTATTCTTATTATTATTTATCTTTGAACCGATCGGAATTTTGTTTTATCCGTAGTGACAAGTGATTATTTTTGGTTTATCCGTGGTGACAAGTGATCGTTTTTTCGGTAAATTGTAATTATTCTATATCTTTTTGGGTTTATTTACCCCACGAGTATGTAATTTTTCAGTGTCCAAGATATTAAAAACTTTTGTTGATATCACGTCCTAATTGAATTTTTTAATACTGGATGAATTTGAAAGAGAAAACAATATTCTCCCTTTTTAACATGTCAAGGAACATTAAGGTTTCTTGAAAAGTATGAATTAGGAGTTTAAGCAAATAAAGAGAAACAGGAGAGAAAACTAATCTTTCTCGATTATTGTGAAGAAGCCATACAATTTTGATTATTGTGAAGAAGTCATAATATCATTATTAGTACCCGATGTGATTTTTAAGTATTTCATTTTCAACTAAGAAAGTATGTAATACTAAATGTATTACATATTAAATAGTATGTAATAATAATTATATAGGGACAGTAAAGTGTGGATTCATTTCACAGATCCCAGCCGGGGAAAAGGTTTGAGTAAACCTGGGCTAGAGAATGGCAAATGGCCAGGCCTAGAGCAAATAATTTCGACTGAAAATCAAATGTCTCTAATGAAGCTGCTGTTCCGAACAAAGCCCAGAGCGACTCGCCGAGTCCTTACTGTTCTTCCCATTCCTCTCGCCTTTCCCCATCCCCTAGGGGGCCGCCAAACGGCGTCCTGGCACAGCCCACTACTCGCCACCCGCTGCCACACGACAACCGCCGCCGCCACCCACAACCCGCCATCCGCTCCCCACCGCCTGCCACCCAGTGCCCACCCCTGCCACCCGTCGCGCCGCCCGCCACCCCTGCCGGCCTCTCAGCGCTCGCCACCACCCATCGCCCGCCACCACAACCCTCCACCCAATACCCGCCACCCGCCGCCAGCCGCCGGCCACCCACTGCCCGCCACCCGTCGCCAGCCACCTTCCAACATCGTTGCGCCTCCACCATCAACGGTCACTCTTTCCACCTTCCACCCACCGCCACCCGCGACCACCCGCCATCCGCGGCCCACGCAGCCCAGCCGGAGCCCTCCAGCGAGCGCTGCGCTCAGCGGCGCAGCGGCGCTCGGCCCGGCGAGGCTCGCCGCCTTTATGGGATTTAAAGTGCGCTTGCATTTTTAACGCGCTCCGCGTAACCAGGCGGACGGCCCATATATCCCCAGCGAAGGGCGAGCGACGACGGCGGCGGCGAGCGACGCACGACGCGGCCACCGACGTCGTTTGTGCTGACGTTTGAATTTTAATTGAAATTAGCCGCGCTTGATGGATTCGCCCTTTATCTACGCGCTTCAAGAACGTCTGGCCCGCGCGCGCGGCCGAGGGCTGCCGAGGGTGCGGGCGCGGGTGCGGGGACGGCCGGCAGCGCGTGGAAAGGTCGCTTAATCGCCTGCAGGGGGGAAGGGGACCGCGGGGGCGGGGTGGGATGAGAGGGAGGGGGCGGAGATCGCGCGAGGGGATCTGGGGTGCGGCGCAGGCGTCGCGGGGGGTGGCCGCCCGCAGCTCACGCGATACGGGGTGCTTCTCTGCGCGCCTCATCACCTCCTCATAATGGATATCGGTTGTATCCAGACTAAACTACCGGTCTTACCAGGACTTTGATACGTAATGCTTGATAATGCGTGGTTGGCTTGGATTGCACCAATCTAGGGCTTCTACTTGGAGTCAATGCGTTGGAATGGCTTAGCTGGCTGTGGGGATTCCGAAACTTTTCTCTCGTCTTTATGAAAGGAGATGACTGCGGGGTGCCGTGTACGTTTACGTTTCGATGTTTTGACTTGTGTCTGCGTCAAAATTATCACAGTTGTGCCCTGGGACCCTTTTGTTGCTCGGCTCGTCAAATGAACCAACCACCGGAAGCGGTCCCCCTGCGTGGGTAAAGAACATCGAGGCCCCGTAAATCTAGCGGACGTTGCGCGGTCAGCCTCTCTGGGCTAGCAGCGTCCCTCTGCGTCTTCGAGCCCCAGGTAAACAGCCCTACCTGCATCATTTGTGTTGATTTATTATGGGCCACAGACTGCAGAAATACAATTCAAAAAATCTCATGAGTGTTCACAACTCCTACATCAACAATGTTTTTTAAATAAATTAATATCAACGTACGAGTAAGGGTTTTTATCACGTAGGTCCCAGGAGGAAATGTGAAACGTATGGGGTAAAATCACATCGATCTCACCATTATTATAACCAACTTCTTGCGAGATATCTCTGTAATGGATGCGTTGCCTGCGTCGTTATATAATCATTTTTATTTAACGGAGAAATGCTTGAAAACGTCACGATGAAATTCATTTGTTAAAATCAGATATATCCCACAGTTTCGTTAATTAATCGAAATTTTTATTAGCCATAATTCTTCATCTAGTGTGGTGAAGGCATGGCGCTTCAATTATTCTTCAGAAATTCCTAGCGTGCATTTTCCTCAAGCAACTGGGTACGCAATAAACATTTCTTATATGTATAGTTTTTAGAAATTAAGAGTAAAAACGGAAAATTGTATTTATTTATTAAACATAAAACATATAAACGTTGTGTAACGGCCTATGTGAAGGCGTGAAATCTGCGCACCCCTTCCTAGGACCCCTTCCCTAACTCTTGTGCAGATGAAGTTGAATTACGAATACAAGTAACAACGAGCATTTTGGCTATAATTGAAAAGAAAATATTCGCTCCGGTGTAATAGAAACAATTTGTATAGGCAAATCAGCTATACATTTTTACTATATACCCCTTATCGTGTTCTTCCTGAAGGAATCGACTTACTGTCCAGAGAACATGAATGAAGAAGTGAATAACTATCCCCCACCGAGCTCGATAACATGTGCACAGATTGTGAAGTTACACAAAAAGTTTAAGAATAAAGTTTAAGGATTAAGTTAAGGTTTTGAGATAAAAGTTTATTAAATTCAAAAAACATTTATTTTGGGTATGCGAGTAAGGGAGTGTGCGATTTGTAATTTTCATCCCAAATGTTTAACAATTATTGAGTTTATATAATGACATCTTATTTCAACGTGATTAAAATAAAATCTGATATCAGGCCATTGCACGATACTCATAATAATTTCAATACTCACTGCATTATGTACAATGCTACTTCTAAAAATCGATATGTTCCCAGTTTTTCACGAAGAATATTACGTGCTGCAAATCGATTATGTAAATATTTTCTAATCTAATCTATTTAATCGATTAGTATGTAAATATTAGCAAATCAAATTTTCTGTAATATTCACATAACGACACTAATAATTACCACACACCCTCTTGATAAAGGAATGAACCATGAAAGACGTGCGTTTATTGTATTTACCCATCAGTTAAACTTCGACATAATTGAATCACGGGTTATATGCTGATATAAGTAAGTTTTTATTTCAATAATATCATATTAAGATATATAAGAAAAAACATTTTTGAGCTTCATTTTTCCTCCAAGTGAGAATTTTATCTGTCGTTTGAAATTCAAGGCAAGGTATGCGAGGGACAAGAAGTATTTTCTGATCTCATTCTAAGAAACTGTATAAATTGATTTTAAGAATCCGCGGCATTCTCTTCGATTTGAATTCAGGAAAAATATGACACAATTTGTTATCTACCTCAACTGATGTTATGACATTGCTTTGATATCTGAGCTCATTGTAACATTGCTTGCACGTGGGTGACACCATAGGAATTATTAAATTTCTGATCAGGTTTTCTCCAGAATGTGGGAAAAAGAATATTAGCATTAAAACGAAGAATTCCTGTACATCTCAAAAGAATATTCCCTAATGATAACTATACTGACTCGTATTGAATTATTCACCAAATACTTTCTAGTGGAGACTCCAGCATCTCTTTCTTTCGTATATGTATGTCAGTGATGACGTAGGTGATAGCGTTTCTTTACTGCCCCTCTCCCTTGAGGGATATTGTCAACGGAGTATCTCATGGTAGTGAGTCAAACAGGTTCGCGTCCAACAGTTTGGGTAAGTGCCTAATGATCACGCTGGTAAATATTTTTACGGGAGATTTATAACGGATGATGATTTGTGGTGTTTTTCTTTTGTCATTTATGACAGAATAAAAGGTGAAAACATATTCGTGTTGGTCTGACGCGGAATTCGAATCCAAAAGCAATGCATAAGCCGTTGGGAATTTGAGCGCTTATTCGGTTTCGCACGATAGAAACATTCGATAACGCAATCGGCAGGGGAAAATTTCAATGAGTAAATATTTGTGGATTGAAATGGGGTATCCGAGGAAAAACACTGTAAACAACTTCTATGCAAACCGAGTAAGATGACATTACAATTTCTCTGATCGAAAGGTCCTAATTTTGACGATGGAGGATTTTTGATACTAGCTCAATAGCTAGGTCGAATTCAGCCGCGCTTGGAGGAGAATTCTAGAAATCCTTATACATACACGCACTACACAGTCAAAAGAACTGAGTGTCGGGAGAGCTTTTCTGCTAGGTCGAATTCAGTCGCTGCCTGGAGGAGAATTCTAGCGGCCGGCTGCTCTGATCGGTAGTTTTCCGTGGTTTCTATGATCAACACCAGGCGAATGCCGGAGTAGTACCCTACCAAACGGGCTACGGACCACGCGCAATCTTTCCTTTCTCGTCCTTGTCCTGTCCTATTCTCTCCCCTCTCTCTCTCACACACACACACACGCTTACACTAACATGCACTACACTACCATATACTGCGGGAGACCCGACGGGAGCTTAGAGCTTGCGGGCTGGGGCGGTGCCCCGCTGGTGGGAGAGTCCTGGTTAGGGGGCAACCCCACTAGCCGACGGTAGGTCGGCGCCGGATCTCGCCATTCAGCGAGGGAAGATCACCGCCATCTCCCGAGAAAAAAATGCATTACACAAACGGGACTAATGACCAAAGCAGTTAACGCGCCCGGAAACACGAAAAAAATCAATCAATCAGTGTCGAGAGACCAGTTGAGACCGTGGAGCTTGTCCCGTCTGGCGCCTGGAGAAGAAACCTCCCGCTAGACGACGTGTTGGTCGACGTCGGATCTCAGGTTCTAGCGGGGAAGGAACACTGCCACTTTCCTAGCTATGACATGCACTACACTTACCGGACTAACTACCACATCCGTTGACGCGCCGGAAAACGCGAATCAATCAATCTTGTTTCCCGATGAGCATGACGTTCTGGGGCGCGAGAATCGCGGCAACGCGCATGGCGGAAAAGCGCGGCGTCCAAGGCGCTGCACAGCTCTATCGCGCGCCTAGGAGCGCTGCGTTCCCGCCCGCGCCGCCCCGCGAGCTTTGTTATCGCCTATTAAAAGGCCGGAGGCGGCGCCGGAGGGGAGCCCGTTTGTCCGATGATGAGCCCTCTCAAAACAGCGGCGCGGCCCATATATCAGCGAGGCGCAAACGGCGCGGGGGCGCGGGGGTGCGGCGACAGGCCGGGTGAGAAATGGCGCCGGGTCCAGGTGTCATGCCCCCGCCGCCCGCGCCCTCGCCCGCCCTCCGACGCCCTATAAAAATCTGCACCCTACGCCCCCTCGCTCTTCTTATTACGCCCCCATTAGGGCGGCCGGGGGCCGGAGGAGGAGGAGTAGGGGCGGCGACGGGCAGGCCACGCAGGAAGTCGCGCGCTCTCTAAGCCGATTGCCCGCCCATTTGTCAGCCAGCGGCGCCATTGTTGGCGGCGGAGGCCGTTACCGCTTCCTCAGCCCGCGCGGAAGTCACCCTCTCGCCGCCCGCCTGCGCGCTCCGCGGGTACAATGGGCCGTGAAATTCTTCCAACGCGAGGGGGCGGGGTGGCGGCCGCGCGGGGGCATCGCAAAGGGCGCTTAGGCGCTCGCCGGCCGCGGTGTCGGCGCCCCGCAGCGCGACACGTGTACGCTGCACCCCTGCGCCCCGCGTGGCGCGGAGCGGCAATCCCCGGCGCGGTGTCGCGCTCCGCGGGGCGCCCGCACGGAACACCAGATCAGCAACAGCGCCCGCAGCGCTCGCCCCTCCCCCGCTGCTCTCCCCCGACCGCCTCCCGCCCCCCCCCCCCGCCCCCTCCCCGCCGCGGCCCCTCTCGGTCCCGCCCCGCGGCGCCTCTGCAACCAATTAATTACCGAATGACCGGCCGAAGGTAGCGACGCTATTTGCACAGTCCAATTAATATTGAAACCGGCATGTTTCCCGAGCATTATTAAAAGTAGCCATTAAGAGCTCGGAACAAATGTGGCGCGCGCAACGGGAACGCGGGTGAGCGGCGAGTGGCTGACGGGGCGCGCATGGGGGAGCGTGGAGCGTGAGCGGAGCGTGCAGGGGTGGAAGGGAGTGGGCGGGGGTGTTGCGATGCGCCGATGGATGCGTCGCTCGCGCGTGCAGCATTGGATTGAAGGGGAGGCGCGTTTGCATGGAAGTTGCCGTCATGGTGTTCCACGCTCAACCTAAGTCACCAAGCAGAAAACAGAAAATTTTGCATCGTAAAAACGTTATCGGTAGGTGTTTTAACACAGCTCTGTGACATTATCGTTCACCTTTTTTATATAATTTCAAAACGTCATAATAAAAATTATTAATAACGCTATTTCCGAATACTGTTCTTATGAATATCACCCATTCGTCAACGTGCGATCGAATCTTTCGTCTTACGTAACCGAACACAATATTTTACTGGTTGACACCTAGTAAATCCTATTCTTTACGTACTATCAGAAAATAATACTGAGTTGTATCCATTCCGTTATCTAGTCACAACAATTGCAGCCAAGAATATTGAATCAGTTTTGAATCCCAATCCATGTACACAACTCTGTCAGCAACGTGGAATGAATATTATCCGATTTCTTTAGAGCGTTATTTCGATTAAGTGATTTAGAATTAGAGAACTGTAAATATTACAAACAAGAAGAGACCAAAATACGTGATATATGATGGGATGAGGAATAGCTATTTTTAGCATGGATGTGTAAACCAAGAGATCATCCGAGCTTTTCAAGAATGAATCAGAGGAAACAAAGAAAAATTCTATCTTGATGATATTCCCATATTTTACGGAAGCAAGCAGAAAAATTGAAAGTGCAGTCGAGTGTTCAGTTTAGTTAACGTCAAATCTGAAATTCGGAAATGAGGAGGAATTCTAGCACTTCGCCTCCAATTGCAGTTCAAAGTAACGCGATAGCAACGATGAGACTAAATCTCGAACTACCACTCATTTCAAACTGAATACTCCAATAATTGACTAAGTTTGCAGCAAGCCCTAGCAAGCATAAATTCAATCAACTATGATTAATTATTAATAAAAATTATAATGTTCATTAGGGACCAATATTGACTATGGTAACATGAATAATAATTTGAATAACACGCTAATTTAATTGTGAGCTACACGGTATACATGAGCAAATTATGGGATATAATACTCTCTCTTTACTACAGGCCTCTTTGCAGCCTTGAAATATTCATTGTGTAATGGTTGAATAGGGGTTGATCAACCCTCTGCTGAATACTATGAGAATAATAGCCAGCCTCTCACTGATTCACATATGTTTTTTCTGGATTCACGATTTGTTCAGCAGGTAAATGAGGCTTTGGACGTTGGAAAGTGAGGTCAGGAAAATTCTTCAGCGGTGCAGTGGACCTTCGAACAGATCCCTTTGTCTGTTGGTTAAACACATTCCCCTTCGTTCAATAACAATATTTTCCCAGTCGTACTCCAATACGAAATGTGAGCAATTACTTACGGGTGTCAGTGCAAAAATTATCTAAGCGTTCTTTGCCGTGCTGACATACCGTGTAAACAGAAAGGCATTCAGAACAAAGAGGAGATAAAGAGCACACACATGAAATTGCGCCACCCTTTCTTGGCACGTTATCCAAACCTACTTTCGTAGTGCGCGGTCATGGAATGAGCTGCCGCCGGACCGGCCTTTTCATTTTGCATTAGCACGCGACTGCGCGGCACTTGGCGACCACGCTGCAAACGGATTCACGCCCCAGATCCATTACTCTGCCTCGTCACGAGATGATGCCAGACAAGGCAGACGAACGGCAAGAGAAAGTTGTGCGGCTCATTTGTAACGAGTGCTTCATGTCGTAATGGAGTGTGATGCGTCACTTTTGGAGTGTGAATGGTGTGCGAATAGAAGACCTTATAGTTTTGTTTGTTCTGGAAGCCGTCATTAATATGTAATTAATGAATATTATGTGGAGATTTATGTGGGTTATTATCAATGTGGAGATTGAGATACAGTGAAACCTGTATTAACCGGACATTACTGGTTCCGACAAAAATTGGCAGCCAGTGGTAGTGTCCACATAAAGGTTACGATATTACTGGAAGTGTAACACATATCTAATATTGTGCTAATTGCTAGGAAATGAAGTATGTCTTTTGTAATATTTTTAATTGCCATGAATGTCAAAATACCATTTAAGCAACTGCCGTCTGATAACTGACAAGAAACACTGCCTGTGTAAAAAGACCTTTAGTCGAGAAAGACAGTTTCCGTCCTCACCGAATCGAACAAGCAATCTAGACTTGAAATTGATTTGTCAGACGGCCCTACTGTAAACATTCTACAGAATGCTGTAGAAATTTTACAGAAGGGCCGAATGACAAGGGAATTAGCGAACGGCCTTCTGATTGGATTTACGCACGCGGCATGCTCCGCGAATCCTTAACAAAATTACACAGAAGGGAAGCATGAGCTAGCAAATCACAGGAGTGGGTGAATCAAAAGTGTTGTTGCTTCATAAAGCAATTTTATTAATTAAAATCATTTGTTGTTACCTCAAACATTAATTTCCTTGCGAGATAAGCGAGCATAGGTGTCACTGTTCGAAATAATCTGACGATGCATACTGTCGCAGGAATAAATTAAATCAACAGTAATCTCCAATATTTTTACATTCCTTACTACCTACAGTTTGAAATCAATGAGGCGACCGGTTAATTGTAATTGTTAATAAAAGTCAATCTCCAAAATGTGCCTGACCATTTGCCACTGAAAATACGGAATATTTGCACGTGCCGTGTGGAAAAATCAATCGGTTGCCTCCAAAAATGGCCTTTAATAGAGGTGGCCATATAATTAGGCTTCACATTACATAAGAACGAAAAAATATTTCGATGTTGAAATATTTTAGTGTATTCTATCTAAAACTTCAGCAATATCTATCTAAAAAAGTCATCTATTCTATCCCCACCAGTTTTGTTATTCACGAAGAAAAATAGAAAGCATCGACTTTTCGTACGAAATATAACACTTAATATTTCAAAATTACTGACCTCGTCGAATTTGGCAGCAATTGAGAGATCTGGAAGAGCTTATTAAATTTTATAACGGAGAAAATAAAAAAAATAGAGGTACAATAGCTTTTTTCAATGTAAAAAGTTTACTTTTCAACTACAAGATATCTCAGCTCCTTTATGGAAAGTAATAAAACAACTAAATACCACTAAAATCAACAAACTGGATAGACACATCAGAGTTTGACAATAGTAATACAAGAGCACATAATATCTCGAATTATTTGTATCGACTACTCAATATTATACTACTTCATAAAAATGAAAAAAGTGTTTCAAACGAGCAAAAATGTTTCTCCTCGCCGAGATTAGACCTCAGGACCTATACTATATTTCAATTGAAGCTTCATGGTTTATACCGAATCATCAAATTCACAGAGAACTCCAAATCGATACAGTGCTAGAACATATAAAAAAGTTGTAAATAATTTTTATTCTTCCCTCCCCTCATCTGACCCCGCTCTGAAATTCCATCTAGGCTAAACAGCAAACATCCCAAGTCGAATCAAATCAAAATGTTGCAAAGATTTGCTTAAACCTCCCTAAACTAATAATATCATGTAGAATCTTTGCTTTTTCCCTTCTTATTGCTCGACAGGGCAATTCTAACAATTTATCTCTCCAAATCAAGATTAAAATTCAATAGCTTCTAAAAGAAAACTAAATATTTAAATGAGTCAGAGAAATTTAACCTCAATTTATCAAGGAATGCTCAAATCCCAAAATGTCAGGATGTAAAACCGAAATCCCTCGAAAGACCTTCGGTCGAACGAGAAGAAATAAATTTAAAAAAGTCCCTTTCTCGACCTAGCGCGCTACCCCTGCACCAACATCCGCATGGCCGAACTCAACCTTCTCGTCGCTTAAAAAACTTGATCATTTGAATTTGTAATTCTCAGAAATTCAGATATTTTCATTTTTCAGTAATTGAAGATATAGTTTTAAAGAACAGATTTCATTAAATAATAAAAAACTTATTAATACTCTAGTTTGCAAAGTTAATTTTTTTGCATGCAAATTTTCGTAATTACAGTTCGCCGAAAACTGGATCTGCTCCACTTTTGAGTCCACTATAAAAATTCTATTTAAAAAAAAAGAAAACTTTGGAGCCGATTTTATGGAAAAAGGTGTTTAAATATTGCCTATATTTCAAGCAAAATGTTGGGAGAAATATTTTCGGAAAATTATACATAAATTCTATCAATATTTGCTTTTGAGGAACAGATTTTATTAACTTTATTATATCTCTATCTTTAATATTACAAATTTGAGAAGACATTGAAAAGTTTTTGGACTTTTAGAATTTTTGAAAAGTCAGGACTTTGTTCGAAAATGAAACATGCACCATTTTCAAGTGTCTTGCTGTATCTCAAGAAAATATTTAAAAAATAATTTTGACTTAATTTTCAATAAAGTTTTCAAAATGTTATTAAGTCTTCGAGTTAAGTATCCCCAAAAATCAAAATATCCAATTCAGACTCGCAGGCCCTCGAGTTCGTTCAGATCAATCCCAGAATATCAGTTTTGGAGAAAATAGTTTGAATGGTTTAGGCTCTTACTTTGAGCACAGTCGGATCACAGACGTTCTCCCGTCAAGTTTTCAGTATCAATGACCCACCAAACATGGATTCTGACTACTTACGGTGTTAGTGGGAATAATTTGCTACTTACAGAAACACTATTTATTCACTTTTTCGGAACCAGTGCTCTACAATACGAGGTTTTTGCCGAACAATTGCGGATTTCCGCCGCAACATTACAAGCTTTTTTATTTACTACATACGTACGTGGTAAGGCGAGAAAGTAAAACTGAAATATAATCCTTCAAGTCAATTCGGTTTCTAATATCATGTTCTAAATAAGTAAGTCAGAAATAACAACAATATCAAAAGTTTAATGTTAAAGATTTATGAGGTTCAGTATCCAAATCAGTAACATACAATTTGTCAATATTCCGTCTGTAGAGCATGCCACCAGATTCCACAATACCAGGAGATACCCATATGCAACGTGCAACTCTGTTCCTTCCGAAGAATCTCCAGGGCGCTATCCAGTTCACTACCACTTGTCACTCAGCACAGCGCGACGGCTTGTTCTCTCCCTGTTCAGATTTCGTATACTACATACTTCATGATCAACGAATACGTTTTATTACGAATTAAGTTTTTGGGTTCAGTGTACGCGTAGGCTTTTTTAGTAAGTTTTTGGGTTCAGTTCTGCCACTTTAGCTTGCTTTCAATTTTGATATATTACACTGAAAGAATTGTAACATGAACCATAACAATCTCTTCTGGATCTGTCCTCTTCAAATATTGTGAAACAATCTTAATTATGTGAGCTGAGGTGAAGCAACTCTCTCTAGCCAGGCCTGCAATATACTCCTCGCCCAAAGTTTATTCCAGTATTTGCATTGCTAGGTTTTGGTGCGATTGTCGGACAACGATAATGAGTTTCTGACATTGTGAAAAGCACGGTGGCTCCGCTGCAAGTGCGCCGCAGACAAAACGTGTTGAACTGCGCAAAATATATTGTTTTTTTATAGCTTCTGAAGCAGAAGCAATTGTATAGAATCATCTCTCAATTTTTTTTCTCTAACAATAATTTGAATCCAGTTTTATGCTCCTACAATAAAAACTTAAATACCCCGTTGGACTAAACTGAAAAACTTGGAATAATTTTAACTTAAAAATGGGAGTTTTCCGGCAAAATAAAAAATAGTATTTTGTTTCTCGTAATAAAAAAATCTTTACACATTTTAGAAACCATGAGATCTTCCATTTACCAAATTTTGGGATTCAAAATACATGTGTTATATTTATACTAATTTCTCCCCTAATTTTTTTAATTATATCAAACGTAAATTAAATGTGAATTATAGCGTACGTTTTTAAACATGCCATATTTAACTATTATTAACAACTGTCATAACCAATCGAAACACTTGTATCACATTAATCCCGTGTTTATGTTCATTAATGTACTTTCGGGCACTGCCTGACAACGGCATCAATATACGAGCTGACATCGACTGAAGCACCTCTAATTAGGCATTACCGAAGACGCGTGGAAAGAGTCTTGGTTCGGAACAAGCAGTCTACAAAACGGTCTATGCGCCACGTGGAAATATTTCTTTACACAATTTCCAAAAAGGCCATTTTTAAAATGTATTTATAAAGTTCAATATTTGTCGAATTTGCTACCGGGAGCGGTGGCTCAGTGCATCAACAGATGTCACTGCAGCGCCTCTGACCTGGAGATCATAGGTTCGAGTCCCGATTTTCAACTCTAGCTTTTCAGCTGGATCGAATTCAGTCGCTGTCTGGAGGAGAATTCTAGCGGCCGGCTGCTCTGATCTGTAGTCTTCCGTGGTTTCTCCGATCAACACCAGGCGAATGCCAGAGCAGTACCCTAATAAACGGACCGCGCGCGATTTTTCCTTCCTGTTCCCTGTCCTATCCTCACGCCTATACTAACATGCACTACACTACCACACATGCCGGGAGACCGGTCGGGGACTTAGAACTTGTCCCGGCTGGGGCAGTCCCCGCTGGTGGGAGATACCTGGCTGGAGAAAACCCCGTTAGCTGACTAGGTCGGCGCCGGATCTGGCCATCCAGAGAGGGAAGATCACAGTCACCTCCCGAACAAAAACACGCACTACACTTACGGGACTAATGACCATAGTATTTGTCGCGCCTGGAATCACTATCAATCAATCAATCAATCAATCGAGTTTGTTGTCGTCTACTGTAAATCATAGTAACAGGTATAAAAATGAAGGAAAACTTCTTTTAAAACAATTTCCTTTTCCATGAAATAAAGTGTAATAAATGCAGTTTTGTGTAAATAAGTATAGAAACGTTGTTTTTACTTTCTGACATACGTAGTGTAGAGGAGCCACCAAATTTACCTTTTGTCATAGAAAGCTTTAGTTTCACTATATCATGCTCAAAAACTGCTATGACGAATGAATTACTTGCATTGTTTAATAATTAACACAAGTTTACTCGTGATGCTGCAAATCGATTTCCATTCGGAAACTGCCGAAAATTCAATTACGAAAAGTTTAGTGATATACACGTTTCGGGGATTGTCTTTATCAAATAAAAACGACTTTTTATGTTCTCGTCTTACAAAAATCAGAACACAATTCATTCACATCAGAATACCTACAATTCACACAATTTGAATATTTTTCAACTTAAGATTATATTAATGACTTTAAAATCCATGCGAAGAATGCTGGATCTTTGATTTTTCCACTTCCAAAGTTAATTTACCGGTTAATTTATTTTAATTAATTACCGTTTTTCACGTGCACGTCGAAAATATGAGCATTATCGAAATACCTCCATATACAAGCATTAAAGTAGATACTTGTCCCGGCTGGGGCAGTCCCCGCTGGTGGGAGATACCTGGCTGGAGAAAACCCCGTTAGCTGACTAGGTCGGCGCCGGATCTGGCCATCCAGAGTGGGAAGATCACAGTCACCTCCCGAACAAAAACACGCACTACACTTACGGGACTAATGACCATAGTATTTGTCGCGCCTGGAATCACTAACAATCAATCAATCAATCGAGTTTGTTGTCGTCTACTGTAAATCATAGTAACAGGTATAAAAATGAAGGAAAACTTCTTTTAAAACAATTTCCTTTTCCATGAAATAAAGTGTAATAAATGCAGTTTTGTGTAAATAAGTATAGAAACGTTGTTTTTACTTTCTGACATACGTAGTGTAGAGGAGCCACCAAATTTACCTTTTGTCATTTACCCGTTTTTCACGTGCACGCCGAAAATATGAGACAACACTCAAAAGCACAAATGCATTTATAAACTTTTTCGCACAATTATGTCGGGCGCTAGAGAGTGTGGTGACTTCTACTCTACGGCATAAAGACCCTATTACCCTATGATCCTATGACCTCTATGTCAGAAAAGCCCTCTTTCGCGCAATTGTCTCGCGGCGGCGCTTTAATCTCACTACATCATGCTCAAAAACGACTACGACGAATGAATTATTTGCAGTGTTTAATAATTAACACAGGTTTACTCGTTTACTTGCGCGGATCATTTGAATTCCCGAGTCTTATACAAGTGTCCCACCTATGGGCCACTCCCATTAACTTGTAAACGGTTCATGATACCGAAACAGTTTTCGGTCAACAATGCAGAATCATGGGGCAAGTGATAGGCTGTACAGATATTGTTCGTAATATTTTTAGTTTTTGAGACATTTAATCATCTTTGAATTTTTAAACGGAACCCTGAATTTTTCTCATCAGCAATGGATAGATCACGTAGAAAGAGGAATGCAATGATGTATCACATGTTAATATTTTGATAGAAATTTGAGTAGAAAAAATCACTTTTTGACATGTGATTTTAATTTAAACAGACAATATTTTCTGTAGCAGCCCTTGCAAGTGTCGCCTTTGGATGAGGAGGTCTTCGCGACGCTGAGGCCGAGACTGGCGGTGGCGCCGCGAAGTAAAGGCCACCTTCCCCAATGGCGACAGTTGCAAGGGCTGCTACAGGAAATTTTGATGGTTTCATTTAAAATCGCAGGTCAGAAAGTATTATTTTATAATCAAACTACTATAAAAAAGCATTCACAAATGATACATCATTATATTTCTCTTTTTAAGATCTACCCATTGTTATTGAGAAAAATATAGTTTCATTTAAAAAATCAAAGATAATTAAATTTCTCGAAAACTAAAACCATTACAAGCAATATCTTCACTGCATATTACTTTCCCCATGATTCGGTGTTTTTGAGCGAAAACTGCATTTCGTGAGCCGTTTAGAAGATATGAGGGTGGCCCACAGTTGGTGGCACACTCGGTATAACGAAATTATGACACAAATGAGAGGAGAGAAGGGGCAATACTTTACAATTCAATGCGTTGATATAATATGTTTACCAAAATATATTGTTACGTGCCAAATTATTACGCAAAAGAAACAATAAAACAACCGAGAAAATTTTAAGAATGAAACAAAATATAAGATCTGAAATGTAGGATAAGTTCGTACATATTTTGTAAAGAAAGTTTTAAGATCTCTAAAAAACATTAGAGCTACAACAAATCATACTTACTCGCATTAATTCTAAATTTGCAATTTTCGAAAATTCATAGAGTTTAACAAAAATGAGACCCGCGCCATTCTTTTAAGTGTCCCTAATAAGTACCAAAGTTCGTCGAAAAAAGTAATGAAAAAATTTGGAGTGGTTTTTGTGAAAAAAATTAAAATTGCCTATATTTTATGCAAAATTACAGGAACACTCATGATTTCGAAAAATTGAATAAGCCCTAATTTTATAAATCTGTCTTTAAAGAACAGATTTCATTAATGAAAAAAATACCTATCTTCAATATTGTAATTGTAGCAAGACGCCCCCTCAAATTGCACTTTTGTAATTTTCGAAAAATCAGGACTTTGAACGAAAATGAGAACAGCGCCATTCTCTTAAACATCTTTTACGCTATCCGAGGACAATTAAAAAATTTGAAGCCATTATTGAGAAAATTTTAGAATGATTTTGAGGCTTCATGTAAAGTACACTCAAAAATCCAAATATCGGTATTAAAACTGGTTCGTTCAGATAGATTGGGGAATGCCAATTTTGGAGAAAATCGGCTGAACGGTTCAGGTGCTAGCGTTGACCACCGACGGAAGAATGGTCGGAAGGACGGGCCGACGCACAGACACACGGGTAGACAGACGTTTGGTCGTCAATCGATTTTTAGGTATCATGGACCCACAAAGCATTGCTTCTGCGTACACCACGTGTTAAAGGAAGTAATTTACTATATATAGGAACAGGAGATATACACTTTTTCGTTATCAGGGTCCCTTCCCTTCTTACGAAGTACGAGGAAGTAAACATCTAAAATAAGCACAATACTTTTAAAGCAGCTTCTCCACTCGTATAGTCGTATTTTACTCGTATGTCGATGCCCAACCCTTCTCCAATTAAATATAAAAATTTGTATTATAAAATGCACTGGGAAGGTTTTTATTAAAAATAAGATTTATGAAATAAGTTTATCATATCAGAATTATTTTGTACTTATCGCTAATAGCGCTAATTTCTTTCTGTATTCAGAAATCAACTTGTAGCTTAGGGTAGGGATCCCTGAATTAATAACGCGTGCACTTCTCCCTGTAGCACGTCACACAGTTTTTAACTCTTTTTGACGTAAAATAGAATTTAAATAATTCAAAAATATTAATGATAAAAATTTATTTCAATTTGAAGACTTGCGCGCTTAATTTGATATGAACTTCAAATAATTATAAAAATTATCGGTATTTAACATTTCAACTCGTGTAATAAGTAACATTTTTCATTTTAGTATACGCCGAGCAATGTGTTTCTTGTATATGTAATAAAATGTAAGAATTTTATTTTATTTTTTTTCAATAACGTAGTGTATACTTCGGAAGTTATAGTTTTCCAAAAGTAGCTTAGGGACTCTGCATGCCCCGCACGAGCATCTATTAACTTGTTACTTAAATATTATGACGAATATTGTCATACCTTGTGTAACCTCAGTGACTCCATACTCTCCCTACACACCGAGTTGCCTTCTCACAGACTGTCTGTGGTGATGAACAATTTTTTCAGTGTTTTAACACTGCCGAGGCTTTCACAGAATCACTTCGCATGGACTTGTAGTGAGGTGGTAATCAACACTAATTTCAAAGTTTTAGCTACAGCAGGATATGTTTTACGTAGAAACCAGATGTTTCGTCTCCCAGAAAAGGTCATTATAATTCGTATCTAGAAAAGAATTTCTACCGAGGGACCGTACGTATCTGGCGAAAAGTCTACACATTATGCTTGGTGTTTGGCAAAGACATCTTTTGGCCATGCCAACGATGGGCTAACAATGTCATAATAATCGTGGAGAAAACAATGGCAAATCACATTCTTTCAAAAACCAGATGGTAATAAATGATAATGCTTGGTGAATCCTTATCGTCGTATTGTTCTGTAGTGGTACTCTTTAATTTTAAACTTACTTTACAAAATAATCATGAACTTACCCATATTTCTGATCTTATATCTTTGTTTATACCTAAAATTTCCTCATTAATTGTATTGTTTCGTTTACATGAATTTGGCTTGCAACAGAACAAGTCAACAAATTGCATTGTGTAGAACGTATTGTACAGAAGCTTTTCTCTCGTTTCTATCATATTTTGGTTATCTAAGACTTATTTATGAAAATGCCCCGTGCACTTGAATTATAACGCACTTGCGCTTGCATTATTTACTTAAGCGTGTCCGTACTGATTTCGGGAGCAACAGAATGTTAATTATTTAACACTGCAAATAATTCATTTGTCTTTCTAGCATGATGTGAAACTAGACTGCCGTCGCAAAAGAGGAGCGGAAGCGGGCTTTCCTCCTCTTTTATCCAGAGGACCAAGAAGTAGCCGTTTTGCAGCGCGCTTTCTTTCGCATCTCAATGAATTGTCAGTAAATTAAAGTTAACATATTTTCATTTTGTAGACAATTTTATCAACTTTACACGAAGGTCATTTCGACAAAGTGCATTGTTCTAGAGATATAAGCGAAAAATCGAGAAGAATACATGTTCAGGGTTGTTTACAATGTTCAATGTGAAGCCGGCATTTATAAATGTGGCAAACCTCAAAACCGAATTCAGCACCCAAGAAACATGTAGGACCGATGAGAAAAAAAAATTCCAGAATTTTTTCGTGGGCTGGATACCTTGTGACTGGACTACGTACACCTTTTTGCTGCTCGTTTGTTCTAATATAGTTTTACCTGTAATAATACCTAACAAATAAAATTACAACAAACATGCAACAACAATATCAATATCAAGGGAATATCAAGGAAAGCCAAATAGGGAATATCAAGGAAAGCCAATTCTTCAGAAGAAAAAATAGAGTTCAAAACTAATTTAATCTTATTACGCTATGAAGCGTGCATTACTAAATAAGATAATAAAATACTCCTTCCAATTCAACGACACGTAATTTATATTGTAGCTTGCTGGTGCAGTGTCGAAGGTAGTAAATTCGATCGGATTGAAAAATTGGTAAGTCTGACGTTCCAATTTTTTCCTGAGATTTTCATTTTTATATAACCTTAAATGAAAGTCTCAAGCGGGATCATATCGCTTTCAATACCCCTACTCATTATTAGGACAGTCTTATCTAGGCCATTGCAAAGGTCAGGGACCATGGAATGTAGCAGATCTATGTATGCTAAACAATCTCAACTAGACTGCTGATAGAGCACAAAGCTGAATGAGAAGTAAAAGGATTCCGTTAACAAGAAAATCTGACGCTTTGTGTGTTTTGTTGTAGATGAAAAAGAGCACGAGGAAGAGAAGAAAGGAAAGAACCCGCTCTATTAGGTACAGTGCCCTGGCAACGATCTCCGAGACGCTTCCAACTCGCTAGGAAACATATCGTGAGCACCTACGCAATAGAACCGCCATGAAGGGAACTTCAACTGCCTAACAATGAAGACGAAGAACAACAGGTCTTTTCTCCGCCCACGCCTCACTCGCGCCGAGTGGGTCTCTCGCTTGGGTTAGGATCTTAAGCGCAGTCGGACGCACTAGAAGCTGGGCGCGGCGGTCCGTCGCGGGCCGTGGCGGGGCGGGTGCGGGGGCGGGGACAGACGGACGGACGGGCGCGCTGGCTGGCGTCCACAAGAGGTAGGGCGTGAGACTCCAACGAGAGGCTGGGCGTGACGCGGCGTACAGGGTCAACCGTGGGGGCGGAGAGCGGGCGGGGTGGCGGCGGGCGGGGGCTGGGGAGGCGAGCGAGGGCAGGTGAGTGCGGGCGAGGACGAGAGAGAGAGAGGGCGTGGCAGAATCGCGCGGTGAGGACACCGGCGCGGAAGGAGGGAAGAGGTGGGGTGCGGTGGGGACGCGGCAGGTGCGGGAGACCTAGACCCGTGCTACTCGGCCGCCGCAAATATTTATATGGGATGTCTGCGAGGGCAGCGGCGAGAGGCATTGTCCGGGCCTCGGACCGCTGACGACATGGTGGCGGCGAGTTGGCCAGAAGAAGACCACGGGCCGCACGACGCAGTCACAACCACCGCCGTCGCCGCCGCCGGCCTCAAAACCTGTTTACCTAACATCCGCCGCTCGCCTCACCGCCGCTTCGCTCATTGTGCAGCTTTGAATGTGCGCAGCGGGAGCGGAGGAGGACGCAACGGCGAGGCGGCCACAGCGACGGCGACGGCCAAGGCGACGGCAGGAGGGCGGGGTGGAGGTGGCGGCGGTGGCGGCCGCGAGGTCACTGTAGAGATCTAGCCTGGCGCTCTCCTAGCCGGCGGCGTGTTCACCCCGGCGGGTTGCCCGCCAAGAAAGGTTTGAACGCAGGCCGCCACAAGGAGCAGGACACTTCTACTTTGACTAGATAGCGGGGACCTCCGGCGAGGTGTCCGAGGTGTCACAATGCCGCCTTTGTTCGCTTCACCGCCGCATCCGGCTGTTTCGGGAAACCGCACGTTTCCTCAACGATTTGAAAGTCCGAGATGCGCGGACTATTGTGAGCAAATAGTGACGAGACGCGGAGCTAAAACACTTCGTTACTATGCGTTTCCGGAGGGTTGCCTCCAACACAAAGGCGTACCTTACCTCAATAACGACGACGAGCGTTGTCCAGATAAGAATTCCGATCTTCAATGGAGAACGAAACGATTCGTTACATTACCTATATTACCTTTGTGCGTTTCGATACGCAATGTATTTACTCACGAGAAGAAAAGTTACATCCTTGAACAAATTACTCACGCCGAGTTTTGTAGGTCGTAACGGAATACGGATACGAGTAATCGGCATGTTAGCACAAAACTTAGGCACGCGAGAGTGTTGCAGTATGTTTACAGTCCCGAATAAGAACCAACAAAAACGAGAGTGAATCAAAGCAAACAGAAAGAACTTGTTATTCAAGCCACCACAAAACATCCCACCTTTTAAGTCCACGAGTCTACAGCACACTGCACCGTCTGCTCACTCAGAAGGCACGGTTGTCAATATTATTCCATTTTTCAAACAACCCCTTTCTCGCAAAATCATTCAAAAGCGCCGTTGTGAATCAGATGCACGTATAGTTTGCTTCTCTTCTTCCTGCGCAACGCGAGTTCATATTCGCGTGAAGAGTGGTGCTCAGAAGGCTGCGGAAGAGCCCGAGCAAATAAAACAGGCGGGCCGGCACCTAAGAGGCCGCCGCGACTTTGTAAGAGTTAGGCCCGTTATCTCCACGACAGTGAAATGCTGAGAGCCGCGCATGGAGAATTAGATCTCGGTGTTGGCCAGGAGGTAGAGGGAAACATTTTATTCGGGAAACAAAAAGATTTAGTTATGGAGGTAATATTTGTTTGAAATAAGCTCTGTTGGGTTGTATTATAAAGAATACATTGATCCCAGTAATAAATTATTAAATTGTGATAATAATAATTATAATAATAGTAATAATAATGATAAAAAGAAGTGCGTATTAATAATTAAAGATAATAGTAATTATTATTATTATTATTATTATTGTTATTATTAAAGATAAACTATTATTATTGTATTATATTCTTTATATTGATCTATGGAAAGCATTTAAATTTTCCATGAAACCACGAATTGTTCTTGAAGAATGATGTGAACTTCATTCAGTACATGATAAAACTTCAAAAAATCGATTTTATAACATACACTTAACGATTTCAGGAAATAAGTGAGTTCTATTTTTATTAAGGCATTCTGCAATTAAACGGTTAAACAAAGACATTCCGAAGGGTGTTTTAAAAATAAATTAAACACTGCTGACTAACAAAGAAGAAGGAGACTAACCATTTAAGTGATCAAGCATTGAAATATATTTTCAAGTTTGTCCATATTATGTCATTATTTTTCCTCACTTATTTGATAATAACTAAAACTGAAATAGCAAAGGAGAATTTAATTTGTTTGCATCAGAGTCGTGCATCTCAATAAATGCTTTTCTTATTTTCAGGCGATTCATAGAGACGATCTCCATTTTGCCTCTTAACCGTAAATGTAAGCTCTAATTCTTCCTCCCCGTTAGTAAAATGTAATTCTTCTTTATTGTAGCCTATTTAACAAATGAATTATTATTTGCTAAACTCAGTCGTAAAAGTAACTATACTACGTTAATAAGAACATGAACGACAGAATCTCTAAAATTGTATTCTGTCATGTCTGCATTTGTGCTCCAATTTTTTGAGGGACCACTAGCTAGGAGGAAAAAGAAGGTGAATGAATGTCTCCTCTTAGAAATAACTTGGAGGACATCTTTAATACATCAGTTCATTAATTAAGTTCATTTCTCATCATATTATCATGTTTTAACTTGAATTGAAGGACAAAATTGAAGATAAAGAAGACGAAGATACTGCGAAGAATGAGCATTATCATTTGAAAGTAAAGCGTAAATTAAATATTTTTCAAATCTACCTTCTCAGTAATGTAATCAGTGTTTGAGTAATATAGTAAGAAAATAATGAATTATTAAAACGTTATATCTCATAAAATCAAGGAAGGTATTTATAGATGAGATCATTAATTCTAATTTTAACGTCTTTTCAGTTGTGTAAAATATTTTAATACCTACGTTGTAGATTATTTGCTTTCCATGCTTTTTAGCTTGAATGGTCGATGCACTTCAATATCGATCCCATAAAAGAAATGTCAGTCCCACACACTGAATGCGTCAAAGCGTCGTTCGTGACAAAATGTGCAACATCATTTCGATAGAAACGCAACCGGGAAATGGTTGAACTGTTTGTAAATGTGACGTGTGTACGGAAATCACCCGATTGTTTTAACATATTTTCTCACGCGATGTGTGTAGGAAGAGGTAGACAACTTATTTGTCTGCGCCAGAGGTTTGTTATTGGGGTGCTCCATTCCTGGCACCTTTTGTGGAGGAAAAAACTGACATCATTGCAATGATGCCAGGTTTTATACAATAATTATGATTAATCCCAAGGGTTAGCCTTGGGGGCAAGTATTTTATTCTCCCCATCTATTTTCCTTTTCACGAATTACATAATGTTATACCACATAATTTTTTGTTAAATAATGTTATGTTTGTCTAATATAAAAATACTCGATAGCTACAAATTAAGCCTCACAATAAAAAACACTTTTCTGTAGGTGCTCTCCCTCCCCTTTGCAGTTCTTGATCCCCACCTAATCCAAAAACAGATAAGGCAATTTTATTTTTATTTATTATTGTTTTTTATTTTCTCATTCGGCATGATGTCTTCCGAGGGGTTTGAGGCAATCATGTATGGCTTATTAGGATTGACCGCATTGACATGAGGTTTCCAGGTGAGTCTTTTATCGAAGAGTACCCCGAGGTATTTTATATGGGAGGTTGCCCATGGGATTTTTGTTCCTTGTATGGAAGATTTTCTGGAAGATTTTTGGGACGACAGACAGTAAAGATTTTGCAGTTATTCTTATGTGGATTGATTCTAACTCTCCAATTCTGAGACCATTCTACGTAGTTATTTACACTTTCTTGAATGTGATCTTTAGCCACTAATATATTACAGTTAGTAGCGTAATTTGCTACATCATCAGTAAATACGTGCTATGTTAGCGTCCCCTTCCGATGGATTGTCGTGGCAGTAAATATTAAATAAAGTGGGAAAAGTGCTGATCCTTAAGGAACACCTGCGTTGATTTGGAATATTCTTGATGCTACATTGTTGATTCTAACTATGAATTCTCTGTTGGAGATGAAACTTGTTAAGATTTTGATTAAATATTTAGGAGTACCCAGGCGAGGTTGTGGATTGTGAAACTGAGGGATCAGAAGAAACTTGTATCGTGATTTTCTGATTTCATAGAGTGAGATAGTATGACTTGACTATATAAGTATTAATTTGACAAAGTACTATCATTCAATGGCCAGTAATTTTTGTGAAAATGAGAGAAAAAGTTTTCAAGATATCTGATACAGACAGATACCATATAAATGAAAGTTATTCCAATAAAAAAATATCGCGAATGACACAAGCCTTACTATTGAATCAATAGGCTTAACTTTTTCCCTTTTCTTACTGCTAATTTATTCACTGGTTCTTTGTCACTAATTTAGCCGATACTAATGAGACCATGCTAAAAATACAGATGATATTTATAAAGTACAGTAATCGTTCTAGGTTTTTATTACGAGTGAAATTCTATCGTTAAGAACTCTGATAAATAGCTTTTCTACAAAAATTTCTTAATAGGAGATATAGAAATAGTAAGAATAGTAGCATTTTAAATTTTTTAAATCTTTTTTTTTAAATTTCAAAATTCTTGTAGTATATGACTTAGTGTAGGAATCACAGAATTTTGAAAATGTGCACAGAATTCACTTCTCCTCATAGCACGTCATACGCAGTTTCAACTGTTTTTTGACGTAAAATAAATAAAAAATAGAAATAGTAAGAAATTATGTTTTAAATATGAGTCTATATTTCTGAAAACTCATACGTATCTCACCAGAGAGATAAAAAAGTTGTTACTAAGGAACTATTTACTTTAGATTCACTTAATCTGAAGTTTGCGTGCGACTGATTCAATAAAAGATATGGTTCCTCCCCAAAAAAAATTGATAGTTGCAGGAAAAAATATTTCCTTTACATTCGCTAAAATCAAAGCTAATTCAGGATTGAGAAAGTAACATTTTATTGTTCAGTAAATCAGAAGAGATACGTTATCATTTGGTGCATTCAGTTCAATTCGTAATATAATATAAAATTGAATAAAAATTAAAAATGTATTTCGTAATTATAAATTTTGGAAAATTTATATGCAAATATTAAATTAGAAACTTAACATTATTGCAGCATATTCTGTGTAGAAACAAAATCGAAATGAATTTTTTCAGCATCTAAAGCAACAATTATTTTTAGTATTTCTGTTTCAGAAGGGCTATCATACCCCATTTCTATAAAGTAGGCTAATTTATAAACCTAGGTACTGAAAAAGCTATAAATTAGATTATTTGTGTTTTAAAGAATCAGTAAAATCATGTACCGTATTTTAACTGCTACCGTACTAATAGCAGAACTCAGTCCACAGATATTTGTGTGACGATTCATGTGGGACAATAGCAGGAATTATACAGTAGGCATTGTATCCACGAGACACCGTTTAGGCGTTTAGTTGGAAAAATCATTGTCGTCCTGCCCCGCGGGAGCGCTGTCGACCGGTTTCCGCCCACGTGCCCTCTGCGGCCAGGTGCAGCGAGGGGCGGCGTGAATGCGCTCGCGGCGAGCAATGGGCGGAAACGCTAATCTCAGAAACAGTTCTAGCTGGTCAGGTGGGTAAAAAAATACGGAAGGTCAAAACGAAAGAGTTTACACTATGGTCACAATAAAATAGTAGTTATTTCGTTGAAAGTGGATAACTATTTTAATGTATGTAATGTTCCTTTCTTATTTTACCTTCCTTACTTTAATCTTTCTTAATAGGAATTTTGACACATTAAATTAAATGCGTATTAAAGTAATCTGAAAGTTGGAGCGTGTAGAGCATAACGCGATTTCATATCGAACTCAATTTTTTCCATCACTGGAGAATATGCGTTTTGATTAGTTGCTCCTTCATCTATATTACTAGTTTTCATTGCGTGTAAATGTGAAAGAAATCTATGTAGACTCCGGCCATATGGGAGGGGTCTCTGGTTGCGGTAGATACCAATTAATATATCTTTTTTTTGCAGTGTTATACGAGAAATTTTTATTTGTTGCTCTTGAGCAGTTGCTTGCTACTTTTTGGAAAACCATTTTGTGTGTTTTTTTTCTTCAGCGCTTTTGCTTATACAGACAACTATAATTTTATAATTTATTAGAGATATTAACACTCGTAAGTGTAAAACTCGTTGTATGGGTCTAATAGAATTTTAAAATAATATTTACAAAGAAAAAAATATGCATTATTCAGAAACAGAGGCCTTTTTGTTCAGTAGTCAAATAAATTATTTCACTACAGCGCCTCTGACCGGGAGGTCCTAGGTTCGAGTCCTGACGTCGGCAGGATTTTCGACTCTAGCTTTTCAGCTAGGTCGAATTCAGTCGCTGTCTGGAGGAGAATTCTAGCGGCAGGCTGCTCTGATCGGTAGTTTTCCGTGGTTTCTCCGATCAACACCAGACGAATGCCGGAGCAGTACCCTAACATACGGGCCACGGACCGCGCGCGATCTGTCCTTCCTCTTCCTTGTCCTCTCCTCTCCACTTACACTAACATGCACTACACCACCACATATTCCGGGAGTCCGGTCGGGAGTTTAGAGCGTGTCCCGGCTGGGGCGGTGCCCCGCTGGTGGGAGAGTCCTGGTTAGGGGGAAACCCCGCTAGCCGACGGTAGTCAGCTTACAAAACATGCACTACACTAACGGGACTAATGACCCTAGCAGTTCACACTAGGAAACACAAAAAAATCAATCAATCAATCATTCAGTAGTCAAATAAAAATAGTATATGTTAGTATTTGAGGAAAACGAATGAAACATGAAAACAAATACATAACAGAGAATGCAAACCAAATGATCAATTATACAATACGCTGGCTTTATGTTTTATGAATATACAAATCTCCGATTGAATTTGTCTCATTTATAGAGAGACCGCCTTCTGTTTTTCTTATGAGAATCTTTTATTTTATAATTTGGGAACGCCAATGTCTAATTTTGCAATTGTTGCTAATCTCCCTTTTTAAAATTATTATTATTATTATTATTATTATTATTATTATTATTATTATTATTATTATAACTTTTTCATCTTTCAACTATTTTTAGGTAAAATGTTGGAATGGGAGTCTGGTACTCAAGAAAACGTGCGCTGATAATATTCCTCCCATACGTCATACACAGTTTTTACTGTATTTTACCAAATAAATCAAATCAAATGTTTTTAGACAAAACCTCAATATACTTTTTTCCAGCTGGTTTCGCTTATCAGTCCCGAGCGGGCAGGTTACGTCGGCGTGGGCTTGGGCGTGAACGGGGGTGGGGGCGTGGGCGGCCCGCCCCGTGGGGCGCTGCAGCCCGCGCAATCCCGTCTGCCCCGCGGCCACCCCCGCCTTCTCCCAGCCCCCTTCCCACTCGGCGCGCTCTTTGTGGGCGCGTCACAGATAGCCGCGGCGGCGCGCATTCAAGCGCGAAATCGCTCGCGTTGTCCTCTTGTTGCGCGCCCGCCGCCAAAACACACAACGGAAGTGGCGTGACGGCCGAGACCAGGTCGCGCGGCGTCGCCGCCCACGCCCCCACTCTCCGCACCCCACCCTACCCCACCCTCGCCGCCGGACTGCCAGTAGGCCAGTCGCCTCGGCGCCTACACGTTGGAAAAGCTCACTAGGGCGTAGGTCTATCTTAAAATCGATATTTATTGCTATATTACTAGGTGAGGATTTCCCCGCTCTTAGAAGTGATTGGCCACATCAAGGAATATTCCATATCTTGATAATTTTCTTTTTCTTTTGAAAGATCGTTCCACTGGATGCTAAAAACTTCCTATGAAGAATCAGTACACAATCAAGTTTATCGTTATATACTTTTCTAAGTCATGGCATAACGAATATTCCAAGATATGTCATAGTATATTAACACATTTATCGTCACTGACGTTCTAATAGTTTCCTCTTACAAGCCCGACATTGCTTCGGCGGAACTCACAATGGACGTTGGTGAAGATAAAATTAATAAAATAAACGTTTGGAAATTAAAGTTTGTCCCATCGCCCTGCGAAAATATTACATTTAATTTAATAATAACACAGTCTTTCTAAGTAAATACAGATATGGAATTAATTTCCTGCACTGTACTTCATATCTTAAGCAAACAACAAGGTTTATGTTGTACTATTTGACACAAATTTTGCGAAGTTCGCGCAGGTTAGTCACAAACTGCAACATGACTGCCAAACCATACAAATAAAGAGATAAATACATGCAAGTTCAGGAAATGAAATATCGTTCGTAGAGCGTACAAACGATTCACGGAGAATGATGATCATTTACAACAGTGATCAATATTAAAAATTATTGTGTTGCTAATAGCGTATTGCATAAAATAAGTAATAAGGTTCGTAGACCAAATATCTAGTTTTAGTGCTGAAATTGCACGATTGGCAGCCTTGGGCGCAGTCTCGTCCCGCGCTCATGTCACACAACACCCCTCCCCCCCGGCCATGGCCACCCTCACCCTCGCGCTCGCTCCCGCCCCCGCAGCCGTGGCATCAATGGGCGCTAAGGCGCGTGTGAGGAGGGGTGTTTGTGTGTGTCTGTGTGTGTTTAGCCGTCATTGAGTCGCGCGAACAAGGAATGTTCCTCCGCGGTGGACAGACGGGCCGGGAGATCTCACCCGCCCTCACCACACCCTCGCCCGCCCCCGTCCCACCCCCATCCCACCCCTGTCCCGCCCCCGTCCCGCCCACACACAACAGACCGTCTTTCACGCGGCGCGGGCCACGGCGACAAGCCAGAGGCGTCAGGAGATATTTAGCGACGACTTCTCGTAGATAATCCCTCGGCAGTTAAAGGTCCCTCTCTCTGTCGCAATGCCCACAACACACTCGGCGTGAAACCTGTCCGTCCAGAGGGTGAATATGTTTTTACCTCTGCAGACACGGCGTCCTTTCGCGACGAACCAGAAGTCGTGTAAACACAATTGAGCCGGGGCTTTTCTCCGTTGAGCTCTGAGGAAATACCGAACGCGAGAAAACACAGGCGCGGGTAAGGTGCCAAGAAAGGTCTGTGGGACACAGTGGATTTCTATCCGCTGGTTTCTCTTTTACGTACAGAATGTTGATGATCGGAAGGAAATATTACAATAGGTATTCTGGCAATGTATTGCCTTAATTCCCCCCCCCCCCCACAAAAAAAAGTAATAACAAAAAATAAACCCACAAGAGAGCTTTCCAACGGTAGCACGTGCAGAATGTTAGACACAGTTTAGCTTAACAATTGATTATGTGCAATGTAGTCACATAGAGGTAAAGAAACTATACAATGTACCATTTTCATAATTTATAATCCCACAGGTAAGCCGCTTAAATGTAAAAAAAACCTCTGAATGAAATGGTCACTGTTCAAACTCCTGTGTATAAACAAATATTGTATCTCTTCGTAGCCCAGATGAAGGCGGAATAAGTGGCCGAAACATCGGCAATGTAAAGCGTGGGTTTTCTTTCATTGACCTGAACCTGACTTGAATTCAAGAACCACTGGACATATAATTCCAATGGTTCACGAATCATTGAAAACATTGGGTGTCATTCAATTATAAGAAAGAATTTTATTGTGTTGGAAACTTTCGTTTTTTATTCGTTAAAGGTGTTTTCTAATCACCAATGTCATATGTTTTCAAGCTACTATAGAAACACCAGGGGCACCAGGGGAGATGGCTCAGGGCATTAACTAATGTCGCTGCAGTCACTCTAAACTGAGGTCCTAGGTTCGAGTCCCGACGGTGTTAAGGTTTTAGACACTAGTTTGTCAGCTTGGTCGAATTCAGTTGCTGTCTGGAGGAGAATTCTAGCGACCGGCTGCTCTGATCGGTCGTTTTCCGTAGTTTCTGCGATCAATGCCAGGCGAATGCCGGAGCAGTACCCTAACACACGGGCCATGGAACGCGCGCAATCTTTCCTACCTCTTCCTTGTTCTAACCTCTCCCCTTAGACACACACAAACATGCACTACCCTACCATACATGCCGGGAGACCTGTCGGAGACTTAGAGCTTGTCCCGTCCGGGGTGGTGGTGCCCCGCTGCTGGGAGATACCTAGCTCAGGAAAACCTCGCTAGCCAACGGTAGATCAGCGCCGGATCTCGCCATCCAGCGCGGGAAGAACACAGTCACCTCCCGAGCAAAAACATGCACTACAAATACGGGACTAATGATCCTAGTTGTTGACGTGCCCGGAATCACTAACAATTATTCAACACGTGACATCTACTTTCCATGAAACAGGAAATAATTTTTCCTTCAATTAATGTATAAATATAAAAATGAAAACACGGTAAGTAGTATGAAATTTTCATTCTCACAAAAAGATACTATATGCAATAATAAAGTTTATTACACCTACCTCGAAACATTCATATTTAAAAGAGTGATGATAGATCATTAAAGATGAAATTTCCTGAAATTTATATTGAATTTTGTTAACTCGTAATAAGTTAATGATGAACAATGAGAGATGATCATATGATGTGTAGCAAATGTAGCTGTCTTCACGTTACTCCATAAATGAACTGACAAAAAATACAAAAATAAAAAAACATGTTTCAGGCAGCTTCCCCCTCTTAAATTCTCGTGGCAATGTTGTTTTATTAGTGAGGTAAATATTTTTCTTTCGGCTAGGTTTAACATTTTGGTAAACAGAATATATGTGCATGAATACAACATTTTGCAATGAAATTTATAAATGAAACCATCGATAGTTGATATTTAACAAAAATGTGTTATATTTTCAGTATTCGAGAAAACGAATTAATTTCCAGGGAATTAAGTTTTTTAAAAAAATCTAATTTTACAATATTATACATCAAAGTATCAATGGAAACAATTGTAAACAAAACAAATTCTTAATAATTATTTTTCCAGGAGGCTCAGGTCAAACTGTTTGCTCCATTTGCTTCACCGCAATGGATAATACGGCGTACAAAATTCAGAAACCAAATAAATCGTTGTAAAGAACTCGGAATTTTACATACTCATTGTACGTCCGCAAAACAGAGGACGCTGCTGGGTAATGCTGCACATTTCAAACATTACATAAAAAATTAAAAAATAAAACCAAGGGTGACCCTCCCCCAAAAAATAAAAAATCACAATTGAAAACATGACAGAAATCTTATTATCAAACGAGTCTAAAAAGAATATCAAATAATTTATTAAAATGGAGGGGAGTTGGTAATTAGAATTTGGAATGTATTTATAATCGGGGTCGAAATTTCATAGGAAAGAATCTTAGATGTTTCTTGCAGTGAACAATTCTTGTTGGACGTTAGGTAGTCGCGAATAGATAACCACACGTGGTATGGAATAGGGAAGCTTAGAAGACGCGTGATTAATTAGAATAATTATTCTTCGAACTGGAATAACGAACTAACAAAATCACGGGTAACATTTTAATTAGAATTTGATATTGAGAAATATAACGAAAGGTGGGACAACACAATCGACACCAACTACGTGGCATCAAGAAAGAAGTGATGGACGTTCTAACCGGAGTTCAGACGAGAAGTCTTCAATGCGCGCGAAGATATGTGTAAGCCACGAACTTTAGTTTGACCTGTACAGGAAAGATAATTCTTTTATAAAAGAAAAATTAAGAATATCAGTAAGATGAGATCATTTGATTTGTTGAGCTGATAATTTGTAGTCAATTGCCATCAATTAAAAAAATATTTAACAGACTTCACGAATCTGTATAAATAGCAGTTTATAGAAAATAGTTGAGGTCGGTGTAAATATTTATAAATAATTATCAAGTGAGTTTCAAAGGCATACCCAAACGGGAGAAAGTAATAATTAAATATTAATAGAGAGAGGCATTACCGAAAAAAAAATACAATACCTTGAATCTGTTTTAGAAACATACTTAGCGTGTTGAGAGTAGTTTTTAGTTCTCAAGCTTGAAACATAGCTCAGTATGGATGCTTCTACGAGTTCGTGTCGAGAGTCAAGGAGGTTAAGGCATACGGAGAAATTTGCCGAATTTCGACATTCCCCTTTATTAGGCTACACACGTACTCGTATTTCCATGCGTAAGAGAATTTAAATCATACAAGTTGGGTCTAATGCTTGTAGATGCTCCAATAGGATTTTCACTCAATTTCCAGCGAAGTCATTTTTAAGTGAGGGATTTATAGTGCAGCGTTTCAGTGACACTATTTTTGTGTTACATATGGAAATCATTGTGTACAGAGTAATTTTAAAAGTAATTGCAATTTTTGTGGTACTCGTTACAAATGTATTTCACTAGCAGAACCTGGCAGACTTTATTCTGCCCTTCATCCCCCCCTTTCTCATTCCCTCTCCCTTCCTCTCCCCGTCTCTCCCTCTCTCTTCCTCTTTCTCCACCTCTCTCTCTACCTCTCTCTCCGTCTCTCCCTTTCCGTCTCTCTATGTGCCTGTCTCTGCCTCTCCCCGTCCCTCTTATTCACATTTAATCGCAGATTCTGCACGTCTCTGAGCAGGTGGGGTAATATCGAGAAGCGCTGGACCAGGAAAACTGTAATAGAATATTCAAGAAGATCTCATTAAGACCTGTAGATTGCGGTGTTACCTGTAGATTAAGTGTTAGTTTTTAATGCCCACGAACGCTTCGTTTAGGATTTATTTATCGTCATAGATTCAAAATAATTCTACCGAGTGTTGGGGGTTGCATTTGACATGAATATTTAGTTTTGTTCTACAGCGCCATCTAGTGGAGTTACAACCAAATTAACAACTCATAAATCTTCTGGGTAAAAAAATAGATGTGTCAACTTTCATGGAGATCAGTCACATGGTGTCGGAGTTAACCGCTCTTACATATAGATTAGCTTCCGATAACGCATAGTAATACTAATGTTTCCTTTGAAGTAGTTGGGCAGAATTTATTGTAATGCTGCAGCGGAAAGTGGCAATTATTCGTAAAAAAGTTGTTGTGAGGCCGTGATATCGAAAAAGTGGTGAAATCTTCTTATGATTTACTTCTTCTAAAAGCATTTCTACTCCAGGCCTCTAGCATAACAGTAGCATTGAGCCTTCTTACAAAAAAGTTTGCAAATGACACTCGATAAATACCGATATACCTTTTTCTTTGCAAAAATGGATTAAAAAATAACTACTCTGCCATAAAATGAAGCATAATATATCACTCGAAGCTTTATCGAGATAATATTTACTTAACGTCAATTGCCACAAGTTCTGAAATGTGTACATTTTAACATACTGCACAACAATATAGATTGTTTCCACGTGAATGTTTTTTACTATCATAGTTAACAAAAGAAAACATGTGAATGTTACACCTATTTTTTTTATTTGTGTAACAAGACGATTATTAAACAAGTATTCAATTTTTCTTCTTAGATTTAAATGATTTAACAATAAATGTTAATGTTTAATGTTACATGTGCATGCTCATTTTTTCACAATCATACTTATACAACTTTACTGGAATATGTCTAGAAGTAAGAGAGAAGAAAAGAACACAAGATAATCGTTTAATAAAGTTGATGACATTTACTGCATAACAGTTCCGTGCACAGAAGAAAAGTTAATTATGGAATGGTGTGATTCCGGCATTGTGTCATGTCATGGTGTATCCGACTTTTCCTTCTTATCTCGCAGTTGAAGATTTTAAAAAAAATATATAATTTAATAGGATATTTCAATGAAAAGAATAAAGATAATAATGGGATGTGATATTCATACGAAATAAATGAGACGTTCAGTTTTACATATTTTCTTTGTACCAAAAATAGGAGCATTTGCTAACTGTTGAAGGCAATTGAGAAACTCGATCAAATGGAGAACAAAGGCAGTCGCAGCGTTCTCACAATGGCCAGAGCGGTAAACGGTCGGGTCCGCGAGAGCGACCTAGCGCGGCGGGGAGAGGGGCGGGGGCGGGGCCGGTGGGCGGGGTCGGCGGACAGTGCACGGCGGGGCGGCGGGAGGGGCCCAGGGCGGAGAGGAGGGGCGAGATCGGGCGCCGCCGACCCGCCCGCGAATTGACACGTCGGCGCTTGTAAAAATATTTGGGGAGAGGAGTATTATCATTAACCAGGCGAGATTGGCCGGGAATCTGGCCGGGAAGGTCAACAGCGCGACGCGATTTAGCGACTTGTTCATAAAAATCGACACCCAGGAGAGAGCCGTCGTTGATGCAATTTGGCGCGGCGCCGAAGACAGGGGAGTTGACACAGAGCGACCGGGCGGCGCGAACCGCCGCCACGGGGATGGAGGGAGCGGTGAAGCCACAGGCGGGGAGGGGCGGGGCGGGGGGAGGACGACGGAGCGTGGAGATCGAACAACGGGGTCCACCGAGCGGCTCGGGACGAGGAGGGGCTCCACTGTTTTTTAATCAATTTGCCCCGCGAGCCAGCCGGGCGGTCGGCCGCCAGTCTCCCCGCCCAGGGCGTGCGGTTTCGGGGCAAGCCGCTGTGCCGCCGCCCCCGCCGGGCGGGGGGCGGATGGCTTCAGGGCGGGGCGGGGGACGCGGCGGCGGAGGAGGCGGTGGGGGCGATGGCGGGCGGCGTCCCCCGGGCCGCGTGTGTTGACTCGGCTGCCCGATATTGCCGCGCAATAAGCGGACAGTAATTTCCGGTGCTGCATTAACTGACCTCAACTGAGCGGCTGACTCCCCCGCCCTGCCCCGCCCAGCCCTGCCCTCGTCCCCGTCCTCGCAGCCCGCCCCCGGCGCGCGGCCACCCCAGCCGCCGGACGCGCCGCTCGGCCCCGCCCCTGGCTGTTCCCGTCCCCATCGCGTCCTCTTCCTCGTCCTCGCGTCCACCCCCGCTCCTGGGCCGCAGAAAGCGCGCTCGTGTTCTGGAGCTGGGTTCAATCGGCGGTCACATTGCCCTGTCACGAGCTGCCATTTATTTATATTATGAATATATTGCACGTTAGTCACAGCAGCATTTTTGTTTTCTATAGAACAGGAATAAATCTCAAGAATAAACCAAATGCTTGTGAAAGTGTCATTTTCGAAATATTCTTCAGAAGTCGGCGACTTAAAAAAGTTTCAATTTTCTACATGTAAGGAAAAATATTCCATCTGTACTACACGTCCTCTTCTTTCTTTCCAATATAGCATAAGTCATTTCCTGTGTTACCGAATAGTTTCCTTAAAAGAACAAATGTTTCCTATGGCGTTTTGTTGGCGTTACGCTTCGATCCGTACAGCAGTTTCTTGAGGATTGGCATTCTCTGATGATCAGAATGTTGTGCTTGAATGAGCTGAGGATATTTCTTAGTGCATATTTCTAAGAAGAAAAATATCTTTTTTCGAAAAAAATCCCAAATTTGTGAATTGACAGAAATGGGGAGCAAATTACCACAGTCCTCTTATCACGCGTGCGGTCCTGTTATCCCCTCAGATTTCAAGCCCCCAGAACCTCTGTCCCCTCCTCAGCCGGTCTTGAGAAATGCTGTTCACAAACGGCCTTAATGACCTCCCATGCCCACAACTAGCTCTTCGAATTTGGAATTGCGCATACATTGAGAGCAATGCTGCGATGAAATTGAAAAAAATACAAAAATCACACTCTACGGGAATCTTTGCTTCTGAGGCGAAAACGGTGAAGGAATTAGGAATAGCTAATGTTATGAGGAACATGCTGGTGTGTTTCTAACTACTCGTAATGACTCACCTTGTATTTATTCGCCATATTTGCAAGTCAACCTGAGGATCACATTTTTTACAAATAAATGGTATTGTGTACCGTCATGAATTAGAAATACTAAAATGAATGGAACTGAAAGAAACGTGAACTTTAAAACTTTGTACAGTTGTAACTCTAAATATTGTGTAGCACTATTTTTGACATTGTTTTCTTTGTTTCCGTGCTTATTGTACTGTAACAATGATTGCAAAATCTTAACGTTATACTACGTACGTTATACTTCCTACTGGAGCGAATCGCTGACAGAGCAAGTTTCAAAAAATTGATATAACATGATTTTCTCTGAAATGTGTAATTCCCTAATTGATCTATACGATCTCGAGGACTTGCGAGTTTGAAACAGATGTTTTGATTTTGGGGATACTTTACACGAATACTGAATAGCTTTTTCTACATTTTCCCGAGAATGGCTCCAACTTTTTTATTAAATTTTGTTTTCGGATGTCGTAACGGACGTTTAAAAAGCGCAGGTTTAATTTTTGTTGAAATATCCGAATTTTCGGGAATTGCAGAAGCTCAAATTTTCTGGCGTCTTCATAAAATTACAAAATTGACTGTAGAGTTGTTTTCCTTAATAATTTCTGTTGTTTAAAGAAAATAGTTGAAATAAGATTCTAAACAACTTGATTGAACATCAACATTGAAAATATGAATAGTTTTCGTGACATTTTGTGTTAAATATACACAATTTTAAAATGATTATGTTCTAAAAACGGCTTGCAATGTGTGTAAAAAATTGAAGTGTAAACAAAATTGTGATGACCCATTTTCGATGAATTCCCTTTATTTTCAAAAATTGCCAAAAATTAATATTACAAAAGTAGAATTGGTGCTAGAAATCTTCTTAAGTAATTCTTAAGTAAAAAGTAATTCTTAAGTAATTCTTAAGTAAAAAGTGTTTTTAAAAAATATTTTACAAGATTTCACGTACAATTTTAGAAAAAACGAGGAGTTTCCAGATATTTTTTAAATTTAATGCAATTTATAAAAAAATATTTCCTTAAAACCGGTCTCTAATTTCTTCTCTATTTTTTCCACAGAGAGAGTAAAGAACGATTAAAAAATGCCCTGGTCTTATTTTTGTTGAACTCTCTGATTTAATAAAATTTTGAAAGCTAAAAAGCGAGAAAGTGTGAGTTTTTGTAACATCATTAGTTTATTCTTGCTGTAAGTCCCTTGCTTCGATTTTTCAATTGACATACCTGCTATATGGTTGCGCTGTTCAAATATTGTTGGTTGTTCTATGGTTGCGCTAGTTGCGCTGTTGTGTTAGAGTGTGATCTCAGTCAAATAGATGTTCTTTGCTTTACAGAACATTGGTTATCTCATAATGATCTAAACACACTCCAAATTCCTAGTTTTTACCTTGCAGGATCTTATTGTAGAGCAAGGGAATCAAATAAAGGCCCTGCTTACGGAGGTTCGTGTATTTATGTAAGAAATAATATTGATTCTACCTTCTTGTCAGAATTCAATTTATATGCAGTTGAAAAAGTTTTTGAAATAACAGTTGTACATCTTACTACGCTCAAAATTATTTTACTTTGCATATACAGACCTCCAACAAAGCAAGCTTTAGATTATTTCAATTTCGTAGAAAATCTAGAGATAACTCTGAACAAAATTAGTAATCTCTCTTTTAAATCCATTGTTGTATGTGGAGATTTCAATATTGATTTTCTGAGCGAATCCCGCGAAAAAGAGCAGTTTCTCAATTTAATTCATTCTTTTAATTTAGATATTACAGTGAACGTACCTACACGGAATACTCTTAAATCACAAACAGCAATAGATCAAATTATAATTAACAAAACCACAACTAGATATGAAATAATAACGAATAATCTAGGTTACAGTGACCACGATGCACAAATTCTTACAATTACTAATAACATGAATACTGACACAGTAAATAAAACACGCATGTGCAGAGCATTTACTACAGTTAACATAAAGTTATTTACGGACTACTTGCTGAAAGAATCATGGGAGGCCGTTTATAACGCTATTGACACAAATGAAAAATATAATTTATTTTTCTCAAAGCTTTCATTTCTCTTTAACGCATGCTTTCCTATTAAAAAGAGAAAATTAAACATTTCACGAAAAAGTAATACTTGGATCACAAAAGGAATTAGAACATCGTGTAAAAATAAACGTACTCTACTTTATTTCTAAACGTCATGACGTATCTCAAGATTTCCTTATCTACTTTAAAAAATACAAAACATTGTTACGAAAAGTCATAAGGCAGGCTAAAATCATGAAACACGATCAGGATATTTTGAACTCAAATAATAAAACAAAAGCAATGTGGAATATAATAAACAATACTACCAAATCAACTAGAAAACCCGTAGAGAATGTTGTTTTAAAATATAACGATATAAATGTGAACGATCCGGCAACAGTGGCTAATCTCTTTAACCAATACTTTTCGAGAATTGCTGCCGATCTCACTAAGAGTTTTCAGCCACAAAATTCAAAAACAGACAGTTCACCCAAAATTTTAGACACAATGTTCGTTTCCGAAACTTCTTCCTATGAAATTCTCAAAATAATCGGTAAACTAAAAAATAAAAATTCGTCCGGTTTAGATGAATTCCCGGATTCTTTGTTAAAGACTTGTGCGTATGCCATTATACACCCGTTAACTCACATATTTAATGCATCTTTATGCACTGGAACGTTTCCAGATATTTTCAAAACAGCTAAAATTAAGCCGCTTTTCAAAAAAGGCAACAAAAATGAAATTCAAAATTATCGGCCCATTTCTCTTCTATCAGTTTTTTCAAAAATATTAGAGAGACTTTTTTACGTACGAATGGAAACCTTTCTCACTAAACACGACGCGCTTTCAGATTGCCAACATGGATTTAGAAAATCAAAATCAACGGAAACGGCTATATTTTCTTTTCTTAAAGATGTCGCCTCATCATTGGATCAAAACGAGGCACCTATTGGATTATTTTTAGATCTCTCAAAAGCTTTTGACATAATTGATCATGACATTTTACTTTCAAAATTACCTTCATATGGAATCCGTGGTATTGCTCTAGATTGGTTATGTTCGTACCTTAAACAACGATCTCAGAAAGTTGAAATACCTTACTGGAATGATGGAACATTACGTACGCACCTTTCCGACTCTTTGGCCATTGCATGTGGAGTTCCTCAAGGATCGATTTTAGGCCCTATTCTGTTCCTACTTTACGTAAACGATATGCCCTCGACGATTCGAAACGGAAGAACGGTTCTCTTCGCGGATGATACGAACATACTTTGCAATAAAGAAACCGTAAATAGTACAATATCAGATGTTTCAAATTGGTTCCGAAATAACAAATTAATAGTAAACGAAAAGAAAATTGTGTTTTAATGCAGTTTTCCATATCAAATAAACAATTCTGTGCTCCATTGAAATGAACGGTACCATTGACTGATGTTAGCAACAAATTTTTAGAGTCTCTCAATTCAGTCAAACCTTAAAATGGAACGTCCATTTAAAATGAATTGAACACAAAAATTAAGTTCATTATGCTACGCGTTCAGAATTCTTTCAAATTCAGTCACATTCATATCGCTCGTTGTGTATACTTTGCGAATGTTCATTCCCGCCTGAGATATGGCATAATATTCTGGGGAAATACATCTTATAGCTCCCAGACTTTTAGATTACAAAAACGAATTGTACGAATAATAACCAAATCCCACCCACGGGATTCATGTAAGCCTCTCTTCATTAATCTAGGAATTCTACCATTACCGTGTCTTTTTATTTACGAATCAGTGGTTTTTGTAAAAAATGACTTGCTCAAGGGCGGGAATATTTTTTCAGAAAATGCCGAAGTCTATTACTATAACACTCGACGTAGAAATCATATTCATCAGGTGACAGTATCAACAGCTCATTACAAAAAATTCACATACAATACATGTACATATTTTACAACACTTTGCCAGATGACATTAAACGATTAAATTCAATAGAAAAGTTTAAATCACAAGTGAAATCGTTTCTGCTGCATAACTGTTTCTATACAATTAGAGACTATACTGAGCATCACAAGAAAAGTAACATTAATTTTAACAATGATACATAATGCATTATTTAACATTTGGACTGTATAAATGTGTATAAACAACCTGTAACAAGTATTGTACTACAGCCTCCGGGTCAATGACCCCCATCTCGATGAGGTTTTTCGTCCAGTTTCCCTGATCCATTGAGCAAAATGCTGAGATGGCCCCTTGTTTTGCTTCTGGACATAAATGTAACATCACTTTCTGTGCACGTCTTCTAGAATTCAGTGGGAAATACAATTATTCAAATTATCGTTTCCATGTTGTCGCGGCAGGAAGTAATAAGAGCAAAAATTTATTGCTTATTTATCTTTGAAAATAGATTTTATTACATGGGAGTTTTTTTGTTGTTTTTTTCTCCCTTTCAAAATTCAAAATTTATTGCTTATTTACCCTTGAAAATAGATTTTTTTACATGGGAGTTTTTTTGTTTTTTTTCTCCCTTTCAAAATTCAAAATTTATTGCTTGTTTATCCTTGAAAATAGATTTTATTACATGGGAGTTTTTTGTTTTTTTTTCTCCCTTTCAAAAATTCAAAATTTAAGTAGTATATGACTTAGTGTAGGGATCACAGAATTTTGAAAATGTGCACACAATTTCACTTTTCCCCATAGCACGTCATACGCAGTTTTTAACTGTTTTTTTTGACGTAAAATAAATAAATAAATAAATAAATAAACACGTTTGGAAATTCGACAAACATAGGGGTTTGTGAAAATCAAAAATATGAAGCCGAGTGTGCAGTACCGGGCTAGTGGACGAGGCTGGGTGGTGTGCCGGGCAGGCCGTGGGGGAAGAAGCGAGAGCGAAGTGAGCGGGGCGAACGTGGCGGGAGAAAATCTTAATAAATGCTCGAGCAACATGGCAATTGTAAATATTGTAAATGGATTCAGAAGTTTAAACAAATGTTGAAAATTTCTAAAAAAAAGGTCAAATGTTCAAAAAACTAAAAGCGTATTACACATTCCAGTTAAACAAAGTAACTATGTAATTGACTCTGTGTTCAATATCCAGAGAATTTGTTAATTAAATTTCCTCGACTTTAACGACTGCAATACTAACGCGAAAAATTGGGAATTTCTCTGAAAACGGAAAATTCCGCGCACCCGTCGGAGAAGAATGTAGGAAGTCAAAGAGTTGCATCGTACAGCTGAATTGTTTGGGGATCAAAGAGAATGCAAAGTGAAATGAAGCGAAGCGCCCGGCGGGTATTCTCTTTCGCTGGGGGAATCCCCTTCCATTAGGGACGAGGCCAAGGCAGTTAGCGAAGCCGCACTGATTGCCTTTCACAACAATGTATGGCAGCGTAGGGATCTAGTTAATTGGAGGCGCTACACTATGATGCAAGCATAAATTCACAAGCGACCATACGTGTTAGAGTTCAACGAGAAAATAAGGGCATTTATAATTTACTGTAAATCAACTGGTTTAGGCTCCCTTTAAAATCGAAAATTATAAAAACGATTAAACGCAAAATTCAATGAACTAGAAAAATAGTCTTATTTGTCGCCAACAAGCTATTGCTAGTGCCATTTAAAAGCTATTGAAAAAGTTTAGGCTAATGTAACTTTCTATTATTCCAAAGAATTATATGATACAGAAATGAAAGATAAATAATAAAAGTTTCAAGACGAAATATGACGTACATCCATCATAGATCACTTTGTACATCTGTATTAAAATGAGAAAATCTACAAATCCTGAATGAATATAACATTTTCGACTAAAAATATGTATGTATGTATTTGGCGTTATTGGGTCGGTAGTCCGACTTCGCCGGCCAGCTACCAGTGCCCCCCATATCTGGGTCTAGTTAAATTCCCATGCTTGGGAATAAGAGCGACATGAGACGAACATGACGTATTCTCTTCACCGTAACTAGCAAGGTCCGCCTGCTTGAGCTTTTCTTCGTCACAGAGCTATAGAAACTGGGAAATTTTAAAAGAAAGGTATAACTCTATTTTTGCCTCGACCGGGAATCGAACCCAGGACCATAGCAAGGGAAGCTAGTACGCTGCCCATGAGCCATCTCAGATGCACTAGAAATATAATCATAATTATATTATATTTTTGCTTTAAGTACAAGTAGTTGATTATTTCGAAACACCATTCCTATAAATTCCGGTAAAATGTTTTATTACGGGCACTGTCGTTTTGAACCTTTGCATAAACATTTCAAAATTGACAAAATTGACATTTATATTTCCTGAAATTAATTCTGCATTCGATATCACGAATGCTTAGTTTTGATTAGAAAGAGTACTAATAGACTCACCATTAATGTAAAATTGTACGCATACTCGTACATCGGAATGATACATACAGATATACAATTTTTAGGAATATATTGGTTGATTGATTTGTGACCGTGGGGGCGTCGACTGTAAAGGTCATTGGTCCCGCAAGTGTAGTGAATTTTTTCCCCGGGAGGTGGCTGTGATCTTCCCCCGATTTCCTCATTCAACAACTGAACTTGACCTAGCTACGTAGTTAGCGTCGAAAATCCTGCCACCATCGGTACTCGAGTCTAGTACCTCCCAGTCAGAGATTATATGGGTGTATAAATTTACAAATATAAATTAAATTAAATCAATGATTTATTTGCATTGAAGTTCATCAAATGATAATTGAAATTTTAATTCTATAATAGATGTTTGAAGAAGTATTGTATTCCTTAGGGAGCAAAAGTCAATTTTTCGGGAGAAAAATACAATTTGGGGATCTCTGACATAAAATAAGTGCATTTTTCTTGGTTCGACATGTAGCAAATTAATTTATTAAGTTTATTTGTTCAAAGCCAAACAACGAAAGGTAGATCAGTGGAGTTTGCTACTGTTATTACGACACAAATGTTACGATATTCTGTGGAACACTATTTACCATCAACAAAAATAATAAGTTTCGTAATGTAAGTAATTTTAGAATTAGTTCGTAGCTTCGAATGTACTACTTTCAACATCGGTATGTCACCCTTTACAGGCAGAACAGTCAAATTGAAACCAAAATAATAGGGTATGGGAATGTTTACAATGTGAATAAAACGTTATACGAAATATGTGTCATAACTTAGAGGTCATAACTCCTCCCTCGCATGGCTTGTGGAACGGGGCATCGGAAGTACTCAGTCGAGCGATGACGTCCACTTGTAGGTTAACTGTGTTGTGTTATCATGGAAACCGAGGCGACGTGGTTTAGGGCGTGGCGCGTTGACTTTGCATTTGAGAGGCCCGGGTTCATTCCCGTGCCGGCCATTCTGACCGTTCTCGGCCATCCAGGCGAGTTCTGGTATGGTTCTACTAAAAAGCCAAGACCGCGAGAAAGGTGTCACTAGCCGAATTTTTTAACTACTTGATGTCACAAAGGTTAAGCGAACGGACGAGGAGTAAAACTTACCTGACGTACTTGATTTAACAACGTCAGATGCAAGAGAGATTAATTTAATCAAGAATTACAAATAAAATAAAGAAAAGTCTGGAAAAAGCTAGTTTAAAAATAGAAAACAGATACACTTAACAAATAAACATAATCTAATTATGAACTTTAGGGATTTGATTCCCATTTCAGAAGTGGAAAATATTATCTATTGTCTTCGTTGCCAAGATTGTGATGAATCATATATTGATCCAAACTAAACGTAAAGTAAACATAATCTCGATCAGGTTTTTCGTCCAGTTTCCCTGATCCATTGAGCAAATGCTGAGATGGCCCCTTGTTTTGCTTCTGGACATAAATGTAACTTCATTTTCTGTTCACGTCTTCTAGAATTCAGTGGGAAATACAATTATTCAAATTATCGTTTCCATGTTGTCGCGGTAGGAAGTAATAAGAGCCAAAATTTATTGCTTATTTATCTTTGAAAATAGATTTTATTACATGGGAGTTTTTTTGTTGCTTTTTTCTCCCTTTCAAAATTCAAAATTTATTGCTTATTTACCCTTGAAAATAGATTTTTTACATGGGAGTTTTTTTGTTTTTTTTCTCCCTTTCAAAATTCAAAATTTATTGCTTATTTACCCTTGAAAATAGATTTTTTACATGGGAGTTTTTTTGTTTTTTTTCTGCCTTTCAAAATTAAAAATTTATTGCTTGTTTATCCTTGAAAATAGATTTTATTACATGGGAGTTTTTTTTTTTCTCCCTTTCAAAAATTCAAAATTTAAGTAGTATATGACTTAGTGTAGGGATCACAGAATTTTGAAAATGTGCACACAATTCACTTTTCCCCATAGCACGTCATACGCAGTTTTTAACTGTTTTTCGACGTAAAATAAATAAATAAATAAATAAATAAATAAATAAATAAAGGATGCGATAACACAAAAAAATCGAAGAAATCAATGACAAATTGAATACAATCTCTAACCACACAGTTGTTAGATACGTTTTTAACAAATCCATTGATTTCGGACGGAGAACCTCGGAAAGATGCAAGATTAATTACTGAAAAATTTGCATAAAAATAAATAATTCTACAAATTCCAATGAGGAGTGCAATATATTTACGACCACGTTTTAAACAAACTAAATATCTTTGTACCTGAAATTCAAGTTCTCTTTCTTTCAAACGTTTCGTCTCCTCTCCTCTCTTTCCCCAGTCCCAGATGCCTTACTCTGGTGTCAGCTCCCATCGGCCACTGACATCATACATCATTCCGCCGCTAGCTGTTCGCCACAACCCTTTGCGGCTTTGAACGACCCTCATGTTAAACATGATTGACTAAATATTTGGACTAAAAATTATGACACGGTGAGTTGCTCTCCAAACAGTGCTTTGTATTTACATATAATACTGTAATAACTCTTTCTGATCGATCTCCGCGGTAGGCTAGCTATTTCTGAAAATTTCTTTTACATTAAATTATTGATTAATTGATTTATTCATGTTTCCGGGCGCGTCAACCACTCAGGTCATTAGTCCCGTTAGTGTAGTGCATGTTTTTCTCGGGAGATGGCGGTGATCTTCCCCCGCTGAATGGCGAGATCCGGCACCGACCTACCGTCGGCTAGTGGGGTTTCCCCCTAACCAGGACTCTCCCACCAGCGGGGCACCGCCCCAGCCGGGACAAGCTCTCAGCTCCCGACCGGTCTCCCGGGATATGTGGTAGTGTAGTGCATGTTAGTGTAAGTGTGTGTGTACAATGGGAGAGGATAGAACAAGGAATGGGAAGGATAGATCGCGCGCGGTCCGTGGCCCGTTTGATAGGGTACAGCTCCGGCATTCGCCTGGTGTTGATCGGAGATAACACGGAAAACTACCGATCAGAGCAGCCGGCCGCTAGAATTCTCCTATTAAATTATTAAAATGTACTTCCGACTTACCCGACATTCGACTTACAACTTATTACTCCTTTCCTGTTGCATGTGGACGTGTAATTCTGCACAGAATCACGATTCCTGAAAGTTCTATTGATTGAAACCAATTATTAGATTGATGTCAACTAATATAAACTATCAGCTTTTTTCAGCAATAACAATTTAACATTTATTCTTATAATCTATACATTACAGTTCTTTTAATTTTTTGTGAACTACTTTTCACTTTATAATATTAAACACAGTACGGGTTTGATTATAGTTCGTAAGCTTACTAAAATATCTAGATCGCTGGTTTCTCGGCTGTCCAACAGAATGTTGTCCATGGAATTCGCGGTGTGTTAATTCTTGCGTCCTTTCCTAAATTTACAAAAATGTTCCGGAATTTCCTCGACGATTCCTATATATGGACTTAATATTCCCACAAACTTAATACGCGGTCCCGACTTTCCCTATCTGTGTTTCCTATGCAACAACTACTCGCGGCAGACTATATTGAGCAACTTATGAAAAAAATCCACCTATGGAGCTACTCTAATATGCATCTCCTCGAAATATGGAGTTTATTTAATTCCAACTTCCAACCATAACATTAATAAGAATTCCAAATTACAATTTAATATCACAATTTACACAAGACCAATCTCTCAGACCTCAAACTAAACATAACTTCCCGGCTCACTATCATTTTCATAATACCCAGTCTCTGCTGAAAATCCGATCGTACTTCACCAACCGCTTACGTGTGCTCGCTACAATAATATTTTTGAGAATGATTCCATGCGTCCTCTCTAAAGATCACGGCCATCCAACGCTCCTTCACACCTTCTTCACATAATGTGTTCGAGACCGTGTCCATTTGCAGAGCGTTATGACATCAAGCATGGAATATTAAAATTTGTTGATCCGTTGTCGTAACAACGCGTATTCTTTGACTTTGGAGTTTGTAAGCAATGCTATTATTCCTGATGCTGGATACTGATTTTATCATTTAAAACTAAACCCAGGTTTCTTGGCGTATCACAATACGTTCATTTGATCATTTATACATTTTATTTGTTAGTTGTAAAACACTTCTTTCTTATCTGCAGACCTCATGTACATGAAGAAGTGAACATATCCGTTCACAGAACATTCTTAAAAAATAAAGTACGCTATTCTAATATTTTAAAAATGTATTTTAATGGATAATTCTGTTCTGATTGGGACTCCCAATTGATTTTCTAAGAACTTAAGATAATAAAATAAGAAAATGACTCATTTGACATAGGGTGAGAAGTTATAATATCTAAAGGAGAGTAATTAATTATTTTTTTAAGTCCATGATGAACGAGAAGACGATTAAACCTACCTAAATGCTTTTCATATTAGTAGTGTAAATTCTTAACTTGAAAGATGGGAAAGGAATCGAAACACGCCAGAGGCGTATGTAACTAACCTCAATATTACGGTAGATTTCAAATCAATAGGACGTAATATATTTTCAAACTCTCCTACCATCGTCAATAGCGTTGCATTAGAAACAAACTGTTTGTAAGTTCAGAAAATGAATAATTATTCAAAAACCATTTTTACTCAAAGGGTTGACTGATACGAATCTATCAATTATACATTATTTTACAGTGTGCAATCCCTGTGTTAGAAAGAAATCTCCTGGGGAAACGGTATGTTTTGTAACAAAACTGAATCTGAAAATCCAGGGGGAAAAGCGAGTAGTTGGAAAAGTCCGGCAAGAGAGCGCGGATAATCAATAGGATGAGTGAGGCGCAGGGGACAAACGCGACAGCAAGGAGGGGCGGCGCGATAAGAGGATTGGCACACACGCGCACCTTCAGACGCGCCGCGCAGGCGGCTGAGCCGAGCCGAGAAATCTCGAGAGCGCGGGGGGCGGGGCGGGGGGGCGGGGACGCGAGGGTCAGCAAGCGACGGCCCGTCCGCGGCTTACGAGTCTAACAAAGGGGCGCGCGCAGAGCCGGGGGAGTGGGGGGCGGAGGCTGGCCAAACACCTGGCGGCCGCTGGTGTCGAGCGTGTTGTGAGAGCACACACGCCGCGCACTATCGGCGCCGCACGGCACGGGCCCCTCCCCCCGCCTCCGGCGCCTTTGCCTCCCACGCCTTTGGCCGCACTCGCCGTCCAGCGCTATGGTTCTCCTTGCCTACCTCCCAGACCCTTGCACTCCGCTTACATCGCCTCTCGCACGCCTCCATCTCCAGCTCGCTGGCGTCTCGGTTTCCTTTCTCCTCAGGCACGTATTTCCGTCGTTCCTCCTTCGTCTCTCCCTTGTCTCTCCCTTGTCTCTCCCTTGTCTCTCCCTCGTCTCTCCCTCGTCTCTCCCTCGTCTCTCCCTCGTCTCTCCCTCGTCTCTCCCTCGTCTCTCCCTCGTCTCTCCCTCGTCTCTCCCTCGTCTCTCCCTCGTCTCTCCCTCGTCTCTCCCTCGTCTCTCCCTCGTCTCTCCCTCGTCTGTAGTCTCCGTAGTCTCTCACTCGACTGTAGCTTGTCTCGCTAGATTCTGGCAAGAAGGTGGCGTGTGCTTAATCCGAGTTAAACAAATAAAGAGATAACAATCCTTTAAATACATTAAATATATTCTAACGTATTTTTCTTACATTCACTATTCCGTACACGCAAATTTACTAGGCATTCCAATAAAGTGCCAATAATAATTTTCATACTTCTGTGTGGTGATTTGTTACGTAAGTAACAAATTAATCTCATTTATCATTTCAACGATTTAATTACTGAGTCCATTTTAACGTTCAGTATGCGAAAGCTGAGTTCTAAAACAAACGATGTTCTTCTCCCCGTAATAAATCGGAAAGGATATAAATTTTACTGTTGACTGAAAAGCGGTTTAAGAGCTTTTAAAACAGTTACTGCAAATGGACAATTCACAAATTATGACAAATAGCACGAAATTGCTGAAATATGAATTGCAATGAAGGGGACCTGCGTATTACCACAAAAATGATTACCAATGAGTCTACTATCTAATAAACTTCACATTTTGTCGTAGCTTCTGTAGACGGTTAAATTATGTATTCATTATATACAGGCAAAACTGACCGGAGAATTAGGCAATGTTATTTACAAAAGTATTTGTTGTTTTGTTGCGTTAATGTGAGCGCTTTTTAAATTTCTTTTTAAAGTATAACTTAAATTATTTGATATTCATAGGCAATTTCTCACATTGTGATACTCTGCAAAGAACTTAACCAATTATAGTACTAGAAGCCTTAATAATAATAATAGTAATAGTAACAATAGTAATAGCAACAGTAAAAGTAATATTAATATAATAAGGAAGATAGGCATGTCGGGTGGGAGAAACAAAAAGAATGCATGAGGTAGAAAACCCTTTATTTAACCGATACAAAACAAAAAAATAAAATTTTGACTACTGAAAATAAGCAGTTCTCTAGACTAATTATGGAAACATTAGTCATTAAAACGCATAATTGCCTTAATGCTCAGGCTGAATATAGTAGTTTTACCTGCTTATATAATGCCCTTCTATCAAAATTTCATCATTAGCAATTAGAAAAATTGATTTACTACAGGACATTACTGGTTAACCTTTTGTGTTATTTTACAAATTTTTAACTATTTATGTATCTTGTAATTTTTTAATTTTTTTTTCTACGTATTCCATTTTCGTAAGCATGTTCGTATTTTTTCCTTCGCTTTATATCCAAACTATAAAAAAAATTAAATAGATCTTAAGGAAAGATTCACTTTATTCAGAATAATTTTAATTTTTGCTGCTAGTTAATATTAATGGCATGAACATGACATGACCTGAAATGAAGTATTTGTTCTCTTTCTTCCACTTGCAGGTTATTGTTTCAATGCTTTTCAAGGAAATGTAGTATAGTAAAAAAATAAAAGAAAAATTACTATTACATTGACAATAATTGGGCATACATTCTAATTGGGCTACAGAAATTGTATATTAGAGAAAGAATAGAATAGAAAATATACGTTTATGTTTTCTTTATAGATCATTTAAATAGTTTCATTTTTAAGTAAGCGCTGCACTTCGAACACTATATGGCGAGCGTGTTGAACATACCGAGGGTTAAAACGAAATTCAAATTTGTTTTATGAATAGTTTTATAAAACCAATCAAGCTTTGTATCGGACATAAATGTTTGTCTGTTCTAATGTAGTGACATGTGCAGACAGACCTCGGGGCAAATGCTTCGGGGTTAAATTCCTACCACTCTGTCATCAACATAATGCGCGACGGTTGAGGCTATTCAAACGTCCTCGAAATAAATCATTGTCCCCTTAATAAAGTGAGCACAAATTTCCGTCGTCATAAATACATTTTATGAAAGACAAATACATGAAAGGAAAACAGAGAAAACAAAAGAAGTTAGTCAAATGTAGTCCCTGTGCGAAATTATAGATAACAAAAAGAAAAGTAAGAAGGAATGATACCTTTGGCGTTTCGCCTGCCCGGTGGGCAAGCGGATGTGACCATCACATTACGAGGTAAATAAAATTTTCGAGATATCTAATATATTATTCAGATAGTATATACTGAATATATATCTTCTTTGAGAATTTACAAAAAAATTGCTTGGTTAGTATAAACAAAGCAAAAAAACAAAATTACATAAGAATAATTAATAAAATGAATATGCCTAATGTTTTTAATTTGAGGTCTATCCGCCGCTGTTTCCTGTCATATACGAGAACGAAACTGAGGTTTTAGAAGAGTGTAATTCAATAAACGTTTTCATCATTGTTGCCTGTCAACGTAGCTCGACAGAGTCTGCAAATGATGAGCTCGCCATTTCTCATCTACTTGCACGAACATTTTTGAATTATAACTATCCCACTACAGTTTTAAAACTAGAATTTTGTTAGTGAGTGAACATGCTAGACCTTTATGACGTAGTTTAAAGTAATAAAAAAGACAGCACTTTTGCAACAACATAGAACACGTGCACATTCAAACACGTGTGTAAAACAGGTAATAACTTCTAATAGGCTCTTAAGAATTTTTGGTTAGCATTATTCCTGCGACGTGTTGGCGTTATGTACAGTTGGCAGACCAACTAAAATATCTTACGTCCATAGGTACGAGTAGCAAGGGCGTCTTCCCCTAGCAGCCTGTTATGGAGTCCACAGCTTTTAGCACAAAACCGTTGAGATTATGCGGTCTGTTACCCGAAGATTAGTTGTCACGGATCAGGCATCACTTGCATACATTCACCCTACACACCACAATGATACTTTCATCAAATACCTTTGCAAACTATTTAGTTGTTATTTACCGTTTCTACTCCTTCAAAATTCCAAGAATTTTTTTTTATAGAATATTGAAGTAACTTACCTATTTGTTTCAAATTCTAAGTTCTTTATGAAAAAGAGGGATTTTCTGCTCTTGAGAATAATTTTACTTTAAATTAAGAACTCAATGATAGTTATTAAGTCACAGTAATAACTAAACATGCGTCTGAAATGATGCCCGATTTGTAGTACGTAGTTCGTTTGATATTATTCTTAAATACCCAATATAGTTGAAGGCCAATTTCTGAATTCTGTAAATGTCTCCTACATAAAATGCATTTCAATGCTAAATAATGTAATATATTCAGAATCACAGAATAATGAAAAATATAAAATGTTTTATTTTAATAGGAATAACAATAAGATTAATATTTTCGGAATATCGGGGACTAAGAATAATTAATTCCTATCTGCTCTTTTTTGGCAAAATTGATGGGTTGATATGTTCAAACTCTGCATTTTAGGATTAGCAATACATTAAAACAGCTTTCAAATGAGACTTGTTGAAAATCTTTGAACAAAATTGTGGAGCACTTTCTGTATCATTATTAGACACTGCCAAACTTTCAAAATGCTCTTCTATTAAATTTCCTCAAAGGCAGATAGAATCTTGCTATACCAAAGTCGTCACAATATTCACAAATTATCATTTTTCAAGGGAATATGGTGTTATATATTTACACAACATTATTATTGTAGATTTAAATTTTCTAAATTTAGAGAATAGTTGGTACGGTACATTAGTTCACTAACTTCGACTTGTATGAACTTCAGAACCACCAACAATGCACGTAGTACAGTACCGGTAATTAAATAGAGACGTCACTTTCTAAAGTCCCCTTGCAGTACAGGCACGCCCGTTCTTTCTCTATAACACTCACGTCCCGAACTGAACGTACGTTATTACAAGCAGGATGTCCCTTATTCTCGCCGTTACGACCTGTACGTGCCGGCGCTGCCCCTAAGCACCTCCGTGCCCAGCGGCCTGCGCACGTACGCGGAGCGCCGGGCACGTGGGCGCGGGAGGAGAGGACGGCGGCGGTGGACACGGCGGGCAGGTGCGGCGAGTGCGCATCAAGAGGGCGGCGGCGGACGGTGGCGGAGAGGAGAAGGATACAGCGAGGCAGATGTTAGGAAGTGGGTGGAAGAGGTGGTGAGAAGGAACACAAAAGAAAAAGGAGTTGCGAGAAGAAGACCGGAGAGGAAATGGGGAAAATGAGCATATTCATATATATATATATATATATATATATATATATATATATATATATATATATATGGGCGGGGGTGTAGAAAAAAGGGTGAAGTATAAAAAGGAGAGATATTAAAGAGTTGGAAGAGAGAACTACTGAAAAGAAATTAACGAAAAAGATGAGCTGAAACGTGAACAGAAAAGAGATGGCGAGATGAGAACAGAAGGAAGAAAAAGGCCAAAAGAGGAAAAGGAATGAAGGACGAGGAGAAAACGCTCTCAATGAGAAGATAGGAAGTATGTAACAGTGATCAAGATGTAAAGGAAAGTAGGAAGTGGATGAGGAGGAAGAGAAATGAAGTGGAGCAAGGACAGTGGCACAGGAAAGGAGAAACAGAGTCCGACAAACATGAGCCGAGAGTTGGGTGCAGTGCGGGCTGGGGAGGGAGGGAGGCTGGGGAGGTGCGAGGGGCGAGGGAGACGGAGCGGAGGCGGTGACGAGAAGGGCCAAGGGGCGCCACCCGAACCGCAGTTGCGTATTCGCCGCGCGCGCCCTTGCCCGCCCCGGCCCGCCCCCGCACTCGCGCTAATTGCAGCAGCCCCGGCGTTAATACGCCCTTCCCGCGCCTCCGTCCCGCCCCGCCCCGCCCCGCCCCGCCACGCTCGGCCCACCTCCGCGCAGACAAGCTTCGCCCTCCACCCATACGCGCCCGCCCCGCTCCGCTTGCCGCTCAACCGAGATCCGTACGGCATAGCCTCGCCCTTCTCCCGCCTCTAGCCTGACTTGTCCCTGCGGCTCATCCTCCTACCCTCACGTCACCAAGGCTCTTCCTACGCCCCGTGCCACAGACTCAAGAGGTAATTCTTTACTCTATGCCCGTACCCACTCCGCGTTCCACCCATGCCCCACGCTACCACCCAGACGTCTCCACCCACGCCTGCCCCACGGTCTGACTTGCTCCCAGTATACCATCACCCCGCCCATCCCTTATCCCTTCCACCCGCCCGTGCACTCTCTTCCCCATCAGTCCTCAAACCACCAACCTTGTACCACACTGACCAGTGTCGCCCCTCCGTTCAAGATCCTTCCCTGCTCTGTTCGGTCAGCCTCACTCTACCTCCCCACTCCTCCCAACCGCCACCTCGGGCAGCCTTCCACCCTAACGCATCCCGCCACCCAATGACTCGTCCCACTCCCGCGTCCCGCCTGAGTCACTCCCCCTCCCGCCCAGCCATGCCCCCTCTCCCACTCGCTCCCGCATCGTCATACAGCCCGCGAGCTGCCCTCGCCTCCAGCTTCCCCCACCCGTCCCGCGACCAGCCACGCCAGCGTCCCACCCCGTGCTTGCTTCGGCCGTCAGCCCCTGTCCTCTTGTCTTTGCCACAGCCCTCGCCCGGGAGCCGAGTTTTGCGTGCGGCTTGTGTAATTTCGTGAGCTGCTGGGCGCTGGTGACCCTGCACCACTAACGCCCCACGTCTGCGGCCATGAAGCCTCACAGAGGGACACCTAACGATCTTCAAAACAAACTTCATTTATTTGCGGAGAGTCGACAGAAACACTAGTTGGTACTAAAATTTCTAAATTTTAACATTTATAATTGGAATTTACTGACATGTAAGAAGCTTTTTATTGTTAGACAAAATTTATTGTTAAACTGTCAAATGTATTTGTACACACATATTGTAGGTAATAAACATTTATGAACGGTTTGTTTATATTTCCTGTCAGTTGGTGAATTAAATGAAGCTGTAGTGAGTGTATGAGAAAACATTGCGTTTTAGTGAATAGTTGAGAGATCCCATTAGAAATACGGAGTGCATAAGTCACGTGAATTGCGATTGTATTGTAGAAAATGAAAGAGATGGGAGGCCAGATGGGTAAAGCGAATAATAGACATTTTGGAAGTTCTCTTACAGAAGTAATTAGCAGAGTACGAGTTAATAAGAATTCGGGTAGGCAGTTAGTAAAGTAATAAATGAGAAAGTGATATGTGGCACGTGATTCTTGATAACATGAGTGTTACGTAAATGGAATAGAATGGACCCGCAAAGGGACATCGATCAAGTACGGAGAACAGTGCAGCATAAAGGGAAGTTCAAGGACATTTTTTAAAATATTTGTAAGAATATCATATTTGTCCCTAGCACAAGAAGAATTGTGGAACACATGTTCATTAGAACTTTTTGTCTTGTTTATGTGTAAGGAATCCATGCCCGAAGTTCGTAAAAGTTTTTAAATCGTCCTGAATGTTGCCTAGACAGAAAAGAATATGGTTGTATTTCATTAAACGCTAATAAACTCATATCTAAAACCCTGCATGAGCAGATTTTTCTCTTACGCCGCCACTTATTTTGTAATTGAGGTGTGCTTTTCCCCAAAGATAATTTCAAAACTAGCAGATAAAAGGAAAACATAAGAAGCCGGGTAAGAATAAAAGAACATATATATCGAGCAATGAGAATGTTTACGTACAAGAGTAAATAAATTGACAAAATAATATAACTTGAAAGAAAAGAATGCAAAATCGCAATATACACTTAATTTGTTTGGAAGTGTACAAACGACCATAAAATAGACCGATTCCTTTATTTCAAGCAATGCCTAATATTACATATTTTTAACATTCTTCGATTAACTAACTTCCATAATATTGAACTGAATCTAGGTAATAATACGTCTGAACTAATTTCTAACGTTTATCTTCTTGTTATAATTGTAATATTCTGAAAATTGAAACAATGATTGATAATAATAACACTGCAGGCAGTGCACAGAAGTTGATTTTTTCTGATACATATTCCATTTTATATTGATATATATTACATTCTCCCTATCACAATCATATTTTTTATTCATTCCCCTACAACATTTGTAAAAACTGTCAAGTTTCTAAAAATATGCATACATTTTACCGACTTTTAAATATTATACAAAAAGGGTAAACATAGGTGAATAGTATTTTCATTTGAAATTCAATTAAAGTGTGAAATTTAAGAAAGTATTATAAAATTATGAAAAAAAATCAAAAGCATAACAAGTCTCAGATGTTGAAATGAGAAATCTCTTTTGAATTTGACCTAAAGTGCCATCTCGTCAAAACCTAATGACCATTATTATTTTTTGTTTGGAGCTACGAAGATGAATTTAACCCTTCTTCTGACATCTAAATAGATAATCTTAGAACTGCTGGGGCCTCCATCATGAGGGTTGATTCTATCGGGAAGAGGCGGAAAGCTAGCCATTAATTTGCTGTTCCGACATAATCCAGGAACCGAAACCAGGCCACTAAGTCAACAATCGAACCCAACAATATAGATCCCTTCAGTAACATTATCCTACTCAACTACGTGTCTACAGTCGATACATATAGTCACCTACACCCATCATGTTAACAAAGCTTTAGTTGTGATCCAATCATTACATTTACTCTGTTAACTAGTACGTACAACCATCTATCCTGAAAACGTTTTCGTGTCAAGTGTCAGAACGTGTCCGTAAAATGCAATTGCTCATAAATACATGCAATTTGCCACTATGCATGCGCATTCTCGAAATAACACGCAGTCGAACCCACGATCACGCATATTTGCAAAAACGTTATCGTCATCGTATCAAATACATTCTCCCATTACACCATGTGTGCGAATATTTTGCGAGATTATAAACCGTTGCGACTACACAGGGGAAAGATATCTGGGCTGCAAATAAGCATGATGCCAAAGATATCGATAACACTATAACACTAAAATAGAGATATTTGCGTTTTGGATAGTGATGCTAGTGATGTGTCGCTCAATAGTTGTGGGAAGCATTCCGTTCACATTTTGCTAACCTCATCCCCCATTAGCAAGAAAAGGATGTACGGAATTAAAGCCAATAGACATGGTGAAAACTGTGTTGTGTAAAGAAAAGAGAAAGAAAACCCATTCGTAGGAAGTGACAAGTGACAGAAGAGAGGACAGAGCAAACGAGAAAACCGCAGAATCGGTTTTGTGAGGGGGTCGGAAATGATTAGTTCCCTGGCCCAGAGGAACAACGAACGTTAAAACCCATACATTGTGAGGATGTTGACGAGGATGATTGTTGCGGAGACAATGGAAATGAAAACGACAATGAAGTGCAGGGAAGAAGGGGGAGGTGGAAGAGGAGGGTGGAGGGGGAGGAGGATGAGGCGGAGGGGGAGGGAGGAGGCGGAGGGAGAAGAGGGAGAGGAGGAAGGAGAGAAGAGGTGGAGGAGGAGGGAGGAGGAGGGAGAAGGAGGGGAGGTGGAAGAGGAGGCGGAGGGGGAGGAGGAGGAGGCGGAGGGGGAGGAGGCGGAGGGAGAAGAGGGGGAGGAGGAAGGAGAGGAGGGGTGGAGGAGGAGCCGGAGGGGGAGGAGGAGGAGTCGGAGAGGGAGGAGGGAGGAGCCGGAGGGGGAGGAGGGAGGGAGAGGAGGTGAAGGAAGGGGGAGGGTGGAGCAGGAGGCGGAGGAGGAGGGGTGAAGGGGGAGGAGGCGGAGGGGGAGGAAGAGGAGGCGGAGGGAGAGGAGGAGGAGGCGGAGGGGGAGGAGGAAGAGGAAGAGGGGGCAGGAGGAGGAAGAGGGGCACGAGAAGGAAGAGGGGGGAGAGGAGGGAGAGAGAAGAGGGAGAGGGAGAGGGGGAGGGGGATGAGATGGAGTGAGGGAGGGCTGTCCAGAGGCGAGGCGGTGGGGCAGGCGCGTGTCGTTGAAGCGCAGCCGCCGTGCGCCCAGCTGCTGCGGGCCTATGGCGCTCGCACGGCGGGGAGCCGCAGGCGGCGAGCCTAGCGTCGGAAGAAGGGTTGGGGATGGACAGGGCGCTCAGAGAACTCGGCAAGAGGCTGCCCTGGCGGCGTTGGAGGCGATGGGCAAGGTGAGACAAGGGCGGTTGACCTGGCTGCTGACAGGAGGCAGGTAGTGGGCAGTGATGGTAGTGGCGACGGTGGTAGTGACGGCGGTGGTAGAGGTGGCGATGACTGTAGTGACAATGACTACGGGCAGCTAAGGTGGTAGCGGCAGAGTGTGAGGTGATGATGGTTATGGAATCGGTGGTCATGTTATATCTTTGGTCGTGGTATCAGTAATTGATTGATTAGTGACTCTGGGCGTGTCAACTGCTGAGGTCATTAGTCACGTAAGTGCAGTGCATGTTTTTCCTCGGGATGTAGCGATGATTTTCCTTCTCGCTGGATGGTGAGATCCGGCGCCAACCTGCCCGTCGCTTAGCGGGGTTTCAACCAGGTGCTCTCGCCAGCGAGGTACCACCCAGCCGGGACACGCTCTAAGCTCCTGACCGGTATCTCGGCATGTTTGGTAATATAATCCATATAAGTGTAAGACTTACCTGCTAAGACGTCTGGTTTTTGATCGGAGAAACTACTGAATTACCGGGATCTGAACAGCCGGCCGCTAGAATTCTCCCTTTAGTCAGCGACTGAACTCGATCTGGCTATCTAGTGAGTGTCGAAAATCTTGCTACCGTTGGGTCTGGAACCTAGGACCTCCCGGTCAGATGCATTGCAGTGATTATCAGGTGCCCTGAGCCACATCTCCCGGGTTTGGTATCGGTGGTCGTGGTATCGGTGATCGCGGTGTCAGTGGTCATGATGTCGGTGGTCGTGGTGTCGGTGGTCGTGGTGTCGGTGGTCGTGGTGTCGGTGGTCGTGGTGTCGGTGGTCGTGGTGCCGGTGGTCGTGGTGTCGGTGGTCGTGGTGTCGGTGGTCGTGGTGTCGGTGGTCGTGGTGTCGGTGGTCGTGGTGTCGGTGGTCGTGGTGTCGGTGGTCGTGGTGTCGGTGGTCGTGGGGTCGGTGGTCGTGGTGTCGGTGGTCGGAGTGTCGGTAATCATACTGTTAGTGATGGTCGTGTCAGTGATCGTGGTGACGGTGGTCGTGGTGAAGGTGGTCGTGGTGAAGGTGGTCGTGGTGACGGTTGTCGTGGTGGTGGTCGTAGTGTCGGTGGTCGAGTAGTCGGTGGCTGCAGTGACTGAAGTGAAGATGCAGCTGGAGATAGTGGCCGCGTTGCCTTTGGCAGCGGTGTCGGGGGCGGGGCGTTGGCTGAGGGCGAGGGTGGAGGCGTGGGCTGCGAGCGCTGCTCTGGCGCGGCGCTGCGCTGACGGATGGGTGGGCGTGGCGGGAGCGCCCGGGCGAGCGCGCGCGCACGCCACCCACTCACTTGCAACACGCTCGCTCACGCTCCCTGGGACGCAAGCGCTCGCTTGCACGCTCCTCCGCCCGCGACCATCTCCGCCAGGGTGTGCTGCGCTACATGCTGCTCCTGCACCCCCTCCACCCCCGCCCACGCGCTCGCTGAGTCTCTGCTAGCACTCTGTGCTCCCACTCTTTACAAAGAAGTTGACTTTCCTCTAGCCAATTCTTCAATTTGAACGTTGAACTATGATCATGTGTCTAATTAACCATTTTACATTGTTCGTTGTTTGCATTGGATTTCTTTATGCATCAATGATTCTAAAATATTTTACGTGTCGATATCTTTCATTGATGTTGTGATAGTGATTTTGATTTCTCCGTAAGATACTTTATGTCATCACAACATAGCTAAGTTTAAAATAGATGTTTATTAATGGAAGTGGAGAATATCAAACACGTGTCTCCTTCAGTCATGAATGCAGTAATACGTGGCAAAAATCGTGGTTTTAAGGTATACATCAACTCAAAGAAAAAGTTTTCTAATAATTTACTTTTAACTCTTATGTTTATGACTTTAATATATATGTATGAAACCTAAAATAACATCCCTTTTTTTTTAATAAAAAATATATTTTGAATTATACGAGTTTTTACAGAGTTTCACTTGTGACTCAATATCTCAATTAATATTTAATATATTTCATTATTCTTGTTCCAGAATAAAAATAAATAACTGCTGCATTATTTAGAACTCAATGTTTTGTGAGAAGTAACATTTTGAAGGGGTAAAAAATTTTTAATTAAAAAGAAATATTATTCAATATATTTTCTTTTACTTTCTTTTGAATGCACCACTTCAAGTATTATATAGTGAAATATTATATGAGGTTCACATAATAACCTGAAAATACCATAATACGGAAAGAATCATTTCAATATCTTTATTAGTTCCCGAGTTTTGATGCATTTTGTTAACCGATTCGCAAGGAAAGTGAACTTTTCAGGCGAAGTAATTAAAGTTTGCATACCTATAGGGGCCAAGAGGGTGTGGTAACGTCGCCATTTTGAAAACATTTCATTATATCTCCGAAAATATTGCAGATAGAAAAAAACGGATTTCACCACGAGGAAGTGTAATAAATGGCGCTTTCAGTGAGAAAGAAAACAAAAATGCAATTTACCATCATTTTGGTCACTTTTAAGAACACATATGTATAAAAGAATTAACATCAAGTAGACAGTATTCTAATTTCAGGCAACGCAACATGTACACCGTACTTGGAAATGTAACGTATTTTCCGTCACATTTAAAATTTCAACCTGTTACTACAGGTATTTTAGTTACATGAATTCGGGGGAATTTAATACTGACTTCTACTACTAGCTCTGCATTTATAACAAATAATTCACATGTTTCTGTTACATAATCAAACCTGTTTTCTTTAAAATTAAGCTGCAATGCTTTTCTGATTCAGAATGTGTTTTTTTTTATTTTTCTTTTATACATTTTTCTGCCGTCGCCTCCGAAGCACGATATCCAATAATAAAGCAGGTTTTAATATATTTGTTTTATCAAAATATTCTACGAAACAAAGTAATAAATATTAAGTTAAATTAAAATCATAAATGGAATATTTTAAATCATTTCACTGATACATTGAATTTCACGGGCACCAACAGGCTTAGGTGGCTCAGGGCATCAACTGATTCCACTGCAGTTCCTCTGACCGGCAGGTCCGAGGGTTCGAATCCCGGCGGTGGCTGTATTTTTGACAGAAGGTCAAATTCACCACCTGTATATAAGAATTCTAGTGGGCGGCTGTTATGATAGGTAGTTTTCTGTGGTTTCACCGTTCAACACTAGGCGAATGCCAGAGCTGTACTATAATAAACAGACAAAGGACCGCAGGCGATCTTTCCTTCCTCTTCCTTGTTAGATCCGCCTCCTTTCCTTACATACACACATTTACAAGCACTGGCATGGATGTCGAGAGACCAGTCAGGAGCTTAGATCTCGTCCTTGGCTGAGGAGGTGCCTCGCTGGTGGGAGATACGTGGTTTTGGAAAACCTGAAAGCCGTCGGGAAGGTCGACGCTGGATCTCACCATCCAGTGAGGGAAGATCACCACCAACTCTAGCAATAAACACATTCACTACACATTCACTATACTAATGAGTTTATCAGTTGACACGTCCGGAATCACTAACCAATGGATCATTGGCATCTAATCTCCTCCTCTTTTATCTCCAACAATGGCAATCTTTCTCGTGGTCCATCCTTCTAAATCTCTTGAAAATACTTCAATTATCATGTAATTAATTTATAATTATATTATTATATTATACTATTATATTGTATTATTATTATATTATATTATTATTATATAATTTTATTATTACAGCAGAATTATTTTATTGTTTAATTATATTGTTGTATAATTATCTTATTATCGCATAATTATATTTTCATTATATTATTATATAATTATATAATAATTTATATTAATATAATTGATATAAATCTATTAGAATAAAACGGAACAGAGTACAAAAAGGAGCTAGCAAGCGTACGTATACTTAAAAAAAAAACTGATAATACGCGTACACTGAAATAATGTACTCTTCAGAATAACTCTTCTGGGAATGTTCGGATTAGTATAGTTCGGAGTAGTAACTCCGTATTTTGAAGTGGATAGTGGCAATTGCTTGAAAGAATATCCGACAATCTGAGTTGCGACCGCAATTTTCTTGTATTTTTATTTAATTGTATTTCTTATTAGTTTATCTTTATCATACTCGAGCATAAAACAATCAGACAACCTATTTTTAACATATCTAAATATTTTAAAAATAATTTAAGGCGTCAGCGACGCAACATTCAGCTAGTATACAATCGGTTGGCAACAGAGTACTCCGATGCGATCATCCTGCATTCTCATCTCCGTCAGCGCTTCCTTCATCACTCTACCCGCAGCGTATCACTTCCGCCATCGCAACATCCGGTCAGCAAACACTCCGCCCGGGCGCCCGCGCGGGATCCGGGTGCGTCTTCGCCCACATAGCTGGCACGCATGCACGCGTGCCCGTGCGCGCGCGCTCGGCCGCGCGTGCGTTGTGTAGACGCGGCGCCGTAAATGGCCGCATCGATCCGCGGCCCCCGCGCGGGGCGAGCGCAGGGCGGGGCGGGGCGGGGCGAGGGGGCGGGTCGGAGGCGCAGGCGGGCGTCGGTGGACGGGCGGGCGGGGAAAGAAGGCCAGCTGAAGACGAAGAAGAGGCGGGGCAGGTAAGGAGAGGAAAAGAAGGGAATGAGAGATCTGGCGTTAACGGGGGTAAGAGGGCGGCAAGATGGCCAGCCAAAGGGTGGACAAGAAGGTGCGCAAGACGGCGGGAAAGAGAGTGGTCTAGATTACAAGCAGGACAGATGAGACGAGAGAAATGCAAAAGTTTTGCTACATTGAGGATAAGTGGGCGTGTGAATACATGAAAAAGACGACAATAAATGAGAAAGAACACGAAACAAACGTGTCAGAAGTAGATAAACGGACAGTAGAAGCAAATTTAGAGATGTAAAGGAATTCGCGATTTGGATAGAATAAATATGCCATTAAGCTAAGTAGAACACAGATTGAAGCCTCGAAATGAAGAGATAATACGACAAAAAATAACGACCCAAGTGAACAGAATGTAGGAAAAAGAGAAAAGAAGGAGAACAAAGAGCCGGCCTGGGTGGCCGAAGTGGCTAAGAGCGAGTACCGACTCAGGGCTTCGGTCCGAAGGGTCGAGGGTTCGAGTCCCGCCTTGGGCATGGCTGTTTGTCCCTTGACTTTATGTGTGTGTTGTCGCGGAGGGCCTCGCGTTCTGCTGACCCCAGATCAGAGGAGCCCGCAAGTGTTTGTTTAGTGTATGGTCGAATATGCGTCCCTTCAGGACGTAAAGGGCAACCGGCTGTCGGCTGGATAAAAGCCCTAGGAAAAAAAAGGAGAACAAAGAGAGGCCTTAGTAGAAACTCATATGAGCATTAGTGAACAGAAAAAAAGGTAAGATTGACCATTAGGAGGGGAGTAGACAAATGCGAATTAAAGCGATAACACAAAATAGATCATGACGTTAGAGAAAACAAATGTCGCATTACAGGACGGATAAAATGGACGAAATGCGAGGGCAAAGAGTGGCACAGAGACCTTGGCCGTTGACATAAAGTGAGTGGAATCAAGTGGAATAAACAGGCATTAGTAGCGTGGGCTTGTGTGCGTATGTGGCCGAAGGTGCACTGATGCGTTAAGACGGCCGTAAGCTATGCTGAGAGTGAGAGTAGTGCATTGGTGCCTCATGGTCTTGTCAAAGGAATGCAATGAATTGCTTAAAGGGCTTAGGTCATTCACGTTTCTATCAACATTTGTTCAAATTATATGCTTATAATTCTAGAGTCTGTTGGTATTCCCATTATGAGTAAATTAGAAACGTTTTGATAAAATTAAATCTCTCAAATCCATACTGTACTTTGTGCTAGCCAAGGAAGTGCGTCACTACATATATAAATGAATGGGAGTGTATGTGATTCCTATGTTGAGTAGAAATGTAATGCATTAAATTCTTATACTTTGACGAAGAAAATGCTATAAAATTTTATTCAAAGATAAAGTTCTAAAGATATGAATTTTGGAATAATAAGAAAGACTGACTTGGCAATATCTTTATGGTAGACATTTACGAAGTATTTGAAGTTGAAGTTCGCAAAACACTTTCCTTCAAACGTTTGCTGATGGAGTGGCAAGTATCCAATATGACAGATCCATTAATATTGTATTATTATTATTATTATTATTATTATTATTATTATTATTATTATTATTATTATTATTATTATTATTATTATTATTATTATTGCAATTGATCGCGAATCCTACTACTTATCTACTAATATGTTAATATTATGACACTCCTTTAATGGCCCACCTGGTGGCGCCAACTGTAACGATCTCGCTCTTCTACTACTACCACTACTATCTCCTATTTACTCTTCTTCCTATACTCGACTTGGGCTGCCAATTTAACAAACTTTCGAATACACTTGGGCGCGTCGTTTTTTAACTCACGTGTTCCTTTTAACCCGGCTTCAACTTTTATTCATGCCCGTCCGCTAGCTAAATTTACAAAACTTCCTAATTTTTTTACATCCTTTGATGGGCGTGAGGCTGTGATTGCCCTATACAGGGCTTGAAACAAAGTACTTAGGCACGCGGGCGTAGGTCGGCATCTAGCTACTTAAAACATTTTGCGGGTTTATTGACGAACCTGAAGATGTTCATCATCATTTATTACCTTTTTCTTTAGTAATTCCTATTTTTGCTAATCCCAAACATTATGCACACAAACGGGGTTGCTGCCCTCTAGCGACACACACAAAAACACCCCATGGCAGATAAACAATGCAATAACATAAGCAAACAAATATGACACCAAAACAAGAAAAATACTACTCATTCACTCTGATAAATTTACAACATAAAAAAAACACCTCATTCACACCGAATGCACATTCTGTTGAAATCAATTATTGAATTACTTATGCTACTACAGAACTTGATCTTCGACAAATGCTTTTCAAGGATTTTTTTGTTTTCAAAACAAACGAAACAAACAAACAAATAAACATTTATCTGTCACTTCCCTTTCGCCGACTTGTTGCTGCGACACGCGGTGTACATCACCGTCATCCGTTGGCTATCTCTGCACACAGCGCGGCTTCTCCCAGTTTTTATAAAATCACACCTTTCCACCGCGTTGCACTGCCAAGAAATTCCACCAATCGCTTAGCGGAAATTATTTAGTCTTATTTCGTCAACTCCCGCGACGAACGACGTTATTAGTTACACGAATAATATTACGATTGCATCTCCAACTACCGTCCGCGACACACGAAATTAGTGTTAGATCACTTCTTTGTCCGGTTGAAACACCAATAAAATATTATGTGCTCGTTGCGCAATTCTATGTTAAAAAATTCATTACGCGAACTTCACCTCCGACCGACCACAACACTGCACATCCGAGCCCCAGCGCTTCTACTCCTCTTCCCATGCCCATTGTTGTCCGGATCTTTTATTTACTTCTGGCGAACATCCGCCGATCGCTCGCCCGTAGCCACAAATGACATTATAAAACTTTTCTTTAATTCGTGCTCGTCAGCGTTATTATGCTTCGTCATCGCTTCCCACTATTATTTCTTGTTTCTTCGCTAATTATTATACTATTTCCCTTTTCTTCCTAAGTCTCATTTCATTAAATTCTATTAATTTCTATCCTCTTGCATCGTGACGTAAACTGTGACGTCCGCGCGATGCGTCATTTGTTCCGTGTTTATTTCAATTATACAATATTAATTTTAATTTTGACGCGCTTCCTCGGTACTTCTCGAAACTGCGAGTGTTCCCATAATTTTCCATAAATTTTGCCCTATCATTTCCGAAAGTCTCATCTAGATGCCTTCACGCGTTTTCTTGATATTTAATAAAATTACTCTTTTGCCTTAAGCTTTGCAATAGCAACAATGGTTCTCGTATTCTAGTTTAATCACCAAAAATATAATTCCAATTCATTCCAAATCTTCTGAACCTCCGACTCGATTTTCATGATTCCACCTTCTACTAGTTCCGAAAATTATGTATAATTGAGTGTTAATGTCTATTTCCATTTTCTATCACGCATTTGTTTAATTCAATAAAAATATTTATGCGCGATGTCGCCGCCTTATGTCTTCTCAAATCTAAATCTTGATATTTTCCTGCCAAGTTTATACACTTTAAACCCAAAACTGTTCCGAGGGATTATGGATCATTACATTATTATTATTATTATTATTATTATTATTATTATTATTATTATTATTATTATTATTTTTCTCCTTTGTTACGAATTACGAATTGTACATTGATTAACAAAATCAACGCCCAAACAATATACATTATTAGCTTAATATGACAGGATTTAATACCATTACTTACAAATGTACGTTAAATGCTTGTTGTTGCAATTACCACAGCCTTCTTTATAAGTTTGTACACGGTCACTTTCACACTAGATGTTAGAGGCCTCACATGAGGTTTCCATGGACGACATCTGCGCTGAGATAATTTCTGGAATAATGCCGACCATGCCATCGTTTCTTGATGGTTCAATGTGTTGAAAGTACTTATTAGAGAGTTTTTGCAAGATGGGAAATCCATTCGCGTACTACGTAAACATTATCGACAATAGAAAATAACGTATCTTAAGAAAAATGAGATTTTGCCTATGGTACAGTCAAAAACATACGTTAAAACTAGGAAACAATTGGAATTGAATACCTCTATTAGCGCAAGAAAGCTTTTATTAAACATCTGTTTATCTCCGAGTCTATAATTGCTTTTACCAGCATTACAAGTAAAACGTATACTAATACATGAAATCTCATTGTAGCCTATCATAGAATATGTAATACATGTCTTTATCTCAAAAGAAAACTATACCTTCCTAGATAGTCTTACAATGTAACCCCGCTATTTTACTGTAACATATTTATATTGTCTACATTAGGAATGGGAAATGTATGGCAATTATAACGCTCTGTGGATAAATAATTAATTTTTCGTGACAATCAAGGTAGCCTCATTATACACACATCCTCCAAATCCTAAACAATTACGTTAGTTTAATCCTGACATATGTGAATAAACTTGAGAAAATATAACCATTACGTTTATGCCATATTATTTTCGTACTATGGATATTATATTTTTCATTTCTTCCATGTTCATTCTGTGTTAGTGTTGGATTCGTGTTTAGTGGTGGCGACTAAAATCACTTCAAGAGTAAGTTATGAACGCATTTGTCGTAGACGATAAAACAGGGAGGACGATGGGACCCGTCAATCGAAATCCAGTCATTTGATGCCGGCGCAGTGCGCAGTACATTTCTCCCAAGAATTGTCGTGTTACGTCTTTCGAATCCACGACTTGCAAAAACTCTCTATTGTTTTCTCCCAATTATTTACCTTGTAAGTTGCTTGTATTTGGGATAGAAATACCAACCAGCATATCTCTATCTTTCTCTCTCTTGTTAATTATGAGCTGGTCTCTTATGCACTACTGTTAGAACGGTTAAAATAGTCATATCCCAGCGCCACTCTTTATTCTCCGCCACACTTACAGGTTGGTACTTATATGGCAGATTTTCTTCAGTGAAAAGTTGAAATTTCTCAGCCAATATTTGATATTAAATTTGACACTAAGTCATCCCACTGTTTCTATTCAATACCAGACAAATTTACACTCTCAAAATAATAAGCTGGACTAATGCTACTGAACAACTATAGGCAGTTCATTGCTACACATTCGACGCAAGTCCATCTTTAACAATTAACTTTAAATAGTTTCGTTTTGGGATAACTTGGCTTTAAATGGCCAACAAAAAACCTTCGATATTTGGTAAGATCTGTCCTGATGTGAGCCAACATTCGAAACTTTCATATCCACATGCGCTTGCCTCACGTCATGAGGGGCAAAATTTTCCTTCGTTTCCTTTATGCAACAGTGCATAAAGCAATTTTTGTTGCTGAATGGAAGAACACACACATATTATTCACTTGCCGACAAAGTTGATTGTCAAAATCTACCAATTCTGAACTAGTCATATTTATCCATAAGGTAGTGCATACAAATGGGACATCGTGTGGTGAATGCGTGACTTTGTACTTAAAACACTCGTCTTTCACAGTAAGTTCTCATCAGTTCTGCTATACTTAAATTCCAAATGAGAAGTTCAAGACAGGGACAGCAAGGGTCTTAAACCTCGATGATATTGTTCCATTTAGATTTGTTTCAAACATATTTCGAACCCTTCGGGAAAATTATTCTGAATGTTCTATTACTTTTATTATTGTTATAATTGTTATTTTTATTACTGTAGAAAGATGGTTCTTTTTCAAATTTATTGGACCAAATAGGATCAATCTACGATGATACGATGATACTAGGAATTAAGACGTATAATTCATAGACATTTATTGCTGCTTAACGTTTCGCACATTTGGCATGTGCCTTGTCAAAAGCATTTGACAAACGGTTGAAAGCAGTCTTAATTCCTGGTATCATCGAATCATCGTAGATTGATCGTATTTGGTCCAATAAATTTGAAAAAGAACCATCTTTCTACAATATAAAAACGGGATCAACAGGAAGATATTCAACCATTCTAATATTTTTATTACTATTATTGTTATTGTTATTGTAGTTGTTTTTGTTATTATTATTGTTGTTGTTCTGTGTCCACCTCCTCATGTGCCGCCGGGGGAGACACCCGTGACTCTTTTATTGATTATTTCGTATTTCAGGCCGCATCAATTGCTATGGTCCCGTACGTGTACTGCAGCTTTTATCACGAGGGGTGGCGGTGGTCTTCCCCAGCTGGTTGGTGATATCCGGCGCCGACCAACTCATCGGCTAGCGGGATTTTCCCTAACTACGTATCTCCCCAACAGCAGGGCACCATCCCAGTCAGTACAAGCTCTAAGCTCGCAACCAGTCTCCCGAGTATTTTAGTGCATGTAAGTGTACGTGTAAATAAGAGTTGAAAACAGGACAAGGAAAAGAAAGGAGAGATCACGTGCGGTCCGTGGCCCGTTTGTTAGGGTACTGCTCCGGCGTTCTCTTGGTGTTGATCGGAGAAAACTACCGATCAGAGCAGCCGACCACTAGAATTCTCCTCCAGACAGCCGCCGAATCCGACCCAATTACGTAGCTAGCGTCGGAAATCCTGCCACCGTCGGAACTCGAACCGAGGACCTCCCGCTGGCGCTGCGAATGAGTGCGGGAGAGGGGCGCGTGCGGTTTGATGGAAGAGCGCTTGCAGCGCGCCACGCAACCCGGGCCCTCCGCCTCCGCCGCATCCCATCTATCACCTCGAGAGCTAAACCCGGGGCTCTGCTCGCCCTCGCCAACCCCAACGCGCACACCAACTGCAGGAAGCCAACAACGCGCCGGGAATAGTAGAACGACACCCGAACGTATGATAAAAGTGGACATGTGTAGAATTAGGAGGTTAATGACATTACAGGATTTGTATAAACTCCCTTCAGAGGTAAGAATTAGCGGAAAGGCATTGAGTCATTCAGAATACTAGCATTGGTTGTACTGTTTAGAGAGAAAAATAATTGCAAAAGGCATGATACAAATTGTATGGAGGTATAATTGGTAGAAAAACGTTGTTGATTAAGTGGCTGTAACGATTAATGGGTAAAATGACTGTATTCAATATAAATAAAACGAAATAGGGGAAGAGATTATTTTAAATTAAATTTTCTTCCAAGAAGACTTGTGCATAAGCTCTCTAAAAGTATGTAAGAGTCACACTGAAAGTAAGTTAGTACATAGGAATTCTGTAATCCCTTGAAACGGTTCACAACACTTGAACTTAAATAGTATATCCCAAAAGCCCAGAATAATTTTAATGTTTAAGTGTTTTCTCCCTGGTTTCATGAAATGTAATTAAGCCTAAGTTCAACTTTAATTTTCACTCTTCATATCCTTTGCACTAAATGTGTCTAGCTTTAGCAGGGTCTTCTTTAATTAATTTCAGTTAATGCAGGGAGCTACTAGTTTTATTTTCCTTGTGAACTACGTTGTTTTAACTTCATTTCACTTCATTATTAGTCTTGATAGATTTCAAGATTTTAATATAAATAAAAAGTAACAGCTGCACTGCATAAACACAACATAAATTTGTTCCATTCATCTTGAATTCAGCGTTAAAATGTTGTGCTTTTTCCGACGACCCGCATTCATTATCAAATGAACGAATATCGTTACATTTTTGGGCTATAATCAAAGCTAATATGAAACTCTGGTTCTCGTAACATTTATTGTTTCAAACAATCTATCGGATAATTTAATTTGCAATATTATTCTTTTATGCTAATGAAAACAACGAAAATGAATCTGTTCCTCAAATTTCATTACATGGCAAATTCTCGACAGTTAATTTATTAGTTTTGAATCAGCTTTATAAAAGTAGCCTGCGGAACAATCATTATGAAAAACTATATTTATTATTTGGAAAAATTTACGATATAAAACCTATGGGGGATGTTTCATATAAATACAATAATTACTAATAATTATTTTTGTTTTAATTAGCCGTCTTTTGAAGTTCGTAAATGCTTGTAAATTGTTGATGGTGAGTGACAGAAAACTCTTTCCATTAATAATATGTGTCAATAGAGCGATGAATTGAAAGTTGGCAATATGCAGTCCCCTTGTGATTATATTTACTGTTATTGTGACATACCAATATGTAACATAATATGGTATAATATTTATTATAAATTGCGTAAATTATAGGGGATAAATATATGTGAATATGCTAGCAGAGCAACGGTAAGCGAGCCGTCGTCAAGGTCAACAATCTTCAAGCAGTGACAGTCGTGAAGACGGCTAGTTCATTTTGTGAGAAATTTAGGGATTGGCTAGGTACGGAAGTACATCAAGTGTTGTCTGTAAATAAACAATCAAAAAGATGGACCGAGTTTTGCAGGGTTGAAAGAATACGATAGGCATTCACTCTGACTGATGCCGTGGTGTTGAACGGATCGTGCTCCAATTAATGTTAGGAGATTTTTGGGACTTGTAAGCATCTACTAGGGAATAGATATTGATAGAACTTCGAATTTGAATGCTATGTGTGGACAGTAAAACTTATAATATTTCAAGTGAACGAGTTAGAAGGACATTGAGGGCTTAGGCGAAGTTATCAGTAATTGGACTGGAATGCTAACAGCAGATAGTTTATTGATCTGATGAACGGTGATTGAAGTGTGTTTCCGAGAAAAGAAGAGAGAAGATGGTATCTGGACCTGAGGACGGCGACGTCGGAGAAAAATGAAGATGGTCCATAAGCGCGCGAAGACGAATACGACATTATAAGGTTGGAACAGGTCATGACCAAGGTTTTATTTCCATATTGTGTAAAATCATAAAGGACCAAAAGTGTTTAATAAATTTTCATGGTTTGTGAAATGAATACATGATTCTCATTGAGCCAATTCTAGTAACGAAGTAGCAAGATAGAAATATATTTGCTTTTCAGATTCCTCGACCAATCTGTATAGATGGCAGATCAGATAATCATCTATTAGCATACAATAGTGATTATTTCTATGAAACCCATCGACCCAGGTAGCCGGAAACTAATTTATTTATAATTAGAGTTGAAGGTTAACTTGTATAATAGTATCAGCGTAATCTTTTCCTGGCGCTCATTTATACAAATTCGGAACGGATTACGTTGAAATAAATCATCAATATATTCAGTTTATTTCAAAATGGCGCCTCAAGTGAGGCTGAATTTGTTTTAAATTAGACAGTTTATTTTATTATGTTATACTGTAAAAGTAAAAGTTAAAAGGAAAATAATTTAATATTAAGAAGTAGGATACAAGTAACACATCAAATAAAAATATTATGTAATTATGGAACAAACGAAAAGCGAAATGAGCATTAAAAACATTACCCATTTTCACCTCTAGTATTTAAAGTAGACAATTTGAATTAAGGCTTCAAAATACTTTTCTAGAAGTTCTGAAAGAGCATTGATGTAAAAGCAGCTCCACTCATTCGGCATGCGCCGAGCAGTGAGCTTCTACTCGCCCAATCCCGAGCAACTGTTGTATTTGCCAAAATGTTATCTTCCTTTGATGAGTCCAAAACACCGACATCAAGTTGATAGGACGAGCACCGAATGTTCGTCATTCGAGCAAACAACTCATCCACAGTACTTGAAATTCGGCAAGTGGTTGCTCGCTACTCGCCGAACAACGAATGTGTGAAGTTGCCTTAGAAAGAATGACGCGGAGAGACAACCGTGTATTGATGGAGTTTTAACATTTTGCAGCGACATAAAATACGACATCCTGGAATACAATACGAATGTTGTCAGCATATGCAAGTGTTGGAGTCGTGTTATTAACTCTTTGTACATCAAAATATGTTTAAATATCACCTGGTTGTTGTTTATTTTTATGCCCGTTTACAATTTCTGTGTGGAGACCGGAGCAAGAGTATCATGTAGCCATGCCTCGATGGTAGCAGTAGAAGCAAGTAGCATGCATGTGCCGCGGAATCAGACTTTGAATAACGCACCGAGTTGTATACGCGATGACGGAAGGTGGGGCTCTTGAAACTAGTCAAAAACGTCTCCTCCACGACATCCTTCAACGAGTTTCGGATCTCATTACAACTTGAAAGAGGCGGATCTTTCCCCAAAAAATCGCTGGCGTTTTCCAATTCATTCGAACGTATGTCATCGCTGGTTGTCGTATCAGTTGCTGTCTGTCGTATCGGCGAAGCTGTCAGTCCATATTGGGAAATACAATTTTGTATTCCCCAATTTAAAAAAAAACGGAACGCGGGGAAATGAAAAGGGCACCAGCTTTGATAATATTTGCATCGTGGAGGGCTTGTATTCTTGAGTAAAGAGTTGGCGCAAAAATGAAAAATGCGAAACACAAACACGTTAATAACTTCTATTCTCGTTCTTTTATCTCTTACTTTAGCTAACGATTTGCCTTCACTGTCTTGGAAGAATTAACGTACTTTATAAATTAAAGAGCTTACACTGCATAGTAGCATATATTAATGAGCTAAAATAAAATGAATGCTATTGTTATCACCCGGGTTCTTTTTATTATTATTATCATTATTATTATTATTATTATTATTATTATTATTATTAATATTATTATTATTATTCACATTTAAAAGTAGGTACAAGTTTTATTTACAAATAATTTACAATAATTACATTAACTGCTCCGTAAATACACACTTTCCGGTATTTCCCAACCGCCCGCCTGTAGATACACCACATATTGTAGTGAGGCCTCGCCTCGAGGGCACGCTCCTACCGAGCCATTTCTGTGACTTTCGTCACCCGTGCAACGCACAAACACGCTCCAGTCGGCGAGTGAATTTTGCGCAAAGCGCGAGGTTTCCAAATACAAAACCAGACGGGTAGAGCGATTCGGCTCCTTTTTTATACCCGTCATCTGGCCGTCACGTGACCGCCGTTGAGCGTGGGAGGGAGGTTTGCATATTACCAAGTGACAGTACAAGCAACGCTGGCGTCCACCTGATTTAAAAATATACATAAACTAACGCCGTGGCGCCAGGCTATTGAGGTATGTGAGCTCTCAGGTATGTGAGCTTTCCACCTCCTCCCTCGCAGGGCCGCCAACGTGACGCTACACCTGACTGACTATTTAATGTTTCCGGGTGTGACACAGCTGTGACCACTAGTCCTGTTCGTGATGTACAAGTAATATTCCGAGAAATCACGGTGTTCCCCCTTTGCTGGAACATGTCATTCGGCACCGACGTACACGTTGGCTTCAAAGTTTCACACCTCGAGGAAATCCCCACCTGCCGGGGAACGCCGTAGCTTGGACAAGCTGCAAGCTCCTGACTGGCTACCATCATGTATGGTAGTGTAGTGCATGTAAGTGTAAGTCCGTTGGGTGTGTAAGAGAGTAGGAGGAGAGGACAAAGAGGATGAAAGGAAGATCGCGCACGGGTTAACAGCCCTTTTGTTAGGGTACTGTTCCTACATTCGCCTGGTGTTTATAAAGTACCGATCAGATCAGACGGAGGATCAGTTGGGAGATTTAGTCTCCCAACATATGTTGTAGTGTAATACATGTGTGTGTGGGGGAAAGCCTAAGAGGAAAGGATGGGACACACAAGATGAAGTAAACATCGTGCACCGTCCGAGGGCCGTTTGTTAAGGTGCGGCTCCGGCATTTGTCTGGTACCGATCCTAGAACTCATGCACGTACCGACCAGAATAGTGGGCCACTTCAGTTCTCCTCCAGACATAACAGTATTCGACCTAGCTATTTAGTATCGAAACACCCACCAACGTCGGTACTAAAACCCTAGGACCCCCAGATCAGAGTCACTGGCATCAGTAGCTGCCATGAGCTACCTCAACCGGTCCATGTTTGTTGTTTGAATCCTGTACAAAGGCTTGGCAGCGGCAGCTGAAACACGTTCAGGTGGTGAGGGGAGCGGTGAAGCTGGCAGCAGAGACGGTAACAAGGCCACGTGGAGATGGTGAGGGAGCGGTGAAGCTGGCAACAGAGACAGTAATAGGGCTTACAAGTAAATGGTGAGGGAAGCGGTGGAGGTGATAGCAGAGTCGTTAATAGGGTTTACGAGGAAATGGCGAGGGGAGCGGTGAAGCTGGCACCCGGGAGGGTAACAAGGCCATGTGGAGATGGTGAGGGAAGCAGTGAAGCTGACAGCAGAGACGGCAATGGGGCTTATGAGGAAATGGTGAGAGGAGCGGTGAAGCTGGCACCCGCGAGGGTAACAAGGCCATGTGGAGATGGTGAGGGAAGCGGTGAAGCTGGCAGCAGAGACGGCAATAGGGCTTACGAGGAAATGGCGAGGGGAGCGGTGAAGCTGGCACCCGAGAGGGTAACAAGGCCATGTGGAGATGGTGAGGGAAGCGGTGAAGCTGGCAGCAGAGACGGCAATAGGGCTTACGAGGAAATGGTGAGGGGAGCGGTGAAGCTGACAGCAGAGACGGCAATAGGGCTTATGAGGAAATGGTGAGGGGAGCGGTGAAGCTGGCACCCGAGAGGGTAACAAGGCCATGTGGAGAAGGTGAGGGAAGCGGTGAAGCTGGCAGCAGAGACGGCAATAGGGCTTACGAGGAAATGGTGAGGGGAGCGGTGAAGCTGGCAGCAGAGACGGCAATAGGGCTTACGAGGAAATGGTGAGGAGAGCGGTGAAGGTGGAAGCAGAGACGGCAACAGGATCACCTGGAGGTGGTGAGGGGAGCGGTGAAGCTGACAGCAGAGACGGCAACAGGGGCTCATGGAGATGGCAAGGGGAGCAGTGAAACTGGCATCAGAGATGGAGCGGTCGCCGGCCGCCGCCAGAGTCGGGGGAAGCGGCCTGCGTTCGGAAGCACGGCCGGCCGAGGGGGCGGAACGGGGCCAGCGAGGCCGGTCGCGCGCGCGCTCACGAAACAAAGGCGCGCGTTTATCACAGATAACGCCTCCCCTCCCACGCGTCCGCCGCGCGTATATTAGTCCGTGTGTTTAAGTCGTGTCGCACTGCCTTATCGCGCCCTCGTAAAGCCCCGGCGAAGAAACGCAATCTCTTTGGAGTGACGTCACCCGCGCGGCCGACGCGACGCCGCCGCGACGCCGCCGCTCCGCGCGGAGAGAAATGAATAGAGGCGGTCACGTGCGCGGATATGGATTCTCCGCGTGGCTTCGGAATTTCGGACTGCGATATTGCGTCCGAACGAGAGGTGACGGGCTAGGCCGAAGGGAAGACGATTTGAAGCGTTGGCGCCATATTTCATTATGCCGCGCACCAATCTGCTCTGTGATTGAAGTTTCGGAGGCGCGTGAGGGCGCCTCCAATGGTGTCCTACCAATGACCTGGAGCAGCAGCTTCTTCCATGTTGTAGCTACTCTTGTTGACGCCATTGAATGTAAACTGTAAGAAATAATACGAATTTGAAATTCTATATATTTCAGTAAAAATTGACATTTTTGGGGTCGTGATTTGGTCCTCTACGGAGCATATGAACGAGCATATGCACCCACCGAGGCCCAGTCATATTTTTCGTGGAGTGTGACTTTATTTTGGGGGAGGGGATCAGCATTTCTATGTCCATTTTTAGCTCTGGAGATTGTTAGCTCTGGGAGGGGGGAACTTGACCTTTCTTATTAAATCCTTTTTGTAGGTCGTCATTGTTATATAAACGCCAGGTTGTGAATTGATATAAATTAAATTTTTACCAGGATCTGATAGTAGCCCCTTGCAGTAAATAAACAGCAAAGCAACACAGATTAACAGGGAGAGGCATGTCACCCTCAATATTTTTCTGTACCCACCTCATGTAGTTCCTCCTTCTGTCATTTGTGTAAAAAAATCAGTTAAACAGCAACGTTGATATTTTTTAGTTAAATAACACTCAGTCTGAAACGATTACATGACAGCCACAACAAGTTTCTCATGTCCTTCATTATTCACAAATGCATGGGAAAGGAGTATTGTAAAGAAGGCTCCAAACCTACAAATAAATTTATGACTACGACAGCACACCTGAATTTTTTTAACTTGAGGAAGAGAACCACATACTTTCAAAGATACTGTCCTATCATTTCCGCTGCCACCACTGCCTGCGTCTTCGTGGTTACCATTGTTTTTTAACAGACACAAACTAATGATATTCCAGTATTTGAAGAACACCAAACAAGGATCGACAGCCGACTTCAGAATAAATTGTTATATATTATTGCTATTCTCATTTCACATTTTACAAACGATCATATAATTGCCCAAATATTACCGGAATGTTTGAGACTCTCTCAAAATTCATAATACACACGGATTACTATATTATATAGGACGAGTTATTTAAGTTGGTATTAAAATACCCATTGCCTTCTCAATAAGATGAACTAATATTTCTTAGTTTTTGCACAGCCGTTTCTTGAAAATTTTCTTCATGATAATTAATCATCTATCACGTTCAAAAGAGTGTTAGAATAGTGATTTAAATCTCTGCAGATACTTCTACGCAATGTCAAAGAACAAATCTCGCTTTTTGGATTCATACTATAAAAATGCAAGTTTCTGAATTGACATATTTAGGGTGCGCGTAATGAGAGACCTATACCGAGTGAAACCCTGTTATCGTCCCCGATTTTACGTCGTCAGAAATTTTTCCCACCAGCCTGTCGACTGAAATGTAGTGCACTCGCTGTCCGAAAATTACGCTAATGACTTACGAGTTTACAAACGCATGGAGTCCTAAAAATGCGTAGGAATGTTTGATGACATACAGTCTGGGACGAAATTGGAAAAATTACAAAAAACATCTACGTTAAATCATGCTTCTGAAGCCAAAACGGTAAAGCAATTATTTATTACTAATATTATTAATGTCTCTGGTGAGTTTTTTCGAGCTGAAATGACTGATCCTGCACATCCTTCACTATTTTATTGTAAGTCAAAAGTATATTACGAGCCAAGAAACAACGTAAAGGAAGGAATCACTAGAAAACCCATACAACATATGTAAAGGGTCTCAAAGTTTTCTGCACAACAAAAGACTGAGGCACACATACGTTTTCATTGCAACCCAAATTTAGTCGCCCCTACATCACACGTCCTCGTTTCGTAATGCTTTGTGGGCGCCTGGCAGCTGAATTACATACGGGAAAGAGTGATTAATGTGGGGATTAAATCAACCGAAGTGCGTATCACGAATGGCCATCTCTTGGGCGCAGGTGCCGCCATTGAGCTTGGGTGAATAATAATGCCAAGTGAGACCGAGAGGTAAAAATTAGAATTCGAGTAGGCACTGAACACGAATTTAAAGCCGCTGTGCTAGCAATCTACGATATACCTGAAGAAATAATTAACTGTACTTTCCATGTGCGACATGAATATATACAGAATGTCAAAAGAACAAGCATAGAGCTTATGGTATGTGAGAAAATATGACAAAATAATGATTGATAGTACATTGTTTGCTAAAAAAAATCATCAGTTTCAACACCTGAATGAAACTAACTTCTAATGCGGGTATTTTAAGCATCAATTTAAATTCAAATAGCATTGCGCGTCTCCTCTTATTTTGTCTTTCTTCTTCTACATTGCACAATGTATCCAATATTTGTTCCCACTTCAAAAAGTTTTTTGGCATCTTAAACGTCTCACAATATCTCTTTTCTTTCTTTCTTTATTTATTTATTTTACGTCAAAAACAGTTAAAAACTGCGTATGACGTGCTATGGGGAAAAGGGAATTGTGTGCACATTTTCAAAATTCTGTGATCCCTACACTAAGTCATATACTACTTAAATTTTGAATTTTTGAAAGGGAGAAAAAAAACTCCCATGTAATAAAATCTATTTTCAAGGATAAACAAGCAATAAATTTGGAATTTTGAAAGGGAGAAAAAAAAACGTTTATTTTTGTTTTGTTTATTAATATCTGAAATTGTACAAACTAAATAAATTTCTCCCTTCCAATTATTACTACGTCTTTTAATATACTTTAAGTTGTTTTTTTTTAGGTTTGAGACATTTGAACACCCGAAATTCTAAGTAGTATGAAATAAAGAGCTTGTAAGTACGTATTATTGGACTTTCGCGCTGTCGTATTCGAATTATTGGACAAATGCGCTGTCACAAAAGTCTATCCTACGTGATAGAAGTTTAAACTGTATTACAAGTTTCAAACCTTTAGTTAAGACGGAAACAATAAACAGATACCCACAAATGTGCTTGCACGTACCCTCTGCATTTGCTCATGTCTATTTAAGACATCGATCCCTCTGCAAAGCGCGGCCAACAGCGGCAGCTCAGTCAAGGTGCTTTGCACTCGACCGCCGTCTTCCTTTGCCCACCTGCTACTCTCCACTTGCGCCTTGATCTCCGCAACACCAGGAGCTCCTTTGTCTTCCCACCGGCCCTTGCCTCGCGGCAATCTCCCCTCCAGGCCCTCGGCGTCCTCCATCTAACATCCTCATCGCGAGACTGCCTCCTCTGCTTGGTCTTTACCACACCGTGACTCGACAATATTTTGATATTTCCTTCGTCTCATCTTTCTTCAAATGCCTGCACTGGCTCCTGCTATCTCCAGTCACTTTCCCGTATCGCATTCACCATCTTCTCTCTCTCCCTCTCCCCCTCCCTTCCTCTCCCCTACCCTTCCCCTCTCCCTCCCTCCGTCTCTCCCTCTATCTTTCTTGTGTAATTTTATACAACCTCTTACTATTACTCTCTAGCCAATTCCTTTTTTTTTATGGTCTGAGTTTTTTTTCTAGTTCTCTATCGTCACTTCTACTACCTTATCCCACTTCTGCACTTTAATATAATATCTGAAACGTTCCTTCCCTTCTCGTAAATTCTGTATCTCTTCTATCTCTCTTTTCCCCATCTCTATTCCTAAGATTATGTCAGTAGTTTCCAACTTGATCCTACGTACCGCTTTACGTCTGCCATCATCCACTTAGACCAGGCCTTGCTGTCTCTCTCTCTCTCACGCCCTCGTCTCGTCACCCCCGCCTCTCGCCTTCGCCGACCTACATGCTCCCACCGGCCCCGCTGCTCTCGCTGCCTCTGCCGCCTCCGTCACCAGTCCCCTCCGCCCCCACCACTCACAGCCGCCTGCGGCACAGCCTCTTCCAACACGCCCCGACCGCGCCGCCAGTCCGGAACATTCCTCGCCTCCGCCTCCCCCGCCGCCACTTCTGCCGCCACCGCCTCCGCCCGCGGCCTTTCAGAACGTGCGGCGCCCCGGGCTGTCTCCACCAGGTGGCGCGGCGGCCGCCGGCGACGTGCGCGGCGCCCGGACGGGGGCGGCGGCGGCGGGTGGGCGGCGGCGTGGGTGGCTGTGGCGGGGGTGGCGGCGGGGGCGAACTCCCGGTCACTGAGACGGGAGGAACGAGAGGGTCCAGAGATTGACGCCAAGGACCGGCAAGGAGACCCCTAATGAAAAGAATTCGTTCTAATACATCTACGATCGTCGTGAAATAGCAAAAATTTGTATTTCTCTCTTCTTTCTCTTATGAATCCTGCTTTCTAATATTCTTTTAATATTTTACAAATTTCCTTTCACCATTCTTTTTATCATAAATGCTTTACTTTCTTTCTTCTTTTCCTGGAAACTCTACTTTTACAATATCTTTTCTAAAAATGGCTTTGTACTATGATGGGTTCTATTCATGTAATTTGCTATTCTGGAAACTTCTTATCAAGTTTGGGAAGACTAATGAACTTGCGTTTAAACATTTTTATTCACTGCAACAGCTAATTTTAAAAATGATTTTGTAATATTGTTTTTTAAAACTCTGCTCAGGGTACCTCATTGGTCGGCGTGCTCGCTTTTCATGACGCGATCATGAGTTCGATTCCCGGCCGGGGAAGACTATAGTATGCGCTTGTCACAGTATCTGTTGCTATGTGATGATAAGAATGCTCACTTCTCAGACTACGGCGTAGGGATTTCTGTGTGCTAACCACTTGACCCTTGAAATCATGGCCTCATGACCAGAAGGTCAGATCTACCAGAAGGCTTCTGGTAGATCTTGGTTCCGTCAGGAGCAGTTAAGCCAGTACAGACAGACATACTTCTTTAAAAGGCTCTATGGTCAGTTTTCACTGCTTTTCTTTCATTTTGTTGAAATGTTAATTACAATGCGTTTAACAATAAATGTTCTTACCCCAAAAGGAATTTTCAAACTTCTTTTCTCAAACATAATAATTTATTCTTTTATTTTTAAGAGTTTCATACCTACATTGAACAAACATGGTAAAAATGTAGAAGTGATGAAAGAAATAAGAAATCAATTAATCAAAGAATGAAATAACATGAAAGGAGAAAAAATATTTAGAAATATCTTAAAAGGTATGGCGTAAAGCATTAAATGCCAATTTAATTCATATGGACGAAAAAAGAAGTTTTTAAACAACTTCAGCAATAATGTTCAAAATATTAATAGATAACCCACAATTACAACAATGTACTATCAAATATCACAAAATGAATACAATGGAGAAATCATTTGACAATTAGATAAAATTGGGGAAAGCAATACAAGTTGTTATAAATTGTGACACGACAGAGAAAAAAAAAATATCCCGAAAAAAATAATGTAGTGGTTTCGTAGACATATGAATTGTGCTGGATGGGTCCAACACCACACTGACAAAAAGTGCATTTAACTTCCATCAATGATAGATAATTGGGACGAACGTGTTCGATGAAAACAGGGAAATATTGGACTTAGGTGAATCGATTGTTTAGTTACGTAATAAACGTATTTGGGCCGTTTTTCACTAATTGCCTGTATGCAATACACGGCAATCTGTGAGCTGCCAACAAGAATCTTTCTCAGCGCTGAAGTAAACCGAGACCGCAAACCGCAAGCAGAGAAGCAGGAAGACGGATGGAGCCGTGCCGGCGGTGGCAGCGCCAAGTGTCAGCCGTCCCGTCGTGTCGGTTTCGCGGGCGGCGCACGGAGAGGGTGGTAATGGAGGCCTCCGCCCGCCGCCCTTGCCGCAGACCCGCTCGCGCCTTCGCACAAGTTGCCAGGGGCGGAGCTCCGGCCGCGTGGCCACCGGAGGCCCTAAGACGGCGGCCCTGGAAGCGGTGCGAATGACGGGCGAAGCGACGGTGAAGCGATGGAGAAGCGAGGACGGAACGAGAGCGAAGCGAGGACGAAACGAGAGCGAAGCGAGGAAGAAACGAGGGTGAAGCGATGGAGAAGCGAGCACGATGCGATGGAGAAGCGAGGGTGAAGCCATGGAGAAGCGAGGACGATGCGATAGAGAAGCGAGAACGAATGCGATGGAGAAGCGAGGACGATGCGATGGAGAAGCGAGGACGAAACGAGGGTGAAGCGATTGAGAAGTGAGGACGATGCGACAGAGCAGCGAGGACGAAGCGATGGAGAAGCCAGGACGATGCGATGGAGAAGCGAGGACGAAACGAGGGTGAAGTGATGGAGAAGCAAGGGTGAAGCGATGGAGAAGCGAGGACGATGCGATAGAGAGGCGAGGACGAAGCGATGGTGAGATGTCGAAATGAGGGCGAAGCGAGGGTGAAGCGATGGAGAAGCGAGGATAAAGTGAGGGAAGAGCGATGGAGAAGCGAGAACAGAATGAGGGCGAAGAGATGGCGAAAAGAGAGGGAAGCCGGACCAAAGCGGGAGCAAAGCCAGGGCGAGAAGATGGCGAAATAAGCGGATAATGGACGAAGCGAGCAAGATGTGAGAGGCGAAAGCGGTGTTTAAAATGCGTGCCGATCTGTCTCAAACCGTTTTACCCATCCACGCAACCTCTAGTGCCTACAGTCTTAACCCCTTGCTTACATTTACTGTTCACTAACCGTTTAAGCTTTTAATTTTCATGAGAATTCGGGTTCGAGGTTTACCGTATTCTCCGTGTTCGACGCGTTAATAAGTGGCAGGGGGCACCGATTTGTTAAATACATGAAGATTGAAGAGTCTTTGTAACTGAGAGTCATGGGTAATCGTATCGTGAGTCTTACTAGTACGGTTACACACACTGGCGGCTGGTGGTTTGCGAATTAGGTGGGGCGGCATTTTTGTCCAAATTATCGCATACAATTTACCTCTTGACAATATTTCTTGAACGAGGAAAGCTATGGCTTGTAATGTACAACAGATTTGCACGTATCGGTATTTTAATCCTTGTCTAAGACAACTTTACCGTTCATAACAGAAGATACAATAGTGCTCACGCAAAAATAAGAATGTTTTAAAAACATATTTCAATCAAACAAAAGAGTAATGTATGAAATTTGATGAAAAGGTCGATATACTTAGCTGAGTTAATAGCCGCGAACTCTGCCAAAGAAAACCCTAACAGGAGCAAGCTGCCCCCACCCAACTCCCAGTACCTCCACTCAAGCTCCCATTACCTCGTATGCACCAGCTACGGATGGACTCTCGATACTCCACGATGCGACCCATTCCAAAAACATTTATCTTCTGCGTAATCTGGCACTTAAAACAAAATTCTTCCTAAAAAATTTCCCTGGCGGTGTTCATAAATTAAACGAGTCGATTTGCTGCAAGTTTAATACTTTCTGCAACTCTTCTCCAGGTTTTTTTTTGGGGGGGGGGAGGGCAACAATGTACAACCCTTAAGAAGCAGCCCCCGCTGGTTAAACACGAGACGCACATTCCCCGACGGCTAAAACTTTACATCTGTGGATGCTTTTAGGGAAGCAGGTTGGCGATCATGCCAGATGTTGGGCTGCAACGTTTGCGGGAATATATCAAATACGTTAGTTACGACTACACTGGCGAAGAACGGCGATGAAGGCAGAGATTAAGGCGGGTAGAGCAGTGCGAATAAATCTGAGAGAACTATATAGAATACACCGGGAACGGAATTCACTGACGCGACGTGACTGAAATTACAGACGTGATTTGACATGTGACGCAGACTGCAGACGTAATATGATGCGATGCAGTTTAGTCACACAAACTACAGACATAACGTGACACCAGTGCCAGATTACCGAACAGGCTGAGTAGGCTGCAGCCTGGGGCGCCCAATTTTTGGGGGCGACCAATTTCAACGGATTCAAAATTTCATAAGAACTTTTGGTTTTTTAATATAAATATTTATTTCCATATTTGTAACAAAAGAAAGTGTTAATTAATAAAATATAAATCCATTGACATACAGATAAAATGAATACAAAAATATCGTATATTTTTTAAGTCACTATCGTGGTGAGAATTATTTATACGTATACATATAATAAATTATTTATAAGTATACGTATAATAAATTATATAAACGTATACGGATAATAAATTATTTACACGTACACAATATTTGCGTCGGTTACAAATACCGTACAACAATTTTTATTCAAAATAATATAAATAGCTTTAATGTTAAAAAAATCAAATTAAAAGGGCGCTAAAACAATTGACAACCTAGGGCGCACATAAGTCAAAGTCAGGCACTGCCTGACAGAGACTGTAGACGCTATGGAGATTATAGGCACGACGGGGACTACAGATGCCATGGAGACTACAGACCGACGGAGGAAATAGGTACGTCAGAGACAACAGGCTCGATGGAGACTACCGACGCGACGGAGGCTACACACGCGATGGAAACTACTCATATGATGGAGACTACTGGCACGACGGAGCCTACAGACGCAACGGAGACTACACACGCGGTGAGACTACACGGAGAGTATAGAGATGGCTGACGATGGGGCAGATAAAGTGGACGGCGGGAACATGGGAGCGGCCGGGGGTGGGGGAGAGGGCGATGCCAGGGGAGCGAATTCGCATGGACGGGGATGAGAAGTATCGGTTCCTGTTGACGTCGCGTCGCCCTGGGGTGCGGGCGGAGTCAATGCGAAGCACGAGAAAGAGGAGAGACAGCGCTTGCGGCACGCACCATTAGGCGTCGGGGCAGCTAGGAGGCGCAAGGTCCACACAGACAAAATAAGCCAAAATACGGAAAGGTTAGTCTATTGTATAGGTTTCCAAACCGCCTGTATGGAACCTGGGTAGTTCGAAGGACACGTGCAGGATCCACAAAATACATTACATACGGCTTTTAAAAGCTTACAAAGTAACACCCCAAAACAATATTATTACATGCCTAGTAGCTTCAAAACAAGAAACAAAAATCACAATGCGCAATTGATTTAGAGTCAATAAATCCAAAGGGAAAGAGAACGACTGATCGCGAGAGAAGTTCGTGTTTCATGGATGGTCAACTACTTTGCTCATCAGTCTCGTGAGTGAAGTGCATGTTAAGAGTCGGATGACGATTCCTCCCCCCTGTACGTGAGGTCCAGCACCGACTCATACTACTGTGACCCGTTTGTGGGAATACCCCTCTGGCATTCGTCAGATATTGATAGTAGAAACCGAGGCGATAACGGACACCTTAAACAATCTCGGTGAAAGAACAAGCCGTTGGTCCCACTCCAAGAGGAAAACTGCTTCCTGCTCGAGCACGGAAGGAAACGCAACGACTGGGATTGTGACCGGCAGCACGCACGGGAGGAAGCCTCCTCGGGCGGAACAAGTCACTCGCGGCAGGCGCCCGGCACGGCGCGGGCGTGCGGATCGGGGGCGTGGCGCGGTGCGTGGCGCGGTGCGTGGCGGCTACGCACGCGCCTTCCCTGCCGTGACGTGCCGTGCCGCGTCCCATTAACGCACTTGGCGACGTCGCCGTTGCCGCGCCATCTGCTTCCGCTTCCTCCGCCGGCCGGTACGATGAAGCAGGAACACACAAAAGGCACAGATACGTCGTCAAATCCTGGAACGTCTGCTAAAGCTATCCATTCCTTTCTCTTTTCGGAAAGTTCATATTACTTCAAACTCTTCAAACAATTCGTTCTGAAACCCACACTTTCAGCTAAACTAGTTAACATTAGTTATTCTAAGTCTCTAGTTAATCTAGTTAGATTCAGTTAAGATGTATTACGTCCACCAAAATACACTATTTTTTGGAAGATTGGAATTATAGAAAGTTTGAGGAAAAATCCTCTAATATTAAGTATTTGAACTTGAAAATTAATAAAATATGGCAATTTTATCGTACTATTTTCAATTATGATAGACTCAAACGACAAAAAGTTTCGAAATGAAAATGAAACGTAATTTAAAATAAAAATGTTTTTAAGTTAAAATGTACCAATTTGAAACAAAAATGTAAAATTTTACAACAAAAACGTAATTGAAAACAAATTTAAAATAAAGTTATTTAAAATAAATATAATAAATAATAGAAGAAGTCTAAAAAGTAATTTAAAATCAAAATGTAATTTAATGAATATTGTAACCTCTTTGATTCAATAGTACAAGTACATTTGATCAGAATCGATATCTATTTATTCAATTGTCACTCTAGAACATCCATACCTGCAATCCGTTTCCACTGTACAAGTTTTATAACCAATTGACTTTGCTTATTTCCCAAAGTTACGTTCCATAAATAGCGTGAAATTCAGCAATACGCACGAGTGTACGTTGTGTACGTATATATATATATATATGTGTGTGTGTGTGTGTGTGTGTGTGTGTGTGCGTGTGTGTGGGGGGGGTGTACGATTTTTTAAAATATTACCTCTACTTATTTTCAGATACTCGTGTTGTCAGCCGACTACAATGAACTTAATGTTAGGAGGTTGTATTTTATGTTACTGTTCCTATTAGTCGTGTAATTTTCTTAACACAGTCAACGAGCACCTTCTTCAGTCAGAATTGTCTCGTCATCCGTAAAATGAAGCATAATGACGTGTAAATTAAATTGCTTTCTGTCTGACTGTTCGTTACATGCTACAACTAATCAGGAACATTTCCATTTGCACATTGCCATTACTTCAAACCTGAAAACTAATCAACCAACCAACTTCCGTAACACACGTATGCCCATTTCAAATTTGTACGAATATTTTGTGAGAGGTCATGTGTTCAGAGTATGTTTGTGACGGAGCTGTGGTGCTGGTTACACGTGCGTTATGTTTTGTGCTTGTGTTGTTGGAAGTTCATACGCGTTTAAGTGGATTTATGTACTTCGTACATATTACGAGAGTTCCTCCAGTTTTATTCCTCTAGCAATCGTGGAAAACTGAGGAATGATGTAAGAGGAAACCCATTTTAATACATATTAAATGTGAATTTTAAGCAGTGTTTACATTGTAGTTACTTATGTACCAAGGGCGTTCCTATGATCAAACTGCGACAAAAAAATGATGGCCTTTGGGCCTTTGGGCTTTTTGTCACCCGCGATCATTAAAACCAGTAAACACACGTGATACATGTATGATTTTATTTTTGTAAAATTTTAATTATTCATATTTACTTATTTACTAATTAACTAGTTGCTAACTTGACTCGGTTTCTCATTTCGTATTTCCCTCCCGTAATTCCCTTTCATAATTTCCTCCGTAAGAGAATATGTGGTAACATTCAACTGTTTTCATATTTTCCATTAAACAATTAAAATTGGTACACAAATTTAAATTAAAAGTAAAATATTTTCTGCTGCAAAACTGTTTCTATACAATTAGAGACTCTGCTGATCGCCAAAAAGAAAAATAATGTTTACTTTAACAAAAACAAGATATAGTATACTGAATTAGTTTACATTTGCATTGTATAATTTAAAAAAAAACTCAATATGCCTGTAACAAATAATGTACTTCCGGGTCAATGACCCCCATCTCGATCGGGTTTTTGTCCAGTTTCCCTGATCCATTGAGCAAATGCTGAGATGGCCCCTTGATTTGCTTCTGGACGTAAATGTAGCTTCACTATGCGCACGTTTTGTTGAACTTTCCTTTTGCTTGTAGTGGTAGTAGAGCTTAGGGTGAATTTCTATTTTGTTAACAATACAGAAAAATCAAGTCTGTTCGTTCTTTACCGTTTAAAATAAGTTTTCTATAATTTGGCAAAGAAAATATCTAGTTTTTGAAATTAATCTCTCGCTTTTAAGAATTTTTTGTAGTTATTATTATTATTATTATTATTATTATTATTATTACTAGTATTGTTATTATTATTATTACTATTCATCTTTCAACTATTAATAGTTAAATTGTTGGAAAGATGATTTTCTCCCCCATACGTCACATACATTTTTTGACTAAATAAATAAATAAAATAAAAAAAATATAAGATTCCCCGTCAACAGGATCCTCTCAATTCCTGTAAGTTGTGCAGTGAATATCGACCTTCGTATCGAAGGCAAAAACAAACAATAACGTAACAGTAACAAATAAACGTGTTCTTTCTATGAATGGCTCCGGTCGCCTGCTTCTCGCGGTCTCAGAGCGACCAAGTGGTCCCTAGCATCGGGCGCGGAAACGCTGCCCACAACCCCTGCAAGACCCAAAGAAATTTCATTGCGGTCTGGGAATGTCAATCCACTCGCCGCTTGATTCCAGCTCCAATCCGCGCGCCCTTGTCACCCACCCGGGTCTTTTGCGAGAGGGCCACGTGGCACGAGCCGGGAACTGCGTCCGGGCGGCGGCGTTTCCCGGGAAATTTATGACACTTTCTCCCTTTCTGTAAATTAGTTTCCCTGCACTGACGGGTCGTGCGTGCTGTGGGAACTTACGTTCGAACTGACAAACAATTCAGAGAAAAAGTTTGTCTCTTCCTTTTCCTTCCCTCCCCCCCTCTCTCTCTCTCTCTCTCTCTCTCTCTCTCTCTCTGTCTCTCTTTTCTATCTCTATCTATCCTTCTCCTCTCCGCCGGGGATTTTAATCCATTACGTCGACAACGCCGGGAAATCGGAAAACTCTCGCCGCCATCGGAAGCGGAAGGGCCAACTCTGAGGAAAGCTGTGTAGGAGGTGCGAACCTCTCGTGCTGCGATCCAGGGGCCCTCTGACGAAATTTATTTTTCATTGCAAAGAAAATAATTTAAGCCCTGTGGCACGGAATTCGGAAAGTTACGGAAAATTCAGCGCGTTTCAATGAAAGACTTCCAAAACATGACAGTAAATAAGGGAGGGTGAATGATGCGATTCTTTTGTTCAATTTCTTACTTTTTTTCGAGTAATTTAATGTATGTGGAAGGTTTCCGCACACCCAAACACTTTCTCTCGTAAAGTAAGAAATTTTGCATTCCGTTGCATGAAATGACAAATATAATTCTAGAGAATGCATGAATTAAATGAATTATACCGGGAAGAAAACATTAAACTATTAATTTACAAAGTAATAAGGAGCATCACAAATCAATGGGCACACACGCCTTTAAAAAGAAAAAGTGCAATAATATAATATCGCAGGGAATAGTTTATTAGTTTTACGCTAGAATGATTCGTTCCCAACGAATCAAAAATCAGGATTTACATTAATAAATCTTCAGGTCCTTTTATGTTTTAGAAAGAATATATTGGGTATATACTTTCATGTACTCAGGATACGTACACTTAAAAATTACTTCAAAGAATGGAAGTACTTTCACTCTTTAATAATTATTTAAATAAATAATTATTTTTTTAACATTAACAATTAACTTTTAATGAAATTATTAAGAAATGCAGTTATTAAGATAAAAACCATTTTATGCCTATTTTCCAGAGAGTATTTACACAGAGCGTCATAAGCATTCATACATCTAAAGTAATAAAAATATTGGTAAAAAACATATATTCAAACATTTGGAATGCTACTGCTTCGCCAATAATCCAGTATTAATTCAAATAAAATATTCATAATTATTTTTATATCTGAGAGTATTTCCTTTGTGAAATTTTATCATAATGCATATTAGAAGAACATACCTCATTTTCCTCAGAGTCTTCGAGAACACTAAAGCCTATATATTATATAACTTATTCTGCAGCAGTGGATGTCTGGTGAGTGGGTAAATCCCCTTGTCAAGCTGTTGCATTTCGCCACATTTCGAATTCGGATGCACGAGATGGTATTGTGTCAACAAGTTAATTTACTCATACTTCCTTCGCCTGCTATGGAGTAATGTGATTCATAGGGTAGAAATGTCGATGGAATGGACAGATACATTCAGATACTCGCAACTAGGGGACGCTCTCGAATGATCACAGCAGACGGACTGTTGGCGAATGTACGCATTGTCTGATACATATCTCGAATGTTGTGAATATAAGTTTTAGACATCATGTTGATTACGAAGGTTCGACTCTATAAGTTTCAAAACTGATCGTTTATTAAGAAAAGCTAATAACACACCAAATTAACCCAGACAAAGTTGAAAATTATAATTTTGTAGAAATTTTTTCGATCTTACTTGAAAAACTTATAGTTTATAATTATATAATAAATATTAGAAATTTGGCCGTCCCGGAAGAGAATAACGCTAGGCAGCAGGTGCCAAAGGCTGTAGGTTCGAAAGCTGTATGAGGCATGAATGATTTCAAGGCTTGGCGGCCTCACACCTCCGTAAAGGGTATCCCCACATCCGGTTCATAAGTGGCATTTAGAAGGGGAACGGGAACGGGCAGATAGAGCAATATGACCCTGAATTAACCATGGCCCGGAAATTTGTTTCAACATTCAAAGAAATATTTTCACTGTTAAATCAAGAGAACTATTACAAGTTATTTCTGTAGCATAAAGAGTTAGACTCTGTTAGTGTACAGGTGAGATAGAAAGTTTTATTTGAAATAAGGGGATTCGAAAAATATACTGCCCCAGACCCATTGCTTTCTTTGGGCGTTCATGTTTATTATAAATGAGACGGGGCTATGAGGAAAGGTATAAAATCGCCCATCCCAGTAAGAACTAGGAAGGAGATAAGGGAAGGAGAGAAGCCTGAGCTGTAGAATATGGGAGGTAGCCGGGAAGCAGATCGCTCAGACAAATAGTTATTTATGCACTTAGAGCGTTACATGGGTTCTAGAGTAGCAACAAAACACCCGAGGGTTTTTTGTCGACTAAGATCATTAGAACCTGTTAACGCCCGTGGTACGTACATAATTTTATTGTTCACCTTTTTTTTAATGATTCAGATTTATTTATTTATTTATTCATTAATTAACTAGAAGTTAACTGAGCTCTGTTTGTCTATTGATATTTCTCTCCCATAAATCCCTTCCATAATTTCCTTCATACGAGAATATGTAGCGTCATTCAACTGTTTTCATATTTCCCTCGTAACCACGATCCTCCCAATCCAGGTAAGTTATGAAGAGTAGATCGAGCTCCGTATCAAAGGCAATAACAAATAATGTTTGCGTAAAAATTAAAATGTTTAATAGCCACGGAGTTTACAGTAAAAACCATCAATGAACCATGTTTATTATCAGTGTTTTAGAATACCTATATCTTTACATAATGTGAACTATTTTGAAGGAAATAACTTGTGCAAACGCTGGAAATTGTTTTTCTCATACATTTAATTTCTCCTCTCATCTTACTTTCCCATCTCACTTTCTTCTTTTTCAGTTTCCGTTTTTTTTCGTGAATACCGTTTTACGCATTTGACTGATTCCCCTAAATACTATTAACGGTATTAACTGGATTTTATTTCTAGTAAAAAACGTTTTTTGGAATCTATCCAGTTAAAATTCGTGAGAGCACAATTAGGTAATTTAACAATTATGCTACACCAATAAGGAACTTCTTTTTTTGAACCTACTAAAGATAAAAGAAAACAAAGGGAAACAAAAAAAAAAAAAAAAGAAAAATATCTTTCATCTGTTTAGAAGGTATGATTTTGCAATGCTGCGAATAATCAAAGTAACTTATACCGTGAAACTTGAGCATGAAGTATCTGATACATACATAAGAATGTAAATGCAATTTCATTATCAGTAACATGAAAAATGATTTTATAAAACTCATGACACGAAGAGAAAAGCTGTAAAACATAACAAGTCTCTGCTATTTTTGTTACAAATGATTTTCCATTCTAGATTAAGTTTCCATATAAAGAACCCACGTATGTTTTACATGGGCTTTGGAATCCAGATAAAATCCTTTCCCATTATCAATTTTGTACTTGAATGAACATGAAAGTCATTCGCAAATAGAATTTATCTTCTTGTCGCTTGTAACAAAATGACATACTACCTTTATCACATTTTTTCCTTCTTTAGTTTGCTATAAGGTTCTCTGACCAAATGCGCACGGACGTAGTTAAGGTTAATGTGTGGTAATGGAGAAGCAATAGAGAATAAGGTTAGGAAATAAGTTGGGGCAGAGACAGGCAGCGGGAGTGGAGCAGAATTCAGAAGGGAAAGATGGCTGCAGAGGGGGATGCCGAGTGTCGCTCCTCGGACAAGAGTGAATAAAGACAAAGATGAGGTAAGGTAAGGCCAAACGTGAATCAATGTGCAGAGGAGCGGAGGCGGTTAGGAGGCAAAACCAGGAACAAGGGCAGATGAGGGGTGGAAGAGAAGGCGAGGCGGAGAATGAGAAAGAAGACATATAGAAGAGACAGTAGAGAGGAGACGTGTAGGCGTGCGTCGAAGACAATGAGGAGGAGAGGGGCTCCGAGAAGATGGAGCCGGGTTGGAGGCACAGACGCAGGTGGAGAGAATGCGGAACAAAACACCATGCAAGGTAAGAAAAGGGCGAAGTGGTGAAGGGAAGATAGCGAAGGAAGGGAAGGGGCAAGAACGAAAAAGGCCTGAGCCGAAGCAAGATGGAAGTGCGCCGAAGAGCGGGACATAAACTAGGAAGACGGGTGCGTGAGGAAGGACCAATGTGGAGTTGGGGAAAGCGGAAGAGGTCACGGAGGACAATGTGGGAGAAGGAGCAGATAACAAAGAAGGAGGCTAACCGAAGGATATGAGAAGGAGGAGGAAGTGGCTGTGAGGAATGCGTAGGCAGGGTGGAGGGGGGATGGAAAAGGGGGTGGAAGTAGGAGTGTGAGAGACGGCGATTTCGGTATTGAAAAGAGGAGCAGAGAGCGTGGTCGGTTGAAGAGTCCTAGGGTGGAATCGGAGATGATGTGACGGGGGGTACGTAGGCCGCTTGGGTGTGTGCAAAGGATGCAAGACGTTAGAGGAGTCGGCGCGGAAAAAAAAGTAGGGTCGGAAAGATCCTAGAGAAGAGAAGGTGGGAGAGAGAGAGGAGAGGGTAAGGGTGTGCGCGAAGGTGGCCGAGTGAGAAGGGAGTAACAAGTAGGAACAAATAACTATGTTGATTTGAAGGAGAAGAATGTAGTATCTGAGAAGGATGCGGGGGAAGAAGATCAAGAGAAACAAAGAAAATCAGGTGAGAGACCAGGTCGATACGGGGAAGAGGAAGGCAGTGGGAGTGGAAGTGCAAACAACACAACGGAGGAGTCGTAGGCCGGAAGTGGGAGAGAAGAGGCCTAGAGTGCTTGAACATGGTGAATGAATGCAGGTTTGATGAGGAAGTGAGGCGGAGGAGAAAGAGAGGTAAATAAGTAATGGGCCGAGTCCAAAGCGACGAAGATCAAGATAACGTGGGAGTGTGTGAATGGGTGTTGAGAAGTGCGGACGAAGTGTGGCAGAGAATAAGCTTGGGGGCGGGGCCCAGAGTACTGCGCCAGAGCAGATGAAACGCGGAGGACAAGGAGTGGTGCTGAGGCGTTGGACGTTTGGAGTGCGGTTAAGGAAAGAGGGAGTGAGTGCCAGCTAGGAGAAATTGGGTGTGTGCGAGGAGCGGGGGATGCGTGAAAGAGAGTAAGCTGGAGGCAGGGCCTAGAATACTGGGAGGAATGCATGCCGAGGGTCGATGAGAGGTGGAGGACAAGGCGAGGTAAGTAGGCGCTGGACGTGCAGAGCGTGGAGAGAGGCAAGAGTGAGTGGGAGCTAGAAGAAAGAGCGTATGTACGAGGAGCGGGGGAAGCGTGAGGGAGTAAGCTGGGGGCAGGGCCTAGAATGTTGGGAGGAATACATTCCGGGGGTCGATGAGAAGCGGAGGACAAGGCGAGGTAAGGAGGTGTTGGACGTGCAAAGAGCAGAGAGAGGAAAGAGTATGTGAGTGGGAGCTAGAAGAAAGTGGGTGAGTGTGAGGAGCGGGCGATGCGTGAAAGAGAGTAAGCTCGGTATGGAATCCTGTGAGGAAAGCATGCCGAGGGTCGATGAGAGGCGGAGGACAAGACGAAGTAAGGAGGGGTTAAACGTGCAGAGAGAGGCAAGAGTAAGTGAGTGGGAGCTAGAAGAAAGTGCGTATGTACGAGGAGCGAGGGATGCGTGAGGGGGTAAGCTGGGGGCGGGGCCTAGAATGTTGGGAGGAATACATTCCGGGGGTCGATGAGAGGCGGGGGTCAAGGCGAGGTAAGGAGGTTTTGGACGTGCAGAGAGCGGAGAGAGGCAAGAGTGAGTGAGTGGTAGCTAGGATAAAGTGGGCGTGGACGAATGAGAAGAGCATAGCGCGAGCCGCCGAGAGGGCGGGGGCGTGGTGTGCCGGGGGCGTGGGCGCAGGGCGATGGGGCGGGGCGGGGCCGCGCAGGTGCGGTCGGCGCGCGTGCCTTGTTGAGCGCTATCTCGATCCCACGCCAGCCGCCCCCGGCCCCGCCCGCCCGCCAACGAGGCCGTGTATCGCGCGTGTCCATCTTGTTCTCGGCGCCGCTCAAGACGGCGGCGGCGCGCTTGAAGGCTGCGAGGGGGAGGTGGGGCGTTAACGCAAGTGCTAACTGCGTCTGGCAGGGCGCGCGGGTACCATAGGCGACACGCAGAAACCGCAAAACCGCATTGCGGTGTACATTTTAAACAATACCAGCTTTTCATACACACGTCTTTATTCGAAAAGCTGGAACAAATAAAAAAATAGCATTTTTCGCTCCATCATTAGAATACTTTCTCTGCACTACGTATGCAATATATGAGAAAGAAAACATAAACATATGAGATAATTACCATTGTAAAATTAACGGCCGTTGATGAAATAAGGGATGTAGTTCACGGGCTTCGTCAATTATAGAAAATGAAATATAAACATACTCCAAACGAACTGTATCTGAAGCTTGACCTAAAATTTTAGTAAGTCTTAATGAAGGAATTATAAATTTCGAAACGTTGGAAAACAAATTGTTTCATAGTATATAATAGACCAATCCCGTGAACTACATCCCTTATATGAGATAATATGAACTCTACGATTCAGGATATGAAGATATAGATAGATAGATAGATAGATAGATAGATAGATCGAAAGAGAGAGAGAGAGAGGGAGAGAGAGAGAGAGAGAGAGAGAGAGAGAGAAAACAGAGAGAGATAATTAGTTATTTCATAAAATATTCTTACATGTTCATTGCAATTTATTCTGAGGCCCACTGTTAACCCTCCCTCTCCGTTGGTCTGTTAATGTCTTACTCACTGTTATAACGTCACTGATGGAATGGCACTGTCAAAATATTTTTGATAATTTCTTCATATCGTCAGGTAAATGCACCATAGAAGCTAGTTTTAATTAAGTAGAAGAATATTATGTTAACAAAAGAGCAAAATACTCGCCAGTAATTATCTAAATTAGAAGTGGAATCTTTCTATTTCACCAAAAGACTTACGTAAAATACCCTTTTTTATACGTGAATTCCACGAAGTACACGAAATTTCATTTCATTAATCTTTACTTCAAAGTAACATTCCCTTTTCTAAATTCTAAGAATGTACGGTACCATCCGCCACTTGGTAAAGACCGCTAGCTACAAAACAATTACGCCCAACCTAATTTTCTTCAGAAATTGCGCCGTAAGCGCATGAAAAGGCTACATGCACCGGGCGGCTGTATTCGCGACAAAATACTGCGCGAGAGATTACGCGAAACTTAATTGGAGGTGTTAAGACAATCCCTTAATTAATGATGTTTCGTTCGCGCGCCACCAGAGGCCAAAATTCCGGGCGCGGAATGGGGGAATGGGTCCCGCGCGGCGGCGGGGCAAGGAAAGAGGAAGAGGCAGGGAGGGCGGTGGTGACGGCGGCGGGAGCGGAGGCAGGGACGTTGGGACAGGGATAGGGAAAGGGGCCGGGGGGTGGGATGAGGGCGGTGGCAAGGACGTGGGCGGGAACTGCGGCAGGGGCGGAGGGGTGGCAGAAGAGGCACGGCGAGAGCTGCGGTACGGCTGGTGGGTGGGGTGGGGTAGGGCGGGGTGGGGTGCGGCATGCTAGGCATTCTAGCGCGCGCCCGCCGTCCGCGGCGCCCGACAAAGCCCCGCTTTACCGCTACACGCGGCTCCCCCACGCGCGCCACTAAATTATGGAAGGAGGCGAGCGAGTGGTGTGGCGTGGCGTATGGTGTGGTGGGTGGTGTGGCGTGAGGTATGGAGATATCTGATGTGTTGTGTGAAGTGTTGTGTGTCGTGTGGCGGGAGGCGTGTGGAGTGTGATGTAGGGCGCGGGGTGTGAAGCGTGGGACGTGGGATATGGGACGTAGGGCGTAGGATGTATGCTGGGTGACATGGGGTATGGAGTGTGAGGAGTGGGGTGTGGGACGTAGGACATAAGACATGTGGCGAGTGGTGACTGGAGTGAGACGTACGGCGTGGGGCGTGGGGCGTGGAGCGTGGAGCGTGGGCCGTAGAGCGTAGGACGTGTGGCGGGTGGCATGGGGCGTAGGGTGTTACGTGTGGGGCGTAGACGTGGGACGTGGGGCGTGAGACGTGCGGTGTGGGATGTGGTGCGTGGGTCATAGGGCGTAGGGTGTGTGGCCGGAGGCATGTGGAGTGTGGAGAGAGGTGTAGGGCGTAGGACGTAGGGTGTAGGGCGTGAGGCGTGAGGCGTGGAGCCTGGGGCGTGAGGTGTGAGGCGTGAGGCGTGAGGCGTGTGACGTGGAGCCTGACTTAGTGTGGCATAGTGTAGTACTGCGCGCTTGAGGGATGGGCACCTGGGCAAGTTCTTCGATGGGTCTAGCGGGCTGTAGCAAAATACCCTTCAATATGTCGTTTTCATTCATTCATAACTGCTTTCATTCATACTCGCTGGTGAACATGAAACGCCTGGTACACATGAAAATTCCTAGCACCCGCCCGAAATAGAACCTAGGCTTCTAGTAATCGGCTTTCGCGTTCACCTCGCGGCATAAAACAAGCTACTGTTTCAGGTGAATTACCATTTCCTGATTATATTTATATTCGTTATTTTTAATACACTCGTAAACAATTTAACTCGGGAGTTTGTTCTCAATCTTTTTAAATGAATTGTTTATGTAGTTTCATTTGTTGTAAAGCTCCTCATTAAAAATCAATTAAGAGTATACTGAAAGGGAGTTTACAACAATTTTTTAAGTAACGTAAACTGAATTTCTACTTCAATTGCAAACATTATTGGCACCATCAGGTGGCTGTAATAATCGACAGGGAAACGCGAAAGCGCCGTAATCTTCGGTTATGATTACATAAGCGTAAGATACCATCAGAGAAATGTGTAAATGATGGTCCCTTCCCCTTCAAACAACTACAAAAATCGTCTTCACCGCTCCACTCACAAATGGCACATAGCGAGGGTAATGGGGCCAATAATCTCAAACACTGTATCGGAAAGAAGAGCAATGAAAAATTTTGTTGGCGATTTACACGACTCTATTTCGAAAACAATTTCGGGAATTTTAACGCACGCGCGCATGCGCACAGAGAGCGTTTGCTAAAGCTTGCGAAATCGTACGCCAAACGAAAGCGTGTAAATAGAGATTATACGAATGGAAGTAGTGATGACGACAGATTTGTGTTTGAATTGATGGAATTAGTGGCAATAGTACTAACAACAGTAGCGATAGCCCTAATGATAACGGAGTACTTTGCATTTCTTATGGGGCAGTAGCGGGAATGGGAATGGTGGTAGTGGTGTAGGTAGTGGTAACGGAAAGAATTGAAGTCAGGGCGTGAGAGGGAATGTAATAGTGGAAGTGGTAGTGGTCGTTGTAGCGGTAATAGGTGGTAGTGATAGTCGTAGTGGTAATATGTGGTAGAGGTATTTGTGGTGGTAGTGGATGTGGTAGAGGTAGTGGTAATGGACGTAGTAGAGGTAGTGGTAGTAAATATGGTAGATGTTGTGGTAGTGGTAATTATGGTGATGGTGATGGTAATGGCACCTTTTTTTCACTCTGTCCATTTGAAACAGACATAAAATACTATATTCACAACATCGGTAGCAGTGCACATTGCATTATTAATAAAATGTGATGCAGCGCTGTTTATAACAATGCGGGAGTCGTTGCGTCACAGGGACGTAAGAGATGAGAAAGCACGCCATCTGCGATGCACAGAATCTGCAATAGCAGAGGTATCCGACTGAGCGAATTGTTGGCACTCCAGCGCTTCTCTGGCTCGGAAAACAAAATCTTTAAGGCGCACTTACCTCACAAGGCAATGGGAATAATTACGAGGCGTGTCCCTTAAAATGAGTTTATGATAAAAGAAAGATGAAAATTAAAGTTATGGATTTTTATTCGATACACCTTCTGTTTTCCATTCATATACATACATTTCAATGCAGATTGTGAATTTAATATATGTATTGCAGAAGGACGGAATGAATAAAATGAAGTTCCATCATTTGCACATTACAAATGAAAAACACATTTGCTTTCCGTTCTGTCCATCTGATCAAAACAGGAAATATTATTGATACCTACATAAATATTTTCCCGTATTAATCATTTAAAGGGAAGAGTGTTTTTCAGATATTTTTAAAACTGGCACAAAAGTAGATAATTGCAACGAACGAGTGTGGTACTGCTTGTTCTAAAGAGGAGGCAACGCTCTACCTCGTTTCTGCCAAGTCTCATAAATAATTTGTGCTCATAAATCGCTTGGAAGATAGGCATGGACAGAGCAACGAGGTAGAAGTCTCTTCTCGATAACAATGATAATGAGTATGTTTATATTCACTAATCTCGACCCTACCCACGCAACCCTTCCCAACGTCCCTCCCAACACCGGTCAAACAATGTCCCCTCGCAGCTCTTAACTCCTCACCAATCTATCCTTGTTTTCCGTTGCTTCGATGAACCCTGAACTCTCCATTGCAATTAACACTTTTTGTCACTTTCTACCCCGACCCGTCACAAAATGCCCCTCCCCACCTCGCTCGTCATGCGTGCCCTCATTCGCTTTGATTGATTGGTTACTCATTCCGTGCTCATCAACTGCTAAGGTCATTAGTCCAGTAATTGCAGAGCATGTTTTTCCTCGGGAGGCGGCGGTGATCTTCAACTGCTTAGATGGTGAGATTCAGCGCCGACCTAGTGTCGGCTAGCGGCGGTTTTTCCAACTAGGAATCTCCCACCCCCGCTGCACCCATTTGTTAAGGTACAGCTTCGGCATTCACCTGGTATTGATCGGAGGAACAACAGAACACTACCGATTAGAGCAGCCGGCCACTAGAATTCTCTCCTCCAGGAAGCAGCTGAATCGACCAAGCTACGTAGTGTCGAAAATCCCATCGGGACTCGAACTTAAGACCTCCCAGTCATAGGCACTGCAGTGACATCAGTTGATACCCCGAATCCTCTTTCACCTACCTATTCCGTTCGTCCTACTCGTCCTGCACCTTGTCTCTGCCCCTTCAATTCGATAGGGTTGGCCCCTCTCGACCCTTTCTTAGTGCGTGTAAAGCAGTTTCTGAATCAGGCCGTTAAGTGATGTACAATTTTCGTTGTTTCGAACTTTGTTCCTTCATGACTTGTGTATCTTTACATTTTCAATTTGCCTTTACATTTTTTCCTTCATTTATCTCTTCATTCGTTCTTGCTATTTTCACCACGGTGCTTTCATTACTATTACCTTTCTTCCACTTTTACATCAACTGCCACGTTGTTTTACACCTTCTCCTGTGTACCAAGCAATGCTTTGAAAAAGATGGCTCCTCCGTTAGGTCCGTCACCGACATTCATTCCACCAATTTTTCCCTTCATGACTTGGCTCACTTAATTTGAAGTTTTGTCTCTCCCGGCCTACCCGCAATTCGTTCCCTTTCATTTCTTTCCTCGTTCTCCTTTTTCTTCACTACCAACTCTTCACGCTTTGACTTTTACAGTGAATGTCATGTGAACGAGAAACCCCAATTTCACTTGCGTATCTGGTTTTCTTGGATGTTCGAAACAAACTAATAGTTAAAGGATGTACTGTACACTAGTGTTGTTTTTTTAGAGTAAAACAATTTATAGAATTGCTCTCACTCGAGGAGTCCTTCCTCATTCTCTGAATTAAGTAATTGTTTACCTTATATTTCAACTAGACTTTCGGCCTATTGCGTTCCGATATATTATCATACAAAATATTTTATTCTTTAATTATTAGAAAAGAAACAAGGGAGATGTGACTGACATTAAATCATCTTTATATTTTTATTTTGTACATAAGTAAATACATACGGTGTTTATTTTTTAAACTGTTGATCTTAAAAAAAGTGATTGAATCATCGTTTAATGGAACGAAGTGTATGAATTGAATTTCTTTAATAATCAGGGTTTCACTGCTCCTCCCCGCCTGAACCTTTCCGTTCACTTCCACTGTCGCTTCCCTCAGTCTCCCCTCCTCGTCGCTCCCGCGCCGCGCAGCGCGCGGGTCAGCGGCCGAAATTCATTAGATGGATGCGCCGTGCGGGGGCGGGGAAGGGCGGGGCGGGGCGGGGAGGCGGGTGAAAAATGAGCGTGCGCATGCAGGTCTCTGCGGAGCGAGTCACAAGAGACTCCCCCTCCCCCTCCACCTCCTCCCTCCGCCGACGCTACAGGAGCTTCTGCACTCTCTGGCGGCGAGAGTTGTCGCGGCTGTTGGGTGTAGTGTTTTCGTTCCCACGGAATCGGGATCGATTCAATCACTCTGCTGCTGGGAATAATGTGAGGGTTTCCGTAAAATTTGTCACTGTAATTTGTTTTCACGCTAATGTAGAGCACGGAAGAAATTTTTAGTATTAAGTTGTCGGCTGGGATGGCTGGGAGTAGATATTGCCTTTTGTCTCTCCAGCAATCGCTGACCGGGAGATTCAGGTATGAGTACCGGAACCCCACTAGAGTAAATACCTGGAGGAGGAAAACTATTCAGGGAAGAGCAGTGTTGCCGATGGCAATGACTCTACAGCACGAGAGAAAGGGACGGCAGCGACTGTGCTTCGCAGGATATGGGTAACTGCCGTTTGTGAGTGATCTGGAGCTGAGGGCGTGTTTTTTTTTCTTTTTTCTTCTTCTGCATCGTAACTTTTTGAAACAAATTTCACGAACGGCCAGAATTCAAGAAATGTGCTTAGAGTCGGTGAAACAATAAAATTTACTCATATAGGTGCATACGTTTTCCTTTTAAACTCATAATTCGAAGACTTACATTTTTGCAGATTTTCTACGGAAGTTTTGATGGATTTAAATCCCAAACTATTGGATGATATTCAGATCGGTGTTTCAAACGTTACGTGACATTTGTTGTTGGGAGAGAAAAATTAACAAATTAGTAGGAGAAGTTGTCAACGAATGTGAAATTATATTAATAAATAATAGAAAGTAGAAAAACGTAAGTTGCCATAATACTTCATAAGTAGAATTGATTACCTTTAACTCTAGCAATACCAAGGTATACATTTTTTCGTGAACAAAAAAATGAAATGAGGTCTTCGAAGTCCATCGCTTAAATTTATATTTTATTGTTGTTTTAAATAATTAAATTATTATAACGAATACCGCTCAAGCCTATTTGTTAAAATAAAAACATTGTTTACTTTCTGTCTCTGTAAATTCAAAAATATATATCTTCCCGCATCAATATTTGTTTCAATGCTATGACACAACTTATTACATTTCTATGTCAAAAACAAAGTCGATGTATCTTCAGAACATATTACGCAACGTATGAAGCTATGTTACATTACTAAAACAATACTACACTATATCTACAGCCAAAGGCGTTCTAATAACTAAAATCATAACAAACAGTTGTGACAAATTGCATCATATTTTTATCATAAAGCTCATCATACACAAGCCAACTTCCCCGTACAAATCTACAAAAAAAAACAAAAAACAATCGTTGAGAGGCCTCTGAGTTCCCCAGCTCTTTTCTAAGGTTGAATTAATACATTTTCAGAGATAATTCATGTTGAAATTACTTCCAATCATTATTCGAATTAAACTACATACGTTATTCAAAACCATTATCGTCCAAATGGCGGACTAAATTCTATATTTTGAATGCCTCTTTGGGTTAAGAGAAGATCAACGCACTGCACACATGCGAAATTACTCTCCGTATCTCCCAGGAATTAAAGCAACATCGTATTTTACTCTTTGACCAGATTTGTTCAAAGGGTACATTCGATTGGGGAATTTCCCAGGACGAAGCAAACTAATTTAGTATACTTAGACAGCTTGTAAACAGCATTGGAACAGGGTTGTCACTGGATTAAATGTTTACTTGGTAAACCTGAGAACCACATACTGCTTTGGCTACAGAGTACATGGAACGTTTTGCGTTTAGCGTCTCGGTTCTTCATTGCGATCCTTTAAAGAAAATTCATCAGATATTCTCCAAACCCCAATTGAAGCAGATATTTCATCAGACAATTTAATATCTCCTTAAAGAAAGTGGTAATTAAAACGGCTAATAGAAGAGAAATAAGGTTGCAGTTTGTAAAATCATATACACTTAATTTCATTCAATTAAGTATCCAATCGTTAATTAGGTTTACGTGCTTGCAGAAAACGGAATCATTTGTTAGAATATTATGTTCTCTGAAAAATAAGATGTCAGTAAAAAAAACTATTTTTCTCACCCATTCTCCGTCACATAAAACGTATTCAAATTAAAGCGTAATTTACAAAGATATGTATGATATTAAAATACAATTGCACTGTCTCTTCAGAGAAGCACTACGTACAATAATTATGTATCATTAAATACATCAATACAATCCAGTTCAAACACAAGGACGCTTGGAGTGGAAATCCCGAAAATCTTCACGGGAAATGTGTTACAGAATTACTAGGTATGACACGGTCATTAACACACTGACCGTGAAATCTGAATAAGCTTGCTTTGCCCAGTGCGCTACATTTGAATCACAAAGCTGGGGAAGCGGCATATGCGGATTTACTACGCAGTTGTGTTATGAAATCGAACTCATTACTAGTCGATCATATTTCGATATTAGGGCGCTTCGAGGACAGGTTTGAAAGAGGCCGCGGTCGCTAGTTTCACGTTTATTGCGATCCTTTGTTCTCCATGTGTGAGTTTACGATTCTAATTTGCATAATTCGTAGGATACTTATCGGCTTATTCGGTCTGAAAGCCTCGAAGGTGGCGGTGAACAATTTTCCCCCAGGTGTTTTGATTTCGCCTAAAAGAGCGCTTTGTGCATGCTTGTCATAAAGGTTAATTTTACTACAGAAAAGTACTTTTGCATAACGTAAGGTCAGGTTGACTACTCAGATGTGGTGAGATAGGCATTAATAACTTTATTAAAAGTTTCTTTATTGAAGTAAAATATTTAGAAAACTATTCCAAAAGATGTTAACGAGAATTACATTTTTTCAATTCTTGCTATTCTGGGTCTAAAGAAAAATGCCCGGGTACCCAGAGTGATTCTTGCGTAAACTCTTTAAGACATAAATATCTTGAAAAAAAGGTATACGTTGACTCAAATTTATAAAATAATACGTATATTTAAAAGGACAGAATATTAACAAGTTTATCAACACTACTGAAAACCCGTGATCGTTTGACTTATCGTTTGACGCCCATTGTCTTGCCTTTACTAAAAACTAGGGATGCTGTAGCAGTGCATGCTTTCTCGCATTATTTATAATCATTGCAATATTCAAAAATTCACAATGTTCAACAATTATGAGTCCTGCACCTTTTTAAAATTTGCAAAGAAATTGCTCCAACGGATTTAATTACATTTTTTGTTGGATAGTGTGAAGAGCGTTTAAAAAAATAGTGTAGGTCTCATGTACGTTAAAAACTCTGATTTTTGAAAATAGAAAAAGTTCAAATTTTGTTTCGGAGTCTTCCTACAACTAAAATATTAAAGATGGAAATTTCTCCCTTAATGAAATCTGTTCTTTAAAAATATATTCTGAAATAAGGTCATATACATTTTTTTGAAAATTTGAGGACACTCGCGATTTTTCGTGAAAATACGGCGAGAAAGAACGCGTTGTTTTAGCAACACTATTTATAAAAAGTTTTTTGCCCGATTTCTGCTTGAAGTTTATGCAATATTATTTTACTTAAAAATGACTCTTACATTTTTCTTAAACTTCTTCCCAAGTTGGGTTAAACATTGGCCTGGGTCTCATTTTCGTTGAACTCTTTCAAGTTTCGAAAATTGTTAATGTTAGACAATGCGAGAAATTATGTGTTGTTGTAAAACCACTAGTTTATTTTCTTAAAGATGTTGCTTCATCAATGTATCCAGATAAAGCACATTTAGGAATATTTTAAGATCTTTCGAAAACAATTCACGCTATTTACCATAAAATATAGCTTTCCCTTCGAATGAAAATTACCTTCGTATGAAATTCGTGGTATTGCTCTAGATTGGATATATTCGTACCTTAAATATCGATCTAAAATGAAATAGTATTCTGGTACGAAAGAAAAACGTTTACTCTTTTTCCATTTTTTTTCGATTGAGCATTGAATCCCCCCCCCCCCAAGGTCCTTTTAGACTCCATCATCTTTCTATTATTCGTTAATTATTATTTCCTCGAGCATTATAAATGGAAGTACAATTCTCTTTGCTGATGATCCGAATATTGTTTGGAAAAAAGGAAAAGTAAATAATTGGTAGTAGCTCACATATTCTGAATTGGTTTCATTACAATAGTAAAAAAAGGGATTCGGATTCAATGCAAATAGACATTTTCACATGCCCATTGATAATGACCCATGTACAATTGGCCGGTAACAAAACGTATGGATCGCTCAAATCAAACTGCAAATGGTATACCCATATAAAAGAATGAAACATTAAGTGAGTTCATTATATTACGTATTTACAATTCTTTCTAATTCAGTCAGACTTCATGAGGCTCGTTGGGTATACTTTGTGAATTTGTGTCACCGCCTGAGATACGGCATAATTCTCTGGTGAAATATATCCTGCACGATCCATATTTTTAGATTTCAGGGAAAATCCTCCAAACAATAAGGAAATGCCATCCATGTGATTCCTGTAAGCTTTTCTTCACCGAGATTGGAATCTTACCACTATCTTTCATATTCATTTAGCAATTCTTCATTTTTTTCAAAGTTAGATTAATTAATGGTGTAACAGATTTTACAATACCAATATGTGTCATATTTTACTCCATGCAATACAGATATTTTACAATGCCAACATGAGTCGTAAGAATCATATTAATCAGGGGTTAGTATCAGAAGCTCACTACCCGAAATCCACATATAATCCGCGAAGATTTCACCTCTTTGGCGGATTCATTTCTTTATTTTACGTTAAAACGAATTGAAACGGTGTGTGACGTGGTACGGAAAGAAGTGAATTCTGTGCACGTTCTCATCATTCTGTGATCCCTATCCTAAGCCATATGCTAGTTAAATTTGAATACAGAAAGAAATTAACGTTTTTTGCAACAATTGTGAACAAAATATTCCTTCCGATGTAATAAAATCTATTTTCAATGGTAAATGAGCTATCGATTTGGACTCTTATCCCTCATCATGTCCATCGTGAAGGAATAATACTTCTTGCCGCGAGAACATGGAGAACGATAATTTGATCAACAATATTTCCCACTGAATTCTAAAAGACTTGCATAGATAATGAACTTATATTCATGTCCAGAAGCAAAACAAGGGGCCATCTCGGCATTTGTTAAAAGGGTCACGGAAACTGGAAGAAACACTTGGTCGAGACGGGAGTCATTGATCCAGATGCTGAGGTACAATAGGCTGTATAGAATTATATTGTTACAGGTTGTTTAGAATTATAGAGTCCAAATGATAAATAATACATTAAATATCATTGTTAAAATTAATATTACTGCCTTTTTTGGTTATCGATAGAGTCCCTAATTGAATAGAAACTATTCAACTATAATACTTACACTATAATACTTAAATTAACATATAACACTTAAATTAAACTATAATACTTAAAACTAAAGTATAAATATTTGGAATAAATATGTATTTCTAAACTACACTCTGCGAATTACAGATATAAACTAATTATAAAATGAATTCCAATAACTTTCAGATATTAACATATTAATTTCGAGCACCATTTCTATATATCACTCATTTGTATGTTTTCAAAACATACCTGATTTGTTTCTCAAAGGTATTGTGTCGAATAATTTCATCTATACAGATATGCTATCAAAAGCGTCAGATTTGGTTTGGTTTTGTGTAACACCTGCGGCGCAAAAATATATATCAGAATTTAGAACCGCATATCACATTCATCTCCTTATCAAATACAACCGCAAAAAACTGAAACAACCCCTGTAAAAACACGAGAAAAAAACAAAAATAAAAATTCGGTGGCCGTGACGTAGAGGCGCGGATGACAATACCAGGATACAAATTGAACGTTATCGAAATCCCGTCATCCCGCCCTGATGCCTATTAAAAACACCGGATTCCATATCGGATATCCAAGTGGCATATTTGCATACAAGTCAATATTTGTGTATTCCCGGATACACCGTGTACACCGTTCACAGAATTCTCTATGCAAATAGTTTGTAAGTAGCATCAGCGCATTTCCCTGCATATTTGTCCCGAAATCGAAACGTAATGGATAATTTGGCGGCGGAAGTGAGGCAGCGAGAAAGGCACTTGTGGCAAATGTCGAATAGCACGTGGAGAATAGAGTTGCTGCGAACGATATGCAAGTGAAATAGTGCATAGTGAAATTCACGCGCAAGTGAAATAGAATAGACCTTTGTGTTTAAACGAGAAATGTTTCATTTGAATGATGTATTCGGGGGTTTCATTTTACAACTGTCAAAAGAACTACAACTTCTGGTGATGGTGTTTCGAGAACAGAATCTTATTTTCTGTTGAAGTACAAATCAGCATAAGCAGGAAATACTAAAGGAACCAGTCTTAGGTCACATAGTGTTCATTTCCCGCTTGTAATGGAACTGTGAAGATGGAGGTTGTTAAATTCACAACTTTAAATTTGAAGTATTAATGCCATTTTAGGTTAGCCGGTAAATCAGTGATTTATCATTGAGGCTCGCCATTGTGTTCATTCTATATCTGTGTATTGTTACTTTTTAATATTGTGATACAATAGAAGAAACTATAGCAATGTACGTTAGCAATCATACTTGAACTTCGTGACTAGATATTGCACAAATAAATTGAAACGCCCACCTAACAAAAGGACATAAATGTAAAAAAATTGCATTAAGCAGTTTGACGAAAATAACACATTATCTGATATGGTCTATAAAAGTCAAATTCTTGTGAAGTCTAAGGAAGAGATTCCATATGGTTCAATCTCATTTTCACAAAGTTGAATAATTGAAAATTATTTGACTAAGCCTTAAGATCTATGACCATTGCTTTCTCGTACAAACTACGAAATATTTACCTTATACCTTCGAAATGTAAGAAAAAATAAATATAGTTACTTCTAATATCAACTGAAGAGTTAATCAGTAAATTGAAATGCAATGAGGGAACAGAGTAGGTAAGAGAAATAGTATTTGTATAAAATTGAAATTATAAGAATTTTTTCCGGTTATTGACGTGATATCGCAATGTAATCACTAGTACCAAACTGTTAATTTTAATACATTGATTTAAAGGTAAATAATTGATTTTCCTTCTTAAGAGATTTACCTGTTATTTCAACAACACGCAGCAAAAACGTACAATGTGGTAGCCGAGAAACATTAGTAGCATAAGAACCAATACTAGTTATGCATTTTGTAAAAATATCGCAGATACATAAGCTATCTAATAATGTCAGAAACCTGTCGTCACTAGGTTTCACGGTCACCGGTCACAGTTTATAGGCGATATGTCAATGATCATATCTGACGTCAGAATGATCTTTCTCAACTATCGCTACCACCATTCCTTCATAAAACTCAATGGGTTCTCGGGACTAGAGCCACTAACGTTAAACGCAAAAGGAGATCAACTGAAGATTTGAATATTTATTAAGAGGTTTAATATCTGTTCATTGAATAGCGTTTCCTCAGAAAATTCAGTACAACCGAAATTCGGCGAGTTCCGTGATATCTAAACCGTGCCCGGCCGTCTTAATTAACCCGCGGGTTACGAACGTCCTGGCTTACTTGTGCCGTCGGGCGCACAAAACGAGCAGCAATTACGAGCGGAATCGATGCCTACATGCCGAGTCGAACTAAAGAGGCAAAGACAGAACGCGAGGGGTTGCAGGCCGGCCGGCGAGGGTCATGAGCGGTTGAGCGAGGGGGAATGGGAGAAAGGAAAACAAAGAAGAAAGGTAGGAGAACAGGGTGGATGATGTGGAGAACGTGGAAAGCGAACGACAAAGGCATATAATAAAGTGGGTGATGGAGAAGGTGGTCGGGCAGTGGATTGCGAGGGAGAGTTGCCGGAGCAGGTTGCGTGTGTGGGTTGCGGGAGTGGATTACGAGAGCAGGGTGAGTTGGATGTTTTTATTTATTTATTTATTTATTTTACGTCAAAAAAGCAGTTAAAAACTGCGTATGACGTGCTATGGGGAAAAGTGAATTGTGTGCACATTTTCAAAATTCTGTGATCCCTACACTAAGTCATATACTACTTAAATTTTGAATTTTTGAAAGGGAGAAAAAAAACAAAAAACTCCCATGTAATAAAATCTATTTTCAATGATAAACAAGCAATAAATTTTGAATTTTGAAAGGGAGAAAAAAAAACAAAAAAACTCCCATGTAAAAAATCTATTTTCAAGGGTAAATAAGCAATAAATTTAGAATTTTGAAAGGGAGAAAAAAAAACAACAAAAAAACTCCCATGTAATAAAATCTATTTTTAAAGATAAATAAGCAATAAATTTTGGTTCTTATTACTTCCTGCCGCGACAACATGGAAACGATAATTTGAATAATTGTATTTCCCACTGAATTCTAGAAGACGTGCACAGAAAATGAAGTTACATTTATGTCCAGAAGCAAAACAAGGGGGCCATCTCAGCATTTGCTCAATGGATCAGGGAAACTGGACGAAAAACCTGATCGAGATGGGGGTCATTGACCCGGAAGCTGTGTTACAACAGTTGTTACAGGTTGTTTATACTCATTTATACAGTCCAAATGGTAATTAATGCATTATGTATCATTATTAAAATTAATGTTACTTTTCTTGTGATGCTCAGTATAGTCTCTAATTGTATAGAAACAGTTATGCAGCAGAAACGATTTCACTTGTGATTTAAACTTTTCTATTGAATTTAATCGTTTAATGTCATCTGGCAAAGTGTTGTAAAATATGTACATGTATTGTATGTGAATTTTTTGTAATGAGCTGTTGATACTGTCACCTGATGAATATGATTTCTACGTCGAGTGTTATAGTAATAGACTTCGGCATTTTCTGAAAAAATATTCCCGCCCTTGAGCAAGTCATTTTTTTACAAAAACCACTGATTCGTAAATAAAAAGACACGGTAATGGTAGAATTCCTAGATTAATGAAGAGAGGCTTACATGAATCACGTGGGTGGGATTTGGTTATTATTCGTTCAATTCGTTTTTGTAATCTAAAAGTCTGGGAGCTATAAGATGTA